>JAJJMC010027464.1:7327239-7369704 GCA_023531435.1 Papaver californicum | reverse complement strand
AAAAAAAAAAAAAAAAAAAAAAAAGAAACTTACTACTTAGCGAAGATCTTTGAAGACTGATTCAAACCATCAACATATGCTATTTCCACCTGTGCAAGGGCTTCAGTGGCAAGCCTTAATTCTCAGGATAGTCTTTCAGCATCACATCTAGCCTTGGTAATCACTTCTAAGCCGAAGATGCACCTACTTCCTTCAAGTTCTCCTAAATGGCATATGGCGACAAAACCATCTGAAAACAAGCTTAGCTGTCTCAGCCTCCTCCAAGAGTCGGGTCCTATCAAACTCAAAGTTAAAATCAACTCCAGCGTTCGGATACTCAATTGGTGTAGTTTTCATCGCATTGGCATCTTACGCAACGACACCACTTGGAGCATTAACTTCAAAAAACTGCATCTGAAGTATCGCAAGAACCACACTTGGGGACTGAAGATTTGCATAAGATCCCCTCGCTATCAAGAACCTCTCCAGCCTATAAGGGATTGTCAACCAAAAAGTCACAACCTTGACAAGACCCTTTACTCTCTAAAGACACGCTGCAAAGGTGTCTTCATCTCTCCCAACTACGTCGTCAGATATGATAGGCGCCTGCGACCCCCGACGAGTCTGAGACGCATCCCAAGCCTATTCCAGAAAATATAACTTCAGGAACCAAAGAGAAGTGTGACAGGGGACTGCTCACCGCAACACATCTCATAAAAATCAAGGATTCAGAAGATGGCTAAAGATACGCCTATCGGAACATAGTCTTTGAAGACACCCGCAACACCGCTCGGCAATATGATATCTTTCATCTCATCCTCTTCACCCTCGACGTCTCTAGAGGAATTCACCTATATAAGCATAACAACATCACATCAACAAAGGTAAAACAAGCTTATGAGCCAAAGGGTCAGGCTAAGATACAATTTCATTCAGTCATTACTCACAAAAACGTCCCAGTTGTGACTCAACATCCCGGGCACCAACAAAGGGCTCAAACTTCAATTAAATTTTTTCTCCAGCCTTGGCGTGACAAAGACAACAACAACAATAGGATATATCAACCTTCCCGACTTCCCTTACCTGATCACGTCCATATCATGAGAATTCACCTCTGTTGCTGTTGCTGTTGATTTCATCCACACTGGTCAATTATGGAAGCCACATTGAGTTAAAAATTATTAAGGTTACGCCATCAATTCCTCCTCATGCTTCAACCAAACCTTAAACAAATAATACTCGTGGTCATGATTCAACTATCACTGGTAACGAGGCAGCCACGACCATCTCAAGCACAATGAACACTCGACAGGTCTGACCATTTCAGATTCAGGCTTCGTCTCTCAACATCTGGAATATGGGTTTACAAGCTGCCGTCAGGAATTCATTTTTTTTCAGAAACATGGTTCTGGCGAGCATCACATCCTCTTGGAAACCTTAAGAAGCCCACATCTTCACGATAACACTTACCATCACTAGCTCTCCAATTTTTCGTTACTATTCCTGCTGTAACACATGCATTCTATGAGCTCGGAAATCGGAAACCATTGGTGGGAATGGGGCAAAACATCCTTAATAAAAAGCGTTCATCTGCATCTCTGCTACAACATACTAAAAGGGGCGCATCAATCAGATATACAGGATAAGAAATGTGATTCTTTCTCTAAAGTCTACGAAGTCTGAAAATTTGTAGGGGATTACATATTACAAGCATGCACGCATGATTGACTGACCATACAAGCTCCAAATCAGAAAACGTCACCAGCTTCTTGTCATCATCACTTCACTGATGTGACCCTTGTCGTCTTAACTTTTGATACTGCTGCTGCTAGGCGAAATGAGAAAGAAAGAGAGCGTTGGTGGCCAATGATGGTCAAACAAGGATTCCATCTTTGAAGGCATGGTCTCGTGTTACACACGGTTCAATTTTGGTCTCTCCATCATACAAATCAGCCACACTTCACTAGTTTATGCTCTCCAGACGACGCTCTATCATCCTAAAGGCACTACTACATCAGCTATTGCTCCTCTAGCAATTATTTGACATCATTGGAGCGTCATCAAATCAGAATTCCTGGTAAAATCCGACAACTAAGCTCGTTGATTTATTTTGATTTATTTTGTCTAGATGCAGAAGAATGAATAAATACATATAAAATTATGACAAGCATCGGGATTATGGATACGTACTCTTATCTTACATTCTGCAAGAAAATTGAGAATGATAAAATTCTAACAAGCATCAGGATTATAGATACGTACTCCTATCTTACATTCTGCAAGAAAATTGAGAATAATAAAATTTTGACAAGCATTAGGATTATGGATACGTACTCCTATCTTACATTCTGTAAAAAAATCGAGAATGCATATTCAGCTTCTGGATAAATTATCCCTGTAGCTCTATTATCTCTTTTTGCCTAGATGCAGAAGCATGAAATGAATAAACATCAATTTTTGATCAAGCATCAGAATTATGAATATTACTCTTATCCTACATTCTGCAAGAAAATCGAGAAGGGATATTCAGCTCCTGGATAAATTAGCATTGTATCTCTTTTGTATATATATGCACCATAGAAACTTCAGATCTATACTCGACTAAATACTCGTTGTTTCATGTGCATCCATGCAAACTATTTGTATAAAACAAAATATACTGATTATACAAAATTGCGAACAGTCAGAATAGAGGCTATGCCATATCTGAATAAAAAACGTTAATTAGATGCATGCCATCTAATTGCAGAGTCGCATCAAGTATTGTCTCAAGTTGCAAACTTCCACAGTTAAATCTCTTGAAAATGTTCTGTATGCACTGCATAAAAGTGAAGCATAAATGCTAATATTAAATCTCATATAATTGAGAAACCCTAAACAGGACATAAATATGGCCACGACATTAATGAACGCCAACGCTAGCGGTACATAGGCAATGAACATAATAATAACAAGTACCAGTCTTAACAAGCCCTAGCAATGCTCCAAATACCTAACAGTACAATCGTAGAAAAAGCAAAACTTGCTAAGCCAACTGCTACTCTTCTAATAACATTTAACCATTGAATGATAAAAGTCATATTTTATCTCGTCTAGCAGACCACCATCTAGTGCTTACCACGCAACATTACTCGTTCCGCGCTAGGCAGGGGACTTAATGTAGATGGCGGATTTTGACAAAGGAGAAAATTGTAATATTGCTTTTCGCCTAGCTGTATAAACATGAAATAAATACGTATAAATTCCTGACCCAGCTTCAGAATTATGAATACATACTTCCATCTTACATTCCGCAAAAGAATTGAGAATGCATATTCAGCTCGTGGCTAAAATAGGCCAATAGCTCTTTTATATATGTATGCGCCTCCAAAATTTTAGGGATTTACCAAGATAAACTCTTGTTATTTCATTTGTATCCATATACACCATTTGTATTAATCAAAATACACTGATTATACAAAATTTGAAATATGCAGAATAGAGGCTAAGCCATATCTGAACGAAAACGTAAACTAGATGATTACCATCTAATTATAGAGATGCATCAAGCATTGTCTCAAATTGCAAAGTCCCACAGTTGAATCTTTTGAAAATGTTCTGTATGCACTACATAAAAGTTAAGCATAAATGCTAGCAATTAAATCTTACAAGACTGAGAAACCCTAAATAGGCCATAGTTATGGTCACGATATTAATAATTGCCAAAAGCTAGCGGCGCATATGAAATAAACATGGTACTAGCAAGTGCCATCCTTAGCAAGTCCTAGCCACATTCTCAACACAAATGAGTAGCATACACCTGTGCCAAAGGATAAAAAAGCCAACAAAGGCCAAAAAGTCAGCAAAGCCAACATACTCACGCGCCAAACATGCCCTAACGGTTCTAGCGCTAGCACCAGCGCCAAGCTTGGCGATGTTAGCAACAAAGCTAGCGATGGAGCCTGCACTGATCTCGCTCTTTCCAAGAGTGCAGCAACCAGGCATATTCTGTTCATGCCGTATGGTTTGATAGGAAATATGAACAATCAACCGAATGGAATGCAACTACCTCATTAAGTGCAGTAACAATTATCTTTTGCCTAGCATTGCCGAGCCAGATGATATGAGTTACCAAAGCGTCGCAATCATCTCCAAAATTTTATATGAGCGACAAGTGGTGCACCTCAATGCATTATATTGTGGATGCTTACATACCTAACACGTACCTTGAAGGGATCAAGCATGACCGTAGTTCTTCCGAAGGGTCATTTCGAAAGGAACACGCAACTTAAGCCTATTAAGGTAAAACCAACATCGATTCCAACTTCGTTGTAAGGCCAAAGGCCAAGCAAAGCCTAGTCCGTATATTCCAATGGACTTTCGCAAGGTATGCACCAGCTTGTCCATAACTATCGCTACTTAGTAAGCAAATATGCATTCTCGAGTACGCAACACGATTGAATGATGATTTCGTATAATTCAAGCTTTATCGACTAAGATAAAAGATGACAGTGATGCTTCCTTTAGTAAGCTTCACGGTATAATAGTGCCTTAGCACTATAATGCACTCTCGGGTAAGCGTCAAGGCCAACTGTTCCTTTCTCGAGTAAGGGTCTGTTTGTACCTAAAATTTGCTCCTAGGCAAAACAATGTACTGTTGAAGTACTTTTTAGGTTCGAGGATCAAAATCATACAAAACGAATCCAAATTAGTAGAATGCCTGTATACGTTCTGCTTTGGCTACAAAGAGAGGAGATGGGTTGATATTAGGGAGGGAAGCAAAGAAAGTTGAAGGAATTGTGTGTTGTGGTGGAAAAATAGTAGAGCCTGAGAATGATTTTCTATCTCTTCTCTTTCTGTCGTGTTTTTGAAATTGGCTAAGCAGCCTATTTATAATGTCTTAGTACCACACACTTTCCTTGTAAATTAGTGGAAGTTATGGGGAGATGGAGAAGTGGAGGGTGTGGGAATCACCGTCCAGTTTATCTTGGGAAGTTTCTGGAAACTTCTAGACTACTACTTCATTATCTCTTAAATCGCTCTAACTTACCACTTACTTTATAACTTCCTTATCATGGGCTATTGCTACGCCCATGTTGCTGTAACCTCCATACCAAACCCCATGTTTTATCCCCCCATGTAATACGATTTGATCTCTCGTAATATTTGGTGGGGTCATGGATTCAAAGCCATGAGTCTTGTTGTAGAATAATGCTTCTAGTAGATTTTTTGCCAAATTTCTCGTAGTAATGGCTTAAGTACTGGTGCTATCTTGATCAAAGAATGGTGCTAGCTTGAGAGAAGGAATGGCGTAGCAACAAAACATGCGGATCATGGGACGCGGCAGCAGCATGGAGCATGGGCGCAGCAGCAGCAGCAGGTGAGACGCGGCAGCAGCGCTGCTGTTTCCCACCTCGTGCTATGACTAGTACTTCTCCATGGTTTCACGGCTCTAGTGGATTTCGTGGCTTTGGTAGCTTCCTGTCTTTATTAATTTTGTTTCTTTTATTATTTGAAACATTTGTGTTGGAGGCATGGCTTAGGGCTTACTAAAGCCTGTACATGTTGTTACCAGGGGTATTGCCTATATGCTATTATTGACATTGACAAATACCATGACCATGACTATGGCTTATTTAGGGTTTCTCATTCTTGTGAGATTTAATTGTTGGCATTTATGCCTAACTTTTGTACAATGCATATAAAACACCTTCAAGAGATTCATCCATGGAAATTTACAATCTTGAAATTAGGCTTGATACGACTTTACCATTAGATGGTATGCATCTAACTAGCGCTACTATTCAGATATGGTGTATCCTTTATTCTGAATGTTTGTAATTTTTGTATAATTAGTATATTCTGTTTTATACAAGTATTTTTATGGGTTCTCATGAAATAACGAGGTTTTCGTTGAATAAAGCTCTGAAATTCCTCTGTGCATATATATGCCAAAGAGCTACAGGGCTAGTTTAGCCAGAAGTTGAATATGCATTCTCAATTATCTTGCGGAATGTAAGATAGCAGTAATGTTCATAATTCTGATGCTCGTCAGAAATTAACGTATATTTATTTCATGCTTATGCATCTAGGAAAAAAGCAGCATTTCAAGCGAAGTATTATAATTTTCTCCCTTGTCAAAAACTCACCATTAACAGGGTCATTTGCCTGTGATGCTTCCTTCAGTAAGCATCACGCATAATTGTGCCTTAGCACTATAATTCAAGGCCAATGCATCCATACCTTGATGCATCCCTGAGTAAGCTTCAAGCTCGAGATGAAACTTTATCCCATGCCATGACACGTCCTTGAGTAAGCGTCATGCGAAAAATATGGGTGTTACAACTTGCTTTCCCCTCTTCCTACTTTCGTGCATCTCTTCACCCTTGATTTTGCTAGCATCATCCTCAAAACCTCATTGATAACACTATCTTATTCACATTGTTTGAGTCCATGAATCCACCGATTCCTACGAGAGCAACATGCGGCGTGGCAACACCCCATGATCTGAAAGTTAGAAAGTAGTGGTAAAGCTGGAGCAGTTAATGGAGTAATGTTTTCTCGAAGATTCCAAAACGGTTATACCATTATCCCCATGACTTCCATCTCTTCACTACCTCCACTACTTTACAAGGAAACGCGTGTATTCCCAGCTATAATAAATAGGCTGCTTAGCCCATTTCAGAAATAGAACAAGCTTGTCATTCTCTCAAGCTCTGTTATTTTCTTAATTGCATAATATATCTACACACAATTCAACACCCAAATTCCTTCAACTTTCTTTTCTTCCCTCCCCTAAGATCAACTCATTTTCTCTCCTTATGACCGAAGTAGGGAGGAACGGCTACTATCGTGGTTTAGGCTTGCCCTGTACGATTTTGATTTCCAAATCTAAAGAAAATACTTATACAGTACATTGTTTTTCCTAGAATCAATTTTTAGTACTAACAATATTGTTCCAGAAGGGAAAGTGAAAAGAAGATTATGAGCATCCGGGAAGATCCTGGCTATTGCATTCATCAAGGCTTGTTCTTTGTCAGTGATAATCACCTTCAGGGTATATCCTTCCACGTAGAATAATTTAACTTGTTCCAATGCCCACACATAGATTTCTTCGAGCTCGTCCCTCAAGAAGCAAAAATCAACACTAAACGAGGACTTGGTAGAAGTTTGCCTGATAAGATTCAAGATCGGGAGTTCATACTTATTAGTTTTGTACGTGCAATCCATTAGAAGCACTTGATAGGATCACTGTGCCAACTTCATAAACTCGGGATGAGCCAATAAAAGATGCTTTATTTGTTTATCCTCATCTTCTTCATGGAACATAGTGTAGTTGTGCTTCCCCCCTAAGTACATTAGTTGTTGAATTTGGTCCCTTTCTTGCCATTTCCCACTTTTCAACTTGGCTTTTGCATTGTAGATCGTATCCAAAGTAGAAACATTTTTCGGGTTTCTTTGCTTCAAGTGTCCGAGGATATCAATGAGTTTCATCCGTTTTTTGGTCATGGAATCTACGATGACCTTTTCTTCCTCGGTGAGCCTTGCCGCATAAGGATGTGTTAACAAACTCTCTGGTGGTAGGTGATTGTGACGACCGCATACGGGATCCATATATCGGATAACTAAATCTGCTAATGAACCATAAAATCCGTTTTTCTTACATATTACATTAACCAAAATGTACACCTGAGGTCTATTTCTAGCAATGGGAACTAGAGTATGCCTCATGTCGTTCCTGATCATATGGGATCCATATATCGATAACTAAATCTACCAGTGAACCACAAAATCTGCTTTTGTTACATGTTCCATTAACCGGAATGTACACCTGAGGTATATTTCTAGCAATGGGAACCAGAGTATGCCTCATGTCGTTCCCGATCATACGAGATCCATATTTCGGATAACTAAATCTACCAATGAACCATAAAATCTTCTTTTATTACATATTCCATTAACTTGAATGTACACATGAGGTCTATTTCTAGCAATGGGAACCAGAGTATGCCTCGTGTCATTCCCTATCATACGAGATCCATATATCGGATATCTAAATCTACCAATGAACTACAAAATCCTCTTTTCTTACATATTACATTAACCGGAATGTATACCTGAAATATATAGCAATGTGAACCATATTATGCCTCGTGTCCTTCCCGATCATACGGGATTTATATATCGGATAACTAAATCTACCAATGAATCACAAAATATTCTTTTGTTACATATTCTATTAACCTGAATGTACATCTGAGGTGTATTTATAACAATGGAAAACAGAGTATGCCTCCTGTCGTTCCCGATCATACGGGATCCATACATCGAATTACTAAATCTACCAATGAACCACAAAATTTACTTTTGTTACATATTCCACTAACTGGAATGTACGCCTGAGGTCTATTTCTAGCAATGTAAACCAGAGTATGCCTCGTGTCGTTCCCGATCATACGTGATCCAGATATCGGATAACTAAATCTACCAATGAACCACATAATCTGCTTTTGTTACATATTCCATTAACCAGAATGTACACCTGAGGTCCATTTCTAGCAATGGGAACCAGAGTATGCCTCATGTCGTTTACGATCATAGGAGATCCATATATCGGATAACTAAATCAACCAATGAACCACAAAATCTACCCTTACTTGAACTGTGAAGCAAGTATTCCGGGACTGTGCAAATAACCAGATTACCCTTACGTAGTGAAGCAAACATTCATGCGACTGTGAAACTGACCAGATTACCGGAAACTTGAAACAGATATTCCGGACCTGTGCAAATGACCATATCACCCTTATCAGAAACTATGAAGCAAAAATTCATGCGACTGTAAAAATGACCAGAATACCTTTGTAAACATAACAAATAAAAAAAATGGATGATGAAAAAGACACTACAATATATAAATTAAAGATGATGAACACACACACACACACATACACACGAAGTGTGATTGAAAGTGTGTGCTATAAAAAAACAGAAAAACAGGTATCAAAATTTTTCAAAAAGTATACCATGGACAAATTATTGTTTAATTTGTTAACCATATACCAAAAAGAAGGTGCCAAAATTATACCCCAAAGTATCATCAACAAGTATACCAAAATATATAACCCCAAAAAGTTAAACTGAATAGATCTATGTTATTCCTCCTCCTCTTTCTCCTCCTCCTCATCATCATCATCTTCCTCATCCTTATCTTCATCATCTTCATTTTCCTCATACTCCTCCTCCTCTGGTTCAACAGGACCCCTTGTAAAGTAATGCCAAAGGTCTTCTTATGCTTCTTCAACCAGATCATCCTGCAAGACCTGTTCTAACTCCACATTTGGTGAATAGGAATCTGACACATTCTAAAAAGGTTCCAATATGGTTCAGGCTCTGATTCAGCATCAGAGGACATAATAGTACCCTCGGAAGGAGTTTGTGGCATACTCGCCCAAAGTAACTCATGTGCACGACGAAACTCCTCCTCTTTGAACCTTTCAACTCCTTCGCCCTCGCAGCGTCTTCAGCAGCCTTCCTCTGCCGTAACTCTTCATCCTCTCTAAGCTTGAGCCCTATCTCATGGGTGATCACAACGTCGTTCACACGCTTCTGAAGCTTTTTTAATTATTCAGGGGACATGAACCTAATGAGCCTATAAGACTTGGTCAGAGGATCTCTAGAGCTACTTACCTCGGGTTCGTCATCCGAACAATAGACCTTGGGCTTCTTTCCCTTTCTATCTCTCTCCTTCTCAAATGAGGAATTAGGACTGCAGCTCCTTCTTGACGCCATTTAGCAATGGATTTTGTGTGTGGCTGCAAAACAGTTACTTTAGTGTTAAACATAATCAAATAGACTGCCAAAGAGACAACAACTACAACAATCACAGAACATTTCTGTAAACTGCATTTGACTTTGATAAACAACAACAATCTGCATTTTCATTTTGTATATATAACAATACAATAAAAAATGTTGCTGGAAAACAATGACAAAAAAAACCACCAAAATGTTCATTAAAAAACAGATCAAAAACTAGAAACAACAACATGAACCATCTGCATTTTCATTCAAAAAAAGATCAAACCCTATAAATAAGAAAAAATTAACAACAACAACAAAACTTAAATCAAACACATCTGCATAGTAGAATAATGTAATTCAAACAGAACCCCTGTAATTATTTCACTTAATTTGTTAATCAACAACACACCACCAATAGAAACAGAGTGTCCACAATAGATAATGTAAAAATAGAGTAAAAAAAAAAACATAATACACTAATTAGTGCTATTACACTTGTGTGCATTCTCTTTACAACAAAGAAAAAAACATCATTAAAAAATGATCCATTTTTTATGCAAGCATTCAGAGGAAGATGATCAAGAGAACAAAACTTTAAAAAATACATAATACCAACCCATACATGTGTAAAAGAAGATGGGAGATTATCGTTTACTCAAATCCTCAGAAGGAATAAAGATAACTTTGTTGTTGTTTTCCCACTTTCTCTAGCCTCTTGTCTCTTGGAGTTCTACCTGGTTTTTGTGTCTGGGAATATAAACATAAACAAATATTCCAAAGAAGATGATTTTCTTTGAAAAAGTGAGCATTTTTTTTGTATTGATAATACAAGATGATGGGTGGAAACAACATCTTGTTAGTTACGGGCGGCTAAAAAGTGGGGTGGAAACAATAAGGTCAAAAATATGGGCGCTAAATTAAACAGGGGTATGTAAGCAAATATGTGTAAAAGTAGGGGTGATATAAACAACAATTTGACGGCGTATTTTTTTGAAACGAGGCCCGATTATTACAGAATCCAGAGTTAAATAAAGGGAAAATTCGGCAATAACTGAAACACTTTAAAAACAAACATGAAAGCCACATTTAAGCAACAAAAATTGAACCGGAAAAACATAGACCTTGCAGGTCCAAAGACAAATCCAGTTCTTCCAATTGGAATATGCACATATATTCAAAACAACATTAATGTTATAAAGGAAACTTACCTATCACATATTGGAGATTTTTCATTACTTTGGTGGAAAGCAACATTTTTTCTTCAGAAATTTAGCTAGTTGTGGTTCCTCTACCAAAATATCTTTAAAAATGTCGCCACCTGGTTTCACTAGATCATCCGCGCCTGTGGTTAGTCCTTTTGGCGAATAAATAACAATCCACCAGTCTGGATGTTTCAAATCCCTGAAAAAGAAAACTTGGCTAGCTTCTTCAACGACAATCACGGGCTCGTCTGAAATATCGGTGCGTCTCTTAAATCTTGATAAATTTACCAAAAGAAAATCTGAATTTGGACACACTTCTATTTCATTCTCTACCCTCACCCAATCACAGTAGAAGACAATTTTTTTAAATGTACCATAGTTCAACTCTAGGTTTGTCTGATCACCGGGTACCACCGGGTTAGGGTAGTAACATGTCTTTTATCCCTTTTCGAGCTCATATAAGTGGTCGATGCAGCCACGGTGACACCACTATCCTGGGTCTTAATCTTTTCCTCAAGAGGTTTGGAACAAAAAATAAATATATTCACACGGTATTTTTTATACTCTTGCTGAAACACCAGACCTATGACGTAACACCACAAATCTGTATCCATTTTGTATTATGATCTAAGATGTGAAAGCGAAAAGAAATCAACATATCAACATATTCCATAATCATTATGCCAACTAATGAACTCGGTTTGCATCTGGACTTTTTCCATCGCAACCCAAGAAGATGACTGGTTCTCGCAATAATCCCTACATTTAGCATATATACTATTAAAATCAAAATATAATTAACAGAAACCCATTGTCCACATACAAACAAAACACAACCAACCAATACCTGTAATAATCATCGAGACCCTCAGGATTACACCGAAAAATTACCCAAAAACGTTTCTGCATCCATTGAGTAGGCTCACATCAACTGGCTTATCATCAAGCATGAACCCACATCGCTGAATTCATGTTCTTCCTTTAAAAAGGCTCCAAACTTGCTTTGTGACCTCCTTGATTTGTATTTTTCATGTGTTCCATGGAAAATCTAACACAATCAGCCATTTCAACCGATTTCATAATTGACCCTTCAATATATCTGTTGTTATTTGGGATGTTTTGGCACTCCTTCATTGCCCTGATTCAGTATGTACATGTAAATTTCAGTACAAAAACAACAAAAAAAAAATAAAAAACATAAAAAATGTAATTGTATACAATTTTGCTGTCGTAACCTAGATGAGTACTTCGAGTCTCGTCTGTGCAGGAAACACACGCATAGTATCCATGAGTGGTGCATCCACTTAAAAAACTTTGAGAAGGAAAATCATGAATCCCAAACATCAGAGATGCTTTCAGCATAAAATACTTCCTTTTCAAAGAATTAAAAGCTAGTACCCTTGGATTCCAAAGAGCTTTCAGTGAATTGACCAGCGAACGAATAAAAACATCAATTTCTTGACTTGGATACGCCCAGGTATCAATAGAGTCATGATCTGGAATTCATACTTCATACACATAGAAGGTGGAAGATTATAGAATACAAGGATCACATGCCAACAAGTCCAACTCAAAGTCTGTTGACCATGAGGATTAAACCCATTCGTTGATATTCCAAGCCAAACATTTCTGCCTTCCAAGGAAAACAATGGAAACTTCCTTTTCATTGTCACCCACTAAGCTGAATCGATTGGATGGTGCATATAATCAGATGAAACTTCTGTTTTATCGTGCCACATCATTGCTTCTGATATCCAAGGTAGAAAATACAATTTCTTTATCTTTTCGTCTATAGGAAAGTATCCCAGCACTTTGCAAGGTTCATTTGACAACACATGACCATCTTTAGTAGCTTTCACTTTAAACTTCAGAGTTTTGCATACTAGAAAAACTTTTAAATTTGTATTCTCCTTATAATACAGAATGCAATGATTCTCACAAGCATGAAATAACCTTCGTTTTTATCCCAATATCCTTAAGCATTGTCCTCATAGCATCATAGTTTTTAGGAAAATTATTAGGTTTCGGAAGCCACTCTCTTAACAAATCCAACAAACTGTTCACACAATTACCCAAAATTTTTATAAGTTTTCTTCAAATTACACAGTTCTACCATAACAGAGAGGGTGGTGAGATTCTTTTCACATGCAAGGTACAACTTATCTCCTGCTAACGATTTGTACTTATTATAACACCTTGTGACATCTGGATCTTCTACAAAGGATCCTTCTCCAATTTGTATTCCATTATGGTCATGATAAACACCAAAGGAAGAGTCAATAAAATCATTCAAATTTAAACCATCTGATTGCTTATCAGGCCTTTCTTTGACTACGGCCTTCCTCTTAGAACGACTTGTTGGAACACCATCCGCTTTCTCACCATGTAAGTGCCAGGTGGTGTATGTCTTGTCGACACCATTCTCGTATAGATGGGTCCTAACCATCGAGAGTTCAAAACGTTTTCTATATTCATACTTCCTACACGGGAAAGCACACGATTTTGTAGAATCACCATTTACCATTGCGTAATCAATGAAATCACTAACCCCTTGTCTGTATACTATGCCATCTATGTCTGTTTCACGCATCCAATCTTTATTCACAAAATATGACATCCTAGCTATACAAACAAGTAAAATATTATGTCTTAGTAATTTAAGTTCATCAACTATATAAGCCTAAAAATATCACAGACTACAGTAGAATATGATCCACAACAACATCTACAATCCCCAATTTCTAAACCAAATAAACCCCCAAATGTTGAAAAACTATCGATTAAGAAATAAATTAATGAAATACCTAGCTGAAGATAACCATGGAGAACCGATAGATTTAACAAATTTAATCAGAGGCAATCCTTCTATGATAAATGATTAAACTTAAATCTTTAGTGAAATCGATGTTTCACAGAAGAATCGATTGATTCATTATTGATGATGAAGTTTTCTACAACTGAACCTGGATCTGATGAATTTTCCGGTGAAATGGCTGGCGACAGGAATAAACCATGAAGTCGATTAAATCTGAAATAAATAGAGGGGAAAGATAGGTTGTAGTAATGTCACAACTGTTTTTCTATCAACACATTAATTTGTTTTATCTACCTCTCAACTGATTCCTATTCTAATTTTCAGACATATTAAATGAAAAAACTAGTTTCAATGAATTTGATTTTATTTTCCGATTTCTGAAAATTAAAATGAAGAGTTATAATGTGAAAAAATGTTGGAGAAAAGAAAGGGAATTGTTGGGATGCTGGGGTTCATCTTGAGCGTGAGTAGAAGTGGGGTGCATATAGTAATAATAGAGGGTAACAAAGTAACTTGTCATTTTAAGTTGAGGATACGAAGTTAATTGAACACAACCCCACCGAAAATCAGTAAAAAATACAAAATATAGCAACGATTACTTACCGTTAAATTTTTTATAACGATGATACAACGCTCCAAAAAGGTTTACCGTTAGGAAAACGGCTGTTACAAATTCCCTGATTTCATATAGTGCTCTTTCCAGAGTTTTCTGTTGATGGCGTATGGCTAGATAGAGTTTGACTCAATCAAGGGACGTGTTTTAACCTGTATGGAGTGTGACAGATAAGGATTAACGCGTGAAGGAGAAGAAAAAAGAATTATTTCCGGTAACTGGCAGTGGAGAATAAAAAGGATTAATGAAGATTATTTGGCAAGATTTCAGTCATGTGATGCATATTTAAGGTGTTAGGGAGTCACAATGTCGATACAGAGATAGAGTTGGGAGAAGTTTAGAGAGAGTAGAGTAAGAAAAAAAGAGTTGCAGACAAAGTTTTCTGCTGGTGCAGAACTGAAGAACACGAAGAACAATAACTGCTCAGAACAATCATTTATTTCTGAGTAGTTGTAACAATTTTTTTGCAACGTATATTTTCAAATGCAACACTTGATTTGTAACAGAGAATTTTTAGCGCCTATAAAGCGTTGTAAATTCCTGGTTTTTATTATTTTATCTCATTTTTATCTTTTTATACACTTTTGAGTTATGAACCATTACTTTGAGCAAGTGTATAACATGAGGAGATAAACCCCATTGCTGAGGCGACAAAGGAAGCTATTTTTCCAATAAAATGTGGTATATTGTTATTTATTTAATTTCTACAATTCTTTTATGATTATTTGCTTTGGTTAAAAATTGATTTAATAATTTTTTTGTTAAGCAATTGTGATTTCTTTTGATGGTACATGCTTAGCCTAGGGTTTTTGATGTTCCATGCTTTCCATTTACAGTTATTATTATGAAAATCTACTTGTTGCAATATTTTAGAATCAAATTGAATGTATGAATTGCATAATTATGATTATTGAATTAAATCACTTTAAAAATTGGTAAATAGTGGAATCATAGCCTCAGTAGTTTTTTAATCTTGATATCATCTATGTCCGAGTTATTTTTTTAGGGTTAGAATTTAAGTCTAAAACAAAAATCTTCACAAGTCTTGAACGAATCTTTTTACCACTTCTACAAAATACATCATCATCCAGCAGCAGCTTCCCAGGAGGTCACCCATCCCTGGATTACTCTCGCCCGAGCAATCTTAACTGCAGAGTTTTTTGCCAACTCTGGAGTGATAGACACATTTTTGTGTCTAATTTGTTCCTAATTCTCTATATTGTTAGTGCTCAATTTTGTATTTATTGTTTCAATTTATGTGTTTGTAGGTATTTTTGGGAAATAAATATTTGTGGAAAAATTGGCTCAAAAAATGATAAAAGCGCCCGAGAAAATTTGATAAAGGCACCCCAAAAATTACTTAAAGCACCCAGGGAAAATGATAAAGGCACCCCACTTCTGGATAGGGGCACCTCTCCTTCTTGAGTTCAAATCGGAAAAGACGGGAAACCAATTCTCTATGCGTGAAGGAGTTCTGCTTATATGGGAAACGAGTTTTAAGGGATTTGAATGTGTTTTTGAGTTACCAAATTGGAGAAACAAGTAAGAACAGATCAAAACACGTCAGTATAAGTAATTTCAGACCGTAAAAAATGCTGGAAAGACTCGTTTACTGTCGGAAAATTAAAAAACACTCCCTGATTTGGATAAACACGTAATTGAAGTTGGTTTTGGATAAGAAATCGAGTCCTTATCGGTTAAGAATTAATTCTTAGGGTTTCGTAAACCTATAAAAGCAAATAGATCAAAGAATATAAGAGGGGGGAGCTCGGCCGGAAATTCCAGGGAAGATTTCTCTTAGAGATTTCTTGATCATGTGGTGTAGAAAAAGGATTGTTTGATTCACAAAAGAGGTGAGGAAGGTTGGGTCGAGCTCAGGAAGCTAAATAAAAGGAGAAAAAAATCATCACATGAAAAGTTCTCTGCTGCCGCTGATGAACACGAAGAACAGAAGATAAGGCGACATTTTCTTCAACCACTATGTCATGGTTCTTTCATCCACTTTGCAACGTTTATCTTGAACTTGAAATATAACAGTTAATCTGTAACGTCTATACAGCATTGCATATTTCCTGTTTTATTATTTTTAGCTTCTTTTCTTTTTCTCAAGCACTTTTGAGCCATGTACCAATCTTTTGAGAGTGTATTGAGCATGATGAGATAAACCCAACCACTAAGATAATAAATGAAGCTATATTTTATGAATGAATAATAACTATTTTTGATTCTTAATGACTTTTGCATTGATTTATGATTTTTCTTAATTAGTTGTGATTTTATTTGATGGTGTATGCTGGGAATTAAGAGCTTTTAATGCGCCATGCTTGTGATTTACAGTTAATGGTTTAGAAATCTACTTTTGGAAAAAAAAACAGAGTCAATAAAAGAGCTATAATTGTTAAAGAATCATTATAGAAATCATTCAGAAGTGACTTTGGTGGAATCCTGTGTTCCAGTTCATCCCAATATTGTTAAAATCTTTTACTTATTTTCTAGTTTAATTCAGGATTAGGTCTAAAACGAATCTTCACAAGTCTTAGCGAACGAACACATTTTTACCACTTTCTGGAACAATCAAGTTTTTGGCGCCGTTGCCGGGACTTATTTTAGATTTGTTTTTTGTTTTTTTTAGGTTAGTTAGTTAAATTAGATTTTTATTTTTTTTATTTTTATTTCTTCTATTTTTTGTTTTTGGGTATTTTTCTTTGTATTACAGGTTTTGGATTAAAAAGAAATTGGAGCCAAAGATTATATTGAATGATTAAAGACTTGGAGTCAAAGATAAATCGAAAGAACGGAAAAAGAAGACAAATTTATTTTATTTTTTTAGTTAATTTTAATTTTATTTAATTTTTAGGTTTTTTTTTTTTTAGAAAATTGTATTAGGAAATCTTTTATTATTTTTGAAATTTTCTTTTATTTTTGGACTTTTTCTTTGGACTTTATTTTTTTTGGGACTTTTGGACATTATTATTTTGGCAAATTGTGGCCACCCTAGCCCAATGAGTTCTTTTAAGCCCTACGGAAGGGTATTATTGAATACTAACTGCAACAGTGAAGGGCGACAATTACAATATTGTCTCTTCCTCTCGGGTTCGTACACTGACATAGGAGTCGGTGGCCTGAGTCGACTTCAACGGTTCATCGCCCGTCTGGAACAGAAGGTAAAACTCTAACCACCCACGAATCCCCTGTCAGTGGGTTTTCTGGATACCTTCGTATGCATATATGTTAAGGACCTGAATACGGATTTACTTTTCTAGTAAAGGGAAAGAACTGGCCATATAAGATAAGGACTCGAATTTCATCACCGTTTCCTTCTTGCCCGCTTTAGGAACACGTTACTAAACGCGAACCTAATCCTTAAAATTTTATTAGAAAGAGACCGATAGGGTAACGAGCTTATAAGAAAGTCATTTAAAAGCTGTATTGGTTGCTCTGTTAGCCTAACTCAAAGTTCAGGAAGATTATTTTAAGTAGATTCGAGCCGCCTTGTAACCCAAGGAAACGTTTCCAAAGAGGCAGGGTTATCAAAGATCCTTAGAGCTTATCCTGTTTCTATTCGATTTTTAATCTAATTCAGATCGTTCTAAGAGATTTTCTAAAGCTGTAACTAGTTGCCTTTTGAAGAATAAAGTTGGTCTAGAAACAATCTAAGTGGAGCCATCATGCTTTTTTTTGCTAGATTAAGTAGGTTTGATTTAGTTGAGTCGGCCTTGTCTGTGTATGTTTAGAACCACCTTCTTGTTAGGATTTATTTACTTAGATTTTTTGTAAATATATTATGAAGTTTTTTTAGAAAATGTCGAACTGGAATTATGAGGACCAATACAATGAATATACGACTGAATTTCAAAATATATATTATCCGTACTACCAACATGGTGTGGATAGTAATCGGGACCACCAGTAACCTTTTGGAGGTTATTGCTCATACCAAGGTGATCCCAATTACTATTCTTACATACACCCGTCATATGAACATGAAAATGAGCAAAATTTGAGTTTTTTGTCTTGAAGGGATGCCCTAAAGAAGATGCGATCTAGTACTCCCTATGATAACCCAAATACTTCTCTAGAAGAATCACACGAGCAGTTGCGATCTATTACTCTTTATGATTCATTTGTTTTTCTAGAGAATTCCCTTAAGAAGTTGATTGAGAATACAAAAAGGTTCGTATTAAGTGGGGGGGGGGGGGGACAATTAGTAGTCCAACTCTTTATCTAGAAGAATCCCTCAAGGAGTTAACTGAGAATACAAATAGGTTCTTATTAAGTGTGAATGAAAGTCTTGCAAAGAATAATATTGCTCAAAACGATCTTAATTTCCAATATAGTGCTACCTTGATAATTATTCACCTAGTCAAGAGGACGAGGATAGAATCGGTAACACTACTTATTTAGATGAGGTTCAAACATCTTCATATTATTATGATGATGAAGATAGTATTGATGAAAAACTTGAACTATACAGGCAGAGTGATCAGGAGATTATCACTCCAATTGTGCTTCATGATGATAGTGTTATTTTTAATTAAAATCCAAATAATTTTAATTATTATTCACCTATTTAAAAGGAAAAGGATTTGACTAGAGATACCATGGTTTTAGACGATGCAGAATTTTCTTGTTTTAAAGACGATAATGGTTTAGAGGAACGGGTTTGTCCTGGGACTAGTGATTTAGAGTCTAATGATTCGAAGACATTAGTCTCTGACGAAGATGATAGACTCATAGAGAATTAAATGTGATAGAGGATGATTTGATTCAGGTTGATTAAATAGTTTCCCCAGTGGATTTTGTCATCCTAGACACCCAACCTTTTCAGGTCCCAGAGGCTCAAATACTAGTGATCTTAGGTCGTCCCTTTTTAACTACATATAATATCGTCTTCAATTATGGAAATGGACTAATTAATTTTTCTTTTGGTAACATGACTATTAAACTGAATCTATTTAGTATGAGTAGATAACCTTCATGTGAGATCTACCATTTAGAAGAAGTGAACATAACTAGCACTTCAGTTCAGAAATCTTTTCCAAACACTTTGTTAGAAGATCCATTAGAGAAATTCCTAGCCCAGTTTGGGTTTGATGTTGACGATGATAGTGTTATTAATGAGGTGAAAACTTTGTTATATTCTGCACCTTTGATGAACACTTATAATATATGGAAAACTAAGTTTGAACTTCTACTAGTTTATAAGTCTACCTTATTTCCTTCTATAGAGGAAGCCGAGTGTAGTTTTGACCTTAAGGACCCTAGAATCCAACCAATAATTTTTGGTTCATCTGAGAGTAATGTCCACCCTAAGTTTGGGGGTACCAATGATTATTGTGATTTTCAAGTATCCCTTCTTAAATTCCCTCACTTGGGGATTGACATTTGCACTTCTATCATTTTTCAAGATCATCTTCAAACTAGATTCCCTGAGCCTGTTAATATCCCGAAAGAAGTTTAGTTGTTAGAAACCCATCCTCTGATCGATGTGGTTTACCTAGAAAATAATACCAAGATTGACTTTGTTTTCTCACCAAAATATTTTCTTCTATATATGGGAATGTATGAATTTCAAATGTGTCAGTTATTAAGTTTTGAGACTAAGCCTAATTACTTTAGGAAATTAGAAATTGACACATTTTCTTAAGAATGACTACCACCTTCGTTGTAGTCAAATGTGTGGGTCAAATCTGAATGACTTTTAGGATCCATAATTACTCAGGTTATTATTATGTGCTTCAAATTTATTAGTTGAGTTACTTCAGACTTTACAACCTAATCCTGTTGATCCTGCCTATGAGGAAATCCATCCCATAAAAATATTTTATCTAGACCCTTTTATAGAGCCTGAACCTGAACAATAACTAGATGTAGTTGTCTTAAACAGAAAACTAGATAAGGGTGTGCTCAGTTTGTACATTTTCTTTGCCTGTTGCAGTTTCCTTTATTTGTGATAATATTATTTGATTCAGATGACCCACAATTGTTCCGGCTATTGCTATATGATTTTATAAGGTGACTAATTCTTTCTTTGTCTGGCTGAAGAATTTAAACTTAGCACTTCTTGGGAGGTAACCCATGCTCATGCAACACGGTAATATCTTTTCTTAACTCATTTCCTTCGATTGGTAACAGTTTCTCCTTGCTCATGTATTTAATCATTCACCTTTAGAACATTGAGGACAATGTTAGATTTAAGTTTGGGGGTAAGGGAGAACTTTTAAGTTGAAATATAAAAATCCAAAATTTAAAAACTTGTGAACAATTCAGGAGACACTAACCATTCTAGGTAGATAGAAACTTAGATTTTTTTTCTATAGGAATTGGTGTACCCATCTAAATATTCTATTCATAAAAGGACAGAGTTCAGGTGTTAGAAATAACATGATAGTCGTCACCATATCTCGGAGTCTATATCGACCATATCACCTTCTGCTTTTATTTTTGTAATTTTTTGTGTTTCTCTAAGTGATTTGGTGGGGCACCTATATTGAATTGTTGTCGCCGCCAGGATGGAGTATAGTGTTTGAGATTATTTAGACTATGATTCAAAAAAAAACACGAGTACACTTTGATAGCAATATGTTTGTGTTCTCCCTATCTCCGTCTCCTAAGCAAGCGTGGAACGCAGGATCCATGAAAACTATCATGTAAGATACCGATAAGGAGTATGCGCTTGGATTCATTCGATCCAATCATGTTCTCAGTTCATTTAAGAAAATAATAAATAATTATTTCATTTTCAATAAATCGATCGCTGGGACCCTTGTATATACCAGTTGAGTTGATATTAATATATAGATTAAAGAGCGTGTCTCAATCCATTAGGATTCATCCTGGCACTGACCTTCAGAAAAGATATGGGAAACACCGTTCACCTTAGTCAACATGCGTAAAATTCATTTTGTAAATCTATTCATGTGATTGAACTTTGATAGATTCAGAGTATCGTGGTTAAACGACTATCTAAGTAGAGTTTTGTTTTCTTATACAACGTTGTATATTTCTTTTTTTTAATATTATTTTTAGCTTTTTTTCTTCTTCTCAAGCACTTTTGAGCCATGTACCAATATTTTGGGAGTATTTTGAGCATGATGAGCTAAATGCAACCACTGGGACAATGAAGGAAGCTATATTTAATGAATGAATAATAACTATTTTTGATTCTTAATGACTTTTGCATTGATTTATGATTTTTCTTAATTAGTTGTGATTTTGTTTGATGGTGTAAACTGGGACTTAAGAGCTTTTGATGCGCCATGCTTGTGATTTACAGTTAATGTTTTAGAAATCTACTTTTTGCAAAGAAATAAAGTCAATAAAAGATCTATAATTGTTAAAGAATCATTGTAGAAATCATTTAGATGTGATTTTGGTGGAATCCTGAGTTCCAGTTCTTCCCAATATTGTTAAAATCTTTTACTTATTTTCTAGTTTAATTCAGAATCAGGTCTAAAACGAATCTTCACAAGTCTCAGCGAACGAACACATTTTACCACTTTTCTGAAACGATCATAGAGCCAATTGTGTTGAAAAGGCCTCGGTGTTAGGAAAGGACAAACCATTACCTATATTCCATTCGGCGAACCCTACCTGCCGAATCGGGGTATTACTACTAGGGTACTGAAATTTTTTGTCGGAGAAGGTATCCTCCACTACCATGCCTCATCTTCAAGATATCATTCCGAAGAAAGTCGACGCTAAAGATTCCCGGGCGGGCTCTCTCGCCGAAGATACAAGACGTCAGAAGGTAGTCGATATTAAATGAAAACAATTGGTAACCTCCGGCGAAGCAGGCAAAACAATTGAAGTATCTTCTTCTGCTGCCGGTAAAGAGGCATGGGTGAAGATGTTTGGTGCTTTGCAGCATGGGAAACCTGTGGATGTTTTGGGGGATATCTGATCTTCTATAAATTGTTTTTTCTAACTCCTCGGTGCTATGAATACATCTGCAATGGGTGCCACTGCTTCTTCACTGAGTATGGATCACCTTGCTAGCTTGGCTATCGTGGTCAGTTGAATTCTTTTTCATAACTTGTCACCTGTTTTTACAATTTATGGGTTATTTTAACAATCTTCCGCTTTGATTAGGAAAATAATTGCCAATTGGATGTGCTGGAGATGACTCGCTATTATAAACAAAACTAGAGAAAATCGAAAGAGGAGAATGCCCAGCTAAGGTCTGAGCTTTCCGCTGATAAAACTTCGGCCTAATTCTTCGATACACAATATGAAAATTACCGCACTAAGTAACTTCTCCTTTACGTTTCATATGTCATGCAATTTCCCTTTGTAGAACTTGATATTTAGATTTGCTGCACCTTAAATCTCAATGGCAAGAGCAAGAATAACTGCTTTCAATATGTGGAATGAATATTAACACCCTCGACGAACAAAATAAAGAGTATGTATACCATTTAACATTAGAGTTATAAAATATAGATGAGCTGAATCTTTACCTTGACGACGAAAATACTTCTGCCAAACTCAAGGAAGTTGAGCTTGAGGAGAAAGTTGGTTGGTATAAAGACGAATGTCTTCGGCAAAAGACCGTTGTTGCTCATCTTGAGAAAGAAAGGCATGAATGGCTCTGAAAAAAGATAGGATCATTAAAAGCAAGGAGTCGTCGATAATCAAACTTCGTCGAGTGTAGAAAGAAAACAAATTTCTCTCCCAAAGTCTTGAGGTGAAGGATAACCTAATTGCTCGCTTGATGGGTGGGTCTGGTGGTGATTTTGATAAGGCGACGCCATAGCGGTCAGCTACACAAACTAATCTTGAGAAATGGAAGGTTCGCCAAAAGAATGGTAGCTGACTCTTGAATATGTGTCTTCATCCTGGTCGAGTGGTATATGTCTCTTTTTTAGGAAAAAGTAACTTTTGGGATTGTATTCTATGCTTCGCCCTTTACCTAGCACAGTTGGACTTGAGTCCCAAGATGCTTCCACATGGCCATGGACGGATCTAAGGGAGAGCTAACCGGAGCTTAAACTTAGGTTAGCTCCTCCAGCCTACTACCTAACTTTCCAACCTAATTTTTTTGTGTGGCTTTCTGTTCTAGTCCAGCGTTAATTTATTTTTTAAGTCTATCTGGGTGACCTATCTGGGTCTATCACTGCACGTGATGATAATATTTTCTACCCCATGTATCCGAAGAAAAATATTGAAGTGACTCATTAATCGGTGTGACAAGGAATACTATGTTAGTGAAGATATCTTTGTCTCATCAATATGTTAGGACTTAAATGATGCTTTTGGCTACATGTGCCTGTTCTTATAATCAGATAATAGTTTCCACACTGATGAGTGGAAATGTGGAATAGTTAGTGGCCTCAAAACGAAATTCCTAATTCTGGCATGTGAATCAGAATGGTGACTTAAACTACCTAATACAGAAAAGGGTTTGAACTCCAACTTCCGAGTGGGAAACAACTCAGCTCTCCACCTCCAAATTATTATATGTATGTACTTTTGTTACCTTCAGTTTTCGTTCTCTAGTGTGTATTGGTCTTTACTCATAATGATTTTCTTTTCTTCCTGTATTAAGATATCATGCATAGTGCAAGTGTAGTAGTTTTTTTGGATCTAACGTCCCGACAATTAATCGGGGGTATTAAATAAGTGCGGTCGTATTAAATTCGTCACAAATTTTTCTATTATAATACCATATTAAAATCAATGAATCTAACTCATCTTAAAAACCAACTTATAAATTACCTAAAGCTTATAAACTGCATGATCTTTAATTTTCTATATGATGTGAGACTATTCTTAACGTAAAGAAATTATCTTGTAGCAGTACTAACAAGGAGGATGAAATATAGAAAAGCTTAGAGAGAGAAGAAGATAGCTAAAAATATAACCCATCTGATCTAAACTGCTACTGTTCAATACTTTTGTAATTATAGTCAATTAATTATTTTTCCTTATCTGTTAGAGTTCAGGGGATAAATTAGCGAGCGTAAGTGTAGCTTCGAGGGGAGTTAGATATTCAAACTCCAAGTTGTGAGGCGAATAAGGTGCATGCACCGTTTGGCGGAGCCTCTTGTTATTTGTATTATCCTCAATCTTCACCATGTAAATCATTTACATAAAGTTTTTTCGTGAAAATGATTAGCATCCGAAAGAAACAAACTAATTTGCATAAATCATTACCAAATTGCAATGGGGAAGTTCAGATGTACAACACTTAGATTTCCGGTTAACCTATAACCTGAATGAGACTAATAGTATTTATAATCCAACATCAATAATACAACATGATGAGTACTGGAGGTTTTATGTACCGTGATATAAGTTGGTATAAGAGTACATACATTTACACGCATGCATATACACATTCTTAAACTATATTATGCATCTTGATATCTGGAGAATTAATATCATGGTAATGTAATTTAATGTACTGTTAGAACAACATGTGGGACTGAATCCTCGCAATCAGAAACCGGTAATATAGCAGTAGAATCTGCCACACCTCTAAATTTTGCCGAACGAGAAAGTTCATGAACTGATTCCGAAATTCTTTCAATGTATATGAGTATCTCAATGAGTAGAGAAATTACTGTTGTAGTTGGTATGATCTGCAGTAATTCAGTTTTCTCCAATTTAGCTTCTTTTAGGGCCTTTTTCAGGTCTTCGGCTGCAATTTTCGAGGTCTTTAAGTGGGTAATGACAAATTTCGGATGCGTCATTGTTTTGATTGAGGCAGATAATTCCATCAAAGCTTTGCTAGATTCAAAAGTCATCTTTGTACACGCTTCTTGTATTTTCTTCTTGAACTCCTGTGATGATGCCTGTAATTAGCGTATAAGAACTTCTGGTCAGATGTGATTGACTTAACATGTTTTTTTAGTAATCGATCGAAGTGACCTATAAATAGTTGCTCATAAACAACATGACTAGAAGTAGTGGTTTTCCGTATTACTTGGATTTCAGAATTGATGCAACCATTAAGAGCTTCCATTCGACATGCACATTGACGAGTTATGTCTCCAATTTTCAAGTACTGATTCCATGGATGACGAAACCTGAAACGACCGTGTGGTGGTTCCCATTTTGCAAAGTTTGCCTGCAAAATTGAGAATTTTAATGTATCATTAATCAGCTATAAGCCGGTGGAAGCAATTTTTTTGTAAAACTAGTTGTGGATGTCGTAAGATTTTCTCACCAATGATTCTTCAGCAGTCATAGAATTCAAAACACTTTTGTATCCGTAAAGGGGCTTCTTATTCTGAGAAAGCAAAATATTTTTTTCTTCATCCTCATCTTTTTTAAAGTATTCCCTTTCAAATCCTTGTAAGAAGTCACCAAGCTTTTCAATGTTTAGAGAAATCAGATTGTGAAGATCTTTGCCAGCCCACACCGGGCATACAAAAATAGATATGACAATACACGTTGAACTACCAATTATTATTGTTGATAACCTTTGATGGGCAAGTTCTATGATCTTTTCAACTCTATAACCAGATACTGACACCAGGCTAAATGTCAGTATAAATATTAATACTCCATAATCATATCTAGCCTTAACCGTAGGAAAGAACCGTGAAAACGATGACGCTGCAGCTGTAAATCACCACAATTTTCAATTGTTAGATTGCAATATATATATAGAAAGCCATTATGTATTTAATAGCTGAATTATACATGAAGTGAGTATTACCAAGTAAGAAAACGAATAAACAAAGTAATATCGGCTCTCCTTTATCACCAGCAAGTGTTGCTAAGTGATGAGCTCCGACTCCTAAAACACCAGCTAGTAATGTTGCTATGCCTCTATTTAAGCCTTTACCCAAAGTAGCCCCTGCAATATGTATAATTCAAACTCATTTCAGTTAAGACCAATGGTATCGTATATGTGAACAACAACATGACCTGATGGTTGATGTGAACATGCCACATCAACTAGAATAAAGTACGGACTACATTATCAATATATACTCAGATGATAGGTTTTAAGATAGATTTGGTAACTTACCAACACTAAATTCAAAAACGACTACGACAGTTAAAACCGCCCACATAGTTGAGACGCCAAAGCCACCATAAAGAGGTCTGAAGTAGTATAGGAGTGAAACTAACGAGAGAGCTAATCCCACCTTGATAGAGTGAGTAACTCTTCTTGGATCATCTTTTCCAAGCTTTTTCACTTTGTTTCCAAACTCGACAACATTATTCAAAGCTTGCAGGGGCAATGCCTTAATCCGTTGTTTCCCATTATAGAAACACCCAAGTTTCTCTTCATTTTTTGCTGATTCAGTGTTCTCCATTATTAATTGGTTATGTAAACAAACAAGATAAGTTAATGAAGTTCTGTTTCACTGAACTTCACAAATAGAAAACTAAAACTAAATCAGCTAAATATTTCAATTAAACAACACTTCTTGCCTTCTTTTATCTTTTCTTCTCATCAATTTAGAGAAAAGGTAAAAGAATGAGAGGTGTGTGAGGATAATGGTGAATAATTCTCTAAATTTATAGGAAAGAAGTGTGAAAAGGAGATTAGGATTTAGGCTTAACTTTATTACATTAATGACACTATTAAGTACGGGCTATATTAATGGGGTACTTTTATGATAGCAAAAAATTTGGTAAAATGAGAAGCCAAAAGTTAGATTTTCTTTTTTAAGGTAATCAAAAGTGTTCAAAGTAAGCTGACTAGCTTGGTCGGATCCAAACCCCAGAAAATCAAAACATCGTACCTGCACACTGAAAAAAACAACTCACATTGTATAAAAGGTAAAAAAGTAGTATATCCACTTGGTTACAATACGAACAATCACTATAAAATTACTCAATTTGTAAGTCATTTATTACTTCTGTATAGACAGTACTAGAGACTAGGGAGTGAAAACAAGCTAGGATCACTAAGTGGACACTGTGAAAGTGTGAACCATGAACTGTATCCCATTAGTACTCATCATGTCAAGTCGCTCTAGTAGAAGTAGAAGTAGAAGTAGAAGTGTAGTACTATACTAAAATTTGGATTTTGATTGATGCTGGTTTCAGTGCTTCACAGAATTATTTCATTAACTACATACTTACTTTTTGTTTTTAAGAAGTAGAGAGTTGGGAACTAACGCGGAATGATCGACGAAACTTTTTCCTTAAAAGTCAAAACTCTATGAGCTCCCTGGTTGAATGCTGATGAAATCCACTATCTCTATTGGCTGAGAGAGGAAGTTTGGGTATTGGTGATTTTGGTAGGTGATAGACACATTTTTTAGAACTATCATGTAAGATGTTGATAAGGAGTATGCGTTTGGATTCATTTCATCCAATCATGTTGTCAGTAAATTTAATAAAATAAAGATAATTATTTAGTTTTCAATAAATCGATCGCTAGGACCATTGTATATACCAGCTGACTCGATATTAGTATAAGGATTAAGACCAGTGGGAGCGTATTTCAGTCCATTAGGATTCATCCCGGCATTGACCTTCAGACAGATATGGGAAACACCGTTCACCTTAGTCAATATGTGCAAACTTCATATCCATCTTCTAGATATTTTCATGTGATTGAACTTTGATAGATTCTGAGTATCGTGGTTGAACGACTATCTAAGTAGAGCTTTGTTTTCTTTTATATGAATTTTAGTATGCTGAGTGCAAACTCATGTACAACAATTGGACTCCCATGGGTTTAAAGGCTTGTTGCACACGCTAAGTGCAATCGCGATGCCTGCGAAAGAGAGTTAGGATTTTTATTCTATTTCTAGATTAAATTTTGCTCGAGGACTAGAAAATAATAAGTTTGGGGGTATTTGATAGACACATTAATTTGTCCTTAATTATCTATATTGTTAGTGATCAATTTTGTACTTATTGTGTTATTTTATGTGTATGTAGGTACTTTGGGACATAAACTTTTGTAGAAAAATCGTCTCAAAAAGTGTTAATAGCACCCGATAAAAACTACTAAAGACACTCGGAAAAATTGATAAAGGCACCCAGAGAGTTGGATATAGGCGCCTGCACATCGGATAAGGGCACCCCCTTCTTTGGTTCAAAATCATAAAATGGCAGGAAGAATTTTCTTTCGCATGAGAGTTATCTGATAAAACGAGAGACCGAGTTTTAGGGGATTGAAAAGTTGTTGTGATATTTCAAAGTGAAAAAACAATGTAAACATGCTTAAACACGTCAACTAACAAGTCTCACGTCGTGAAACATGGAGAACAAACACGTTTACTACCGGTGAAACTTTTCCACCCTGATTTTGGATTAACACGAGTTTCAATTGGTTTTGGATAGAGATTGGAGTACTGATCAACTTAGGAAAGTTTGCTAGGGTTTGTTGAGCCTATTTAAAGCAAAGAGATCGAATAAAGAGAGGGAAGGAGCTCGGCCGGGAAATACCAGGGAAGATTTCTCTTAGAGATTTCTTGATCCTGTGGTGTAGAAAAATGTTGTATCAAGTCCAGAAAAGATTGAGAGATGTTGGGTCAAGCTCAGGAGGCCAACAGAAGGAGAAAAAATCATCACAGGAAAAGTACCTTGCAGCTGCTGAAGAACACGAAGCACAGAAGATAATGAGACGGTTTCTTCAACCACTCTGTCACGGTTCCATTATCCACTTTGCAACGTTTTTCTTCAGTCTCCAATATTTATCTTGAACTGTAACAGTTAATCTGTAACGCATATACAACGTTACAAATTTTTTGTTTTATTATTTTTAGCTTCTTTTCTTCTTCTCAAGCACTTTTGAGCCATGTACCAATATTTTGAGAGTGTTTTGAGCATAATGAGATAAACCTAACCACTGGGACAATGGAGGAAGCCATATTTCATGAACGAACGGTAACTATTTTTGATTCTTAATAACTTTTGCATTGATTTTTAATTCAATTATGATTTTTCTTAATTAGTTGTGATTTTGTTTGATGGTGTATGCTGGGACTTAAGGGATTTTGATGCGCCATGCTTGTGATTTATAGTTAATGTTTTAGAAATCTACTTTTGGCAGAGAAACAGTATCAATAAAAGAGCTATAATTGTTAAAGAATTATTGTAGAAATCATTCAGAAGTGATTTTAGTGGAATCCTGAGTTCCTGTTCTTCCCAATATTATTAAAATCTTTTTCTTATTTTCTAGTTTAATCAAGAATTAGGTCTAAAACGAATCTTCACAAGTCTCAGCGAACGAACACATTTTTACCATTTTTCTGAAACGACCAAGTTTTTGGCGCCGCTGTCGGGGACTTGTTCTTAGATTTGTTTTTAGTTTTTTTTAGTTTAGTTAGTTTAATTAGATTCTTTTTTCTATTTTACGTTTTTGGGTATTTTTCTTTGTATTACAGGGTTTTGGATCAAAAAGAAAATTGAGTCAAAGATTATATTGATTGATTAAAGACTTGGAGTCAAAGATAAATCGAAAAGAACGAAAAAAAAGACAATTTTATTTTATCTTTATTTTTAGGTTTTTTTTTTATTTTTGTTTTTAGAAAATTGAGTTAGGAAATCTTTTATTATTTTTGTATTTTTTTTTTAATTTTGTACTTTTTTTTTTGCCTTTTGGACTTTATTATTTTTAAACCCTCCGGAAAGGTAATTAAATATAAACTGCACAGGGAAGGACGTCAATTACGATATTGTCTCAGCCCCTCGGATTCGTACACTGACATTAGGAGTCGGTGGCCTGAGTCGACTTCAACGTTCATCGTCCGTCTGGAACGGGAGGTAAGACTCTAACCACCCACGAATCCCCTGTCAGTGGGTTTTCTGGACGCCTTTGTAATGCATATATGTTGAGGACCTGAATACGGATTTACTTTTATAGTAAAGGGCAAGGAATGAAGATATAAGATAAGGACTCGGATTTCATCACCGTTTCCTTCTTGCCCGCTTTAGGAACACGTTACCCAACGCGAACCTAAGCTTAAAATTTTGACTTGAAAGAGACAGATAAGGTAACGAGCTTATTGGAAAATCATGCAAAATGAATGTATTGGTTACTCTGTTAGCCTAACTCAAAGTTCAGGAAGATTACTGTAAGTAGATTCAAGCCACCTTGTAACCCAAGGAAACGTTTCCAAAGAGGCAGGGTTATCAAAGCTCATTAGAGCTTATCCTGTTTCTATTCGACTTAATCTAATTCAGATTGTTCTAAGAAATTTGCTAAAACTGTAACTAGTTTCCTTTTGAAAGAATATAAGCTGGTCAGAAACAATCTAAGTGGATCCATCATGTTTTTTGTTTGTTAGATTCAGTAGGTTTGACTTGGTTGAGTCGGCCTTGTTTGTGTTTGTTTAGAACCCTTTTCTGTTAGGATTTATTTTCTTAGATTTTTTTGAAAATATATTAGGAAGTTTTTGGCAGAAAATGTCAAACTGGTAATATGAGGACCAATAGAATGAATATCCGACTGAATTTCAAAATAGACATTGTACGTACTATCAACATGGTGTGGATAGTATTAGGAACCACCACCAACCTTTTGGAGGTTATTTCTCATACCAAGGTGATCCCAATTACTATTCGTACATACACCCGTCATATGAACATGAAAATGAGTAAAATTCGAGTTCTTTGTCTTGGAGGGATGCCCTAAAACAAATGCGACCTAGTACTCTCTATGATGACCCAAATCCTTCTCTAGAAGAATCGAGAAGTTGCAATATAATACTCCTTATGATCCATTTTTTTCTCTAGAAGAATCCCTCAAGCAGTTAACTGGGAATACAAATAGGTTTGTATTAAGTGTGAGAGGAACAATTAGTAGTCCAACTCTTTCTCCAGAAGAATCACACGAGCAGTTACGATCTAGTACTCCTTATGATCCTTTTATTTTTCTAGAGGATTCCATCAAGCAATTGACTGAGAATACAAATAGATTCATATTAAGTGTGAATGAAAGTCTTGCAAAGAATAATATTGCTCAAAATGATCTTAATTGCCAATATAGTGCTACCCTTGATAATTATTCACCTAGTCAAGAGGACGAGGGTAGAATTGGTAACACTACTTATTTAGACGAGGTTCAAACATCTTCATATTATTATGATAATGAGGATAGTATTGATGAAGAACTTGAAATATTCGGGAAGAGTGATCAGGAAATTATTACTCCATATGTGCTTCATGATGATAGGGTTATTTCTGGTTCAAATCCAAATACTTTTAATGATTATTCACCTATTCAAAAGGAAGAGGATTTGACTAGAGATACCACTGTTTTAGACGATGTAGTACTCTCTTGTTTTGAAGCCGATAATGGTTTAGAGGAACGAGTTTATCCTGAGAATACTATTTTAGAGTCCAACAATTTAGAAACAATAGTCGTAGATAAAGAAGATAAACCTGTAGAGATTTTAAATATGAGTGAGGATGTACCACCTGATTATAACCTAGAAGAAGCAATTGACCATTTTCAAGAATCTGACGATCTAGAAATTAGGAAAATTATGACTAGTCTATCTTAAGACACTGAAAACTCTAAGTTTGGGGGTGACTATTATTCTCCCTTTGCTTTACCTTTGACTCTTAGAAAGGTCCCTTACTCGGGACTTGACATATGCAACTCTACCATTTTACAAGATCATTTTCAAATTATATTTCCTGAGCCTAGTGATGTCCAAAAAGAAATTCAGTTGTTAGAAACCCATCCTTTGGTCGATGTGGTTCACCTAGGAAAAAATACCAAGATTGACTTTATTTTCCCAACAAAATATTTTCTTCCATATGTGGGAACGTTTGAATTTCAAATGTGTCAGTTATTAAGTTCTAAGACTAAGCCTAATTATTTTGGGGAATTAGAATCGACACATTTTCTTAAGAATGAACACCATTTTCATAGTAGTCAATTGTGTGAGTCAAATCTGATTGACTTTGAGGATCCACAATTATTCAGGTTATTATTATGTGCTTCTAAGTTCTTGGTTGATTTTTTCCAGACTCTACAACCTGATTCTTTTGATCCTGCCTATGAGGAAATCCAACCCATGAAAATAATTTATCTAGACCCTTTTATAGAGCCTGAACTTGAACCACAACTAAATTTAGTTGTCTTAAACAAAAAATTAGATAAGGGTGTGCTCGGTTTGTTCATTTTCTTGGCATGTTGCAGTTTCCTTTTATTAATGATGGTACTATTTGATTCAAATAACCCTCAGTTGTTCCGACTATTGCTATATGATTTTATGAGGTGACTAATTCTTTCTTAGTCTGGAAGGATACTTTAAACTTAGCACTTCTTGGGAGGTAACCCATGCTCTTGTGATACGGTAATACCTTTCCTTAACTCCTTTCCTTCGATTGGTAACAATTTCTCCCTGTTCATGTTTTTAATCATTCATCTTTAGAACATTCAGGACAATGTTACATTTAAGTTTGGGGGTAATGGAGAAACTTTTATAGCAATAATAAAACTCTAAAGTCTAAAAACTTGTGAACAATTCAAGATGATACTAACCATTCTAGGTAGATGGAAAATTAGCTATTTTTCTATAGAAATTGGTGTCCCCAGTTCATAAAAGGACATAGCTCAGGTGTTAGAAATAAGTGATAGTCGTCACCATATCTCGGAGTCTATCTCGACCATATCACCTTCTATTTTTATTTTTACAATTTTTGTATTTCTCTAAGTGCTTTGGTGGGGCACCAATATCGAATTTTTATCGCCGCCAGGATGGAGTAGAGTGTTTGAGATTATTTAGACTATGATTCAAAAAAAAAAAATCGAGTATTGACACTTTGATAGCAATATGTGTGTGTTCTTCCTTTCTCCGTCGCCTAAGCAAGCGTGTAACGATGATCCATAAGAACTATCATGTAAGATGTTGATAAGAAGTATGGGCTTGGATTCATTTGATCCAATCATGTTGTCAGTACATTTAATAAAATAAAGATAATTATTTAATTTTTAATAAATCGATCGCTAGGACCCTTGTATATACCGGCTGAGTCGATATTAGTCTAAGGATTAAGTCCAGTGGGAGCGTATTTCAGTCTATTCATCCTGGCACTGACCTTCAGACGGATATGGGAAACACCGTTCACCTTAGTCAATATGTGCAAACTTCATCATCTTCATAGCCATCTTCTAAACCTTTTCATATGATTGAACTTTGATAGATTCTGAGTATCGTGTTTGAACGACTATCTAGTAGAGCTTTGTTTTCTTTTATATGATTTTTAGTATCCTGAGTGAAAAATCATGTACAACAATTGGACTCATATAGGGTAATGATTCCTATAGCCGAAGAATTTAGTAGCCAACTAATTAGCATGCATAGTGTTTAGCCTTAATCGTTCACAAGTAGCTAGGGTTTGGAGTATAGGTTTTTTGGATATGCCTCTTGTAAACCCTCACAAGACAAAACTCGTCCGATAGGGATACCTATGGATTTATAGACTTGTTGCACACGCTAAGTGCAATCACGATGCCTGCGAAAGTGAGTTAGGATTTTTATTTTATTTGTAGATTAGATTTTGCTCGAGGACTAGCAAATAATAAGTTTGGGGGTATTTGATAGACATATTTTTGTGTCCAATTTGTCCTTAATTATCTATATTGTTAGTGTTCAATTTTGTACTTATTGTGTTTGTAGGTATTTTTGGGAAATAAAGTTTTGTGGAATAATCGGGTCAAAAAATGTTAATAGCACCCGAGAAAAATTACTAAAGGCACCCAGGGAGTTGGATATAGACACATGCACATCGGATAAGGGCACCTCCTTCTTTGATTCAAAATCATAAAATGGCGGGAAGAATTTTCTTTCGCATGAGAGTTATCTGATAAAACATGAGACCGAGTTTTAGGGGATTGAAATGTTGTTGTGATATTTCAAAGTGAAAAAACAATGTAAACATGCTAAAACACGTCAACTAACAATTCTCACACCGTGAAACATGGAGAACAAACACGTTTACTGTCGGTGAAACTTTTTCACCCTGATTTTGGATTAACACGAGTTTCAATTGGTTTCAGATAGAGATTAGAGTCCTGATCGACTTAGGAAAGTTTGCTAGGGTTTGTTGAGCCTATTTAAAGCAAAGAGATCGGATACAGAAAGGGGAGGAGCTCGGCCGGGAAGATACAAGGAAAGATTTCTCTTAGAGATTTCTTGATCCCGTGGTGTAGAAAAAGATTGTATCAAGTCCAGAAAAGATTGAGAGGTTGGGTCAAGCTCAGGAGGCCAAGAGAAGGAGAAAAAATCATCACAGGAAAAGTACCCTGCTGCTGCTAAAGAACACGAAGAACAGAAGATAAGGCGACGGTTTCTTCAACCACTTTGTCCCGGTTCCTTCAACCACTTTGCAACGTTTATCTTCAGTCTGCAATATTTATCTTGAACTTGAACTATAACAGTTAATCTTTAACGCCTATACAACGTTGCAGATTTCCTGTTTTATTATTTTTAGCTTCTTTTCTTCTTCTCAAGCAGTTTTGAGTCATGTACCAATCTTTTGAGAGTGTTTTGAGCTGATGATCTAAACTCAACCACTGAGACAATAGAGGAAGCCATATTTCATGAATGAATGGTAACTATTTTTGATTCTTAATGACTTTTGCATTAATTTTTAATTCAATTATGATTTTTTTTCTTAATTAGTTGTGATTTTGTTTGATGGTGTATGCTGGGACTTAAGAGATTTTGATACGCCATACTTGTGATTTACAGTTAATGTTTTAGAAATCTACTTTTGGCAAAAAAACATAGTCAATAAAAGATCTATAATCCTTAAAGAATTATTGTAAAAATCATTCAGAAGTGATTTTGGTGGAATCTTGAGTTCCAGTTCTTCCCAATATTATCAAAATATTTTATTTATTTTCTAGTTTAATTCAGAATTAGGTCTAAAACGAATCTTCATAAGTCTCAGCGAACGAACACAATTTACCACTTTTTAAAATGATCAAGAGGGACACTTGGCACATCACAAATGGCTAATAATTTAGGGGTGATAGAAACCCGTTTTATGAGTGGTTGTTCGAATTAAAAATAATTACACCACCTTTACACAAAATACTTAATGTACTGGATCAGCTTAACCCTCGGTGGGTGATTTTCACTTATGAATCGACGGTTCACATCTAATCATCTTAAATTAAATGGCTGTAGTAACATCTCGTAACCCTGAAAACCCTAACCACTTCATTATACAAAATCTAAAGCCCCAAAAACCACTATGGTATTATTCCGCAATTTGCATAAAAGAAGCGGCGATGAACACCTAAAACCCAAGATATATTCCTTCGATCATAATCAACAGTGTAAATTTCTCCTCTTTATTTTTTTACTCAATCATCAGGTTCATTATTGGATATTCGATTTCTTACCCATGGTGTTTGTAATCACAAAACCTTAAAGTTCTAACTAGGTTTCCTTAAAGTTTATATTTTATTATTATTTTTCTACCTTAATCTTAATTTTTTTCTTATTTTGTTACTTTTCGTTTTTCAAAAACTTAAAGTGTTTTTCTTTCTTTTTATTTTTAAGTTTCACTTAGGATTAGGTTCTAATTAGGTTTCCTTGAAGTTTATATTTCATTATCTTTTTTCTAGCTTAATCTTATTTTTGTCTTATTGTGTTACTTTGGTTTTTCAATTCCAAATGCAGATTAGTAAAGCTTATTATAAATTGGGAACACCAAGATCGTTAATAGGACATCTACCGTTTGAACTGATCATAATCTAGCATAAACAATTAGATGGGAAGAAAGGTAAATTGATGTTGGTGGTGGTGGTGGAGGCAATACTATACCTTTTGTTGATAGAAGTAAAGTGAGAATATTGTTGTCGTGATAATAATAATAAAAGCTATGATAAAGTTTTTTCACTTCTCTGCAAATGTTCTTACCCAGGTATTATTTCTTATTTTGATTCTTCACTTTGTGTTCTTAGTTTTAATTATTGATTGAAGTATCAATAATTTATGTGTATTATGCTCTCTGAATGATACTAGGTGTGACATAATTTGGGCCAAAACTTCTTCATCCACGGGAGAGGTTTATTACCCTTCAATTGTGACATTTTTCCAAATAAAGGTCAGTGCTTTTTTCTTCAGTTTTGAGAAAATTGGATTACTTTTTCATTGAATCTAAAATAGTTACTTTTTTGTTTACTCAATTAAGTTTTCTTTTTTCCCCTTATGTGTATATTGGATTTGTAGAAGCTTATCTAAATAGTTTTCATGATTTTGAATCATGGTTTTTGTGATTTATAATTATGGGTTTTCGTTAAATTCTCATATTTCAATTTTTTTTTTGTTTTTATTAAACATGTTCTCTATGTTATATGATAATGAATTTGGTATGATATTTGTAATATGATGGAACAATTTATTATTACTGAGATTTAGATTAGATTGAATGATGGGTTTTGATTATTTTTTTGTGGACAGAAGGAAGATTCTGGTGGTGGTGGTGGTGAGGCATAAATACGTTTCTCTTTGGTTCTGTCGACACAAGTGAGAGTTCAGTAAGACTTTATACAATCAATAATAATCAGAATGCCCACATACAAGTTGTATGTAAAATGTATGTCATTCTATGATTGATTCTAAGAACTTAGTTTGTGCTACTCACTTTTTTTCACTTTCTTACGAGCACCATATCTCATTCTCTTTCATATATCTATCAGGTTATTGACATGTACACGAATCGAATGGTTTCTGCACGTTGATTTGGTAAGCCTTTTGTGTATCATGTGGAAAAAAATGAATTAGACTCAGGTTTTCCCTTCAGATTCCAGATTAAATTGTAAAATTTAGATCTTCACATCTTTATCAGGAATAACGGAATGTCCACTGTCCACTCTTATAATTTGTTTATTTATAGAATCTACAGAAAATCCAAGAGGTCTCATGGTTGAAATATACTGGTAGAAAGACTCTCTTCCACACCGTCTACGACTCTCTTTTTTGCCACCTTCATTCTTTCCAAGAGGTTTAACAGAAGATCGATATTGCTTTCGCCGTTCACGGTAACGATTGTACTCTCTTAAACTTTATTTTTTCCGTTTTTGGGTCTAAGTTTTGATTATCATATGAATGCTTAAATGTTTTTTATACCAGCTGATTAGGTCATGTGGCAGCACAGTATTGATACGTTATCATCTAAAGATGTTTGTAGATGGTTATAGCCTGATAAGGGAGTTTGAGACTATGTGCGATCCTAAAAGAGGTGAAATACCCCATATTTTAACAAAGAAAAACACGATGACTACTAAAATCAATTCACTTGCATCTTTTTCGTTATTTTCTCTCTGGTTGTGATGTTATTCACCATTTCACCATGTTTTTCTAACCCTGATGAGCTACTAGACTTTTGTGTTGCTGATCTAGATGCTGCAACGTCCGTAAATGGGTTCCCATATAAACCATAAATGGTGGTATCATCAAGTGACTTCTTCTTTAGTGGTTTGATGAACGAAACGAACACTGACAACATCTTTGGTATTGGCACGTCAACAAGTAATGTTCGTTCCTTCCCGGTTAAAAACCCTTGGAATTTCAATAAGCCGAACCGTCAGGGTGGTGTCAGTCCTTCGATAGGAGCTAGCAGCGTTATACTCAAAATCGAGGATGTCGATTAAAGTGGGATCTCTCTTCTATAGTACTTTGGTTAAATAAATTGTTGTGTTTGCAATCTTGAAGTCTGAATAATATTCCTTTGGTTCACTAATCTGTTTCTTTTATGCTTTGGACTAGAAGTTAAGGAAACAAGAATAACAGAAAGACACAAAATCTTGATAAGTCTTCTTTATTCAAAAAGTTGACAATAAGAATGCCTACAAAAGCAATAGCTCATCATCACATTCATTAAACCCAATTGCTTATTCCTCTAGCTCTGTCTCTCTCTTTAGCTCTGTTTGCAATGGCTAAACCCTTTTCAAGATCACTAGAGTTTCAAATAAATAATGATACGAAAAACATAATACAAGGTTTAATAATATTTAGTGTTGTTTTGTTGGTAATGATTCAAAATTAGTTGTGGGTGCAATTGAATTCAAGGTTTGAGGAGAAAAAGGACGGAGTTTTCCAAGTGATAATTCCAATGCACTTACTTGCAACCAATGTGCAGTGATGCATCGGTTTCAAGTTGGAGATTCTTTATGTAAGTTAACCGAAACTTGGATTGGTGGGGTTCAGTGTTCTCTTGGTTTAATAATGCATGAATTGATTTTATAGCTCAAACGAATTCATATTCTGATTCCATTAATTACTCCATGTTTATGTTGTAGTATTTGTTTACCAGCCAGATAATGACTTGGTGATTCATGTAATCAATGTCGACTATACAAAGTGCAAAACAACGACACCCATTGTAACTTACACTGATGGAAACTCTGTGTTTACATTCAACCAGTCCGTACCTTTTCAATTCATTAGTGGGGTTAGAGAGAACTGCCTCAAGAATGAAAAATTGATTGTTGTAGTCATGGCAGATAGAAACGATGACCATTCTTCAAACTCAAAGTAGACCAACCTCAGATTCCCCTTCTCCTGCACCTTCGGATAGTACTACTTCTCCTCCTACTGGCGAAAGTGAAATCATTCCAGCTCCTGATGGAATGGAGTCTCCGTCTTCGCCACCATCGATCTCAATTATTATCAGCCCTACTTCATCTCCTGCAGGACTAGAATATCTAGTTAACTTTGTCAGCTTCATAGTTTCCATTGGAGCCTTCCTCGGTTCTCCTAGACGTGTAAGTCTCCAGGTTCATTCATTTGCACACACCATTCCTCTTTTTTCTTAATGCTTCTTTTTATTCATTTGGTGAGCCTTCGTATTGACTTTAATTGGATGCATTTGTTTGCAAATTTGAGAATCAAGCTTTATGCGCTCTACTTACAAGATGTTGTATCCTAATATAAATGCTCATGCTATTCACTAAGAACTTTGTGTTGTAAAAAATTGTCTGCAAAACCTATAGATGCTCATGCTATTCACTAAGACGTTTTAATGGAGGTCGATGGAATACGCTTTAGAGAGTTTCTTGAATTACTTGGTTATTACCTTCCAAAAGCGTCTTCAACATGAACTAGAGTTGAGACTTTATCTATTATTTAGTCAGATATAAAATGTTATGAATGTGTTTCTGTTATAACGAGAGATCAAACGAGAACGATAAACAGATAAAGAACACAGGGATTTAACGTGGTTCACTAACTATAACGTTAGCTACCTCCACGGCAGAGAAACCAGAGTTTTATTACTGAGCAGAATACCAAAGATACTTTCTCTAGGTACAACGTATGCCTATATATAGGGCAAAGAATATAAACCCTAATTCGACTAGGAAGCGGAAAACAATCCCAGTCATAATACATTACGTATACCGTTTAGGCGGGGGGCGCTGTCCCCCCTAGTCCCCCTGTCGGGGGCGTCGCCCCCTGGACCCCTGATTCGCTGACCGGTCAGCGAGACCACCGCCGAGGGACTCTTCCCCTCGGACTCTCCGTAGAGTCCCGGCCAACGAATGATTCAAGGCATATCAATATATATATACTACATTTTTCATTTTATGTGTTCGAGAGTGAAACAATGTAAACCATTTGCATTGGACCGGGGTTAAACAGTATAAATCAGATGCAAGACCTACCTGATTTTGGTACCAAAATGATCTAAAAGACTATATAATAAAATCTACTATATTCCCCTGCCCAGTGCGTAGCACGAGTACAAATCTAGTAGAACTTAAAGACGAAATAGAACTTAAATGCTTCTCCCCTGCTAAATTTGTTTGAAGAAAGTAAAATTCATTGGATTTTTTTTTTGGATAGAAAAAATTAAGTAACCATGGAGCTACAGTCTTTAGCAACCAAATTGGAAACCCATGGTTCAAAATTACAGTACTCCTCTAGTTGGAGTTTTTGATCTCTGATGTGTTTGCATATGCTATCAACCGCACCTTTATTCCCTTCATCAACAAAAATAAATTGCCAAGATATTAAATAAACTAATAATTGTTTAATCTCTCTAATAAAAAGCTTATTTTCCCATCTAACTAAAACTCCATTTGAGTAATTGACTTCACCACCACCTCAGCATCAACTTCAAAAATGACTTTTTCCAGCTTCACGTAAACTTCCCAATGAATATCTTCTCTAATTGCAACGCATTCAGCTTCTTCTGGGTCTAGAATTCCTTTTGCATAACTCCCTTTGACTCCTCTGCAAGTACTTGTGCAATTACAAAGTACCATTCTGGTACCAGCATAGTTAGAACTATAATCAAGGGAAGCGTCAATATTAATTTTACATGAATATACTTGAGGGGGACACCAAACACTATTACTTGTGTTTAAGGATCTGATGTTGAGCCTAGCTGAATATGCTTCAGGGGGACACCAAACACTATTACTTGTTTTCAAGGATCTGATGTTGATCCTAGCTTCTGTAACATTTATGATGTTGCATTAATAAAAATTGATTAAATGAAATTTAATTATAGACACGGTATTTTGAGGGTTTAGAGTTTTATGTTGAAAGATGCATTTACATATTTCTTTACAAATTTCCAGCATCATGTCATAAATATAATCCTTTATATTTGTTCTTTAGTATAGCTGTTGTGCACGTCATCAGTGAACCAAGATAAAAAACATTCTCTTATTGAAATATTTATACTACCAACCTCGTCAATTCTGACATCTAGGGGCCTCCAAAATGCCTTGGCATGCCTCTAATCAAACAACAAATATTGAATGTTTTTTTTTCATGATTATATATACTACAATGAGTATCCATAACTCTAATTAATATGGCAATCTTTATTCTGGTAGGAACAATTTCTTTTAAGCATTTCCAGGTAAATAATTTAATCCATTGTGGGGCAATATTTGTTCTCTAAAGTTGCTTCCATACTTCACTTGAAATATGGTTGTCATTGTCTAGAACTTGAGTTCGATTTGTATGATGTTGTAAACACTCTTTATAGAAATTTTACATCCCTTAATGGCGTCCAAACTAACTCATCTTCCTCTTGGTGAAAGATGGTAATTCCTTGAATTTCCTACATTATATCTGATTCAAAAAATTGCTCGAACAAAGGTATGTTCCAATAGTTTGTATCAGATATCATCAATTCACTCACATGTGTATACTGAATATATAATTCTCTTATAGGGTCCAATTTATTTGGAGTTCCTCTAATCCATCTGTTCAACCAAATATAAGTTTGCTTACCACTGTTGATGATTTTAAAATAATTTTGGTGAACAATATTTATCCCAAGTTCAATTCCTTTCCATACCTAAGAAGCATTTTTTATTTCTTTAGTATCATGTAGCAGATTCATTCCTCTTAAGTATTTAGATTCTAGGATTTGAACCCAAAGACTACTTAACTGAGTAGCATTCCTCCACACTAGTTTGGTTAACAGAGCATTGTTTATTCCTTCAAGGTCCCTAAAATCTAATCCTACATTGAAGTTAGATTTACACAAGTTTTCCAAGCTACAATATTTACTCATATGTTAGAATTGCAACCCTCATTTGAATTTTATTCAATTGATTAAGAAGGTTTTTTGGCATTTTGAATGTGCTCATTTGATACAATGGGATGGAATTGAGAACATGATTCACCATAGTTTATATGCCTGCTTGATTAAGAGATTTGGATTAAAAAGTCTTCTTTCAAAAGCTTGATTAACATCGCCAAAAGCTTTAACTTTAGATTTTCCTATAAGTAATTGTGAACCCAATATTTCTATTTCTTGTCGGGTACTTTTAACTCATAGAATATTTCTAAGAGCATTACAAGTTTCTTCTTTAAGATTACTGCTGAAGTATATAACTTTTATCAAAATTTATAACCTGGACGGATTGATGATGTAGTTTTAAAAGTGGTAAATAAAGTGTTCGTTTCTCGAACTTGTGAAGGTAATGATTTTAGAAAATAATTGACTTAATCTAATTAAATAAAATCAGGAAACTAAACTAGAGATGATTTTTAGAAAATATTGGAGAAAACCAGGAATCAAGATTCAGTTATTCCTAACAACTATGTGATTAATCGGGTAATTCTTTTTAAATAAATTAATGCTCAAATATTGCCAAAATAGGTTTTTATGCAAACAAGCAGAGGTAAATCACAAGCATGGAACATCAATGGTCGTCAACC
>JAJJMC010027464.1:7307189-7327229 GCA_023531435.1 Papaver californicum | reverse complement strand
CTATTGCTGCGAGATTCAAACAGGAAAAGAGAGAGAAGCAATAGTGACGATCATAGTTCAAATTAGCAACAGATATAAATGTAACAGAGTCTTCTTCTTCGGTGATGGCTGGGATGAAGAACAGTGACCGGCCGGTGCACCAGCAGTGACCGGCGGTGATCGGAATTCTGCTAGTATGATCTCTAGGGCTGCGTATCCATTTCTCTTGGCTTCTCTTGGTTTATATAGGCTCTAGGAACCCTTGGGGGTATCCCAAACCTAGTAGAACTCGGAAATTATCCTTCAATTTCGTTTCCCATTCAAAACAGGAATTGAGTTTGATTTCCGGCCAAATTCGCAATTTCCCGAGCAGATTCTTCGGCATTCTCTCTAATAATCGATTGTTCTGGACTCTAATTGCAATGGGTTGCTTTTAATTGCTTCAAATCCCACAAATTTCGTGATTTTGAAGCATCCAGTAGCTTCTCCGATGCTCCTGCGGTCCCGATGAGTTGGTGACTCGGTTGACTGAGTTGACCAGGTTTGACCGAGTTGATCCGGGCCGATTTTTAGGTGTCCCTTAACCATTTTTGGGGTGCCAATAACACTTGTCCCAGGTGCCTTTAACACTTTTTGAGCCGATTTTTCCATAAATCTTTATTCTTCTAATGTACCTACAAAAGCATAAAAACACGTAATAAACGTAAAATCGAATACTAACTCACTAGAAATTAAGGTGCAAATTAGACACTAAAATGTTTCTTGAGAATTAAAATCCTCCATGACATCGATGAGATTAAAAATACTTGAAAGGTCGGCTTGAGTGAAAATGAGACACTCATCTAAGAATAGTAGATGATTGATAGGAGGGGCTCCTATAGCTACAGAGATCCCTTTAATGGTGTTATTAAGATGTGTTTCGATCATTTTTCTAGATAAGAATTCCATTGCAAGGATGAACAAGTAAGGAGACGAAATATATTCTTATCCTTCTGGTGGGGTGAAATTCAGTATAGGGAGTACCATTAAGTATCACAGATAAGGTGGTGGTGCTAATGCATCGGTGTATGAGCTATTATTTTTCTTCATTGAATGTATGAACTCATGAGCTATGATATTATTGTCATTGATTAACCTTCCAAAGATATATGTTGTTTGATATGGAGAGACAACTTTCTCCGTAAGTGGCTAACTAACCAAAAATTTGGAGATGATCTTGTATGAAGTAAAATTCACTAGTTTGATTCGAATGTCCATAGTTTGAAATGATATTTTGTAATAAACGGCTACCCAAACTAATGTTTAATCATGACTTTACATCTTATTCAAACCTCTAAAGGATATGATAATTGGGAATATTTAAGACATGCAAGCATTCGATATTTTTGGTCTATCAACTACATTACTGACTATATCATATTGGTTAACACTAAAAAAATGGACGGCCATCTTCACGGTGGGAGCCGACGAAGAATCCAAATTGGATAATTGAAGAATTACATAGTGAAATTGTAGGATTATTAAATAAATAAGAAGATATTTGAATGAAAACGAGTAAAATTGTAGAAACTGGGCCAAACTAAAGGAATTAGAAATTCCAATTTTTGGAATTGAGGCGATTGCATTAAATTGAAGAATTAATATCAAATTTGATACTTCAATTGCAATTGAAACTAATCTGGAATTTTTGGATTAAAAATAGATCGAATTTTATGTGTGAAGAAATTGAAAAAAACCTTAAAATAAAGGAGAAATAAAATGTGACTCAAAATACTTAACTCACCATATATTAAAGGGCTTCCTTTCAGTCAACGCATATTAGGATTATCTGGTGTTGCGTGCCATTAAAGTAACCAGTTTGGCAAAAATGTCCTTAACTTGACCAGCTTTCAGTTTGGGTCTCAGTCAAATAATTAACTTATTTGGTTGTTACAAAATCTAATAACTCATGAAAATGGCTAAAATGTTCAAAGAAACTAAAGTATACAATAAGATCTTGTTTGTGTTCATTGTGTTGAAAATAATGGTGAAAACTATGTTATTTACATAGAGGATTACATAGCATTTACAATGAATAATGAGAATAATCCAGGGAAGACAAGTGTAATTATACCAATCACTTATAAATATGATTTTACAAATTGTAATTGACTATTAAGTAAACTAAATTCAGTTTAAAATCTAAATAAAGGAGATATAATTTGGCATACTAATTGGTGATTGATATGCTTTGACTCTGTGATACCGAACCAACAAGAGAATCAGATAGACATAGATTTACAAATTATAAAGAGTGTTTCATAGTTTTTCCTCTAAAAGTGTGAAAACGTAATTTTCTCCAAGTTCTTTCGCTCTTGTTGATAATGTGTCCCACGTTTCTTTAGAATATCCCTATATATATGCATTGGCCTCCAAGTCTTCTTCAATTAGGAAAGCTATATCAAACAAGGAAACCTAAAATTTCTAAAGTTTATCTAGGGTAGGTTTTACAACCTTTTTAGGGTAGGTTTCAGAACTTTAAAAAGTGGGTTTCGAAACCCAACTCCTCAAAACTCTCCTTGATGTCTCTAAAGAAAGATAAGTTTCTAGATGAGTTTTGGTTTTGACACCCCCTTTAGCAACTACACATTATTTAGTTTTGAAGGTGTTTAACAACTAAAATTGAAACCTTTTGCAACTGAAATGTGCTGGTTTCGATAAACCCTTTTATATCATGCATATTTAGTTGTCTTTTGACTCCTCTTTGATGATCGACCTACACGAAAGCTATAAATATAAAATAGATGTAATAATACATAGTTTACATGAAAACTAACAAATAAATAATTGGAAGTTGATAGTAAAATCTGGTGAATTAAGCACCTATCAAATACCTTGAAAACCTATATTTTGTTAGTCCTCAAGCAAACCTAAATTAAGTTAATGGTAAGATCCTAACTCACTTTCGTATGAAGCATAGTTGCACTAACATGTTAAACAAGCCTTTAAATCCCTAGGAGACCCTAGGGGTCGAGTTATAGTCTCATGAGGGCTTACAGAACATATACTCACAAAATCTATTCCAATTGCATGAGTTATTAATTAAGGATAATTTGATGTTAAATCATTTAGATACATAATAATTCTCACCGAATAGAAAAACAAATCATTATTCTGTAGAATCTCATTATCTTGCACAAGCTCACATATGAAATCCATTTACGAATGCTCAACGACACTAACATAATCGTTTTATTTTTATTTTTATTTTTATACGTGTGCATACATAGTTTGTTAACCTATCATCACTTTTATCATATTGATAAGTTAGAGTATGCATTTAATTTGTGAATTGTGCATATGTTGACTAAGGCGAGCAATTATGCCCAAAATATTTATAAGAATATCATAACTAGGGATCACTTCAATTGATGTAGCTTTTTTCCATCTTTCCCGTGACCTAATTTTAAATGTATATCAACTATCATGATTAAATCACATTAATCTAAGCACGTGTTAATATTTAACTAGTTATGTGGATATTCTCATGGATCTTGCAATAGTCTTTTGCCTAAGGAATCTAAAACAGGAAGAACACGCACATGTTGCAACAAAATATTAATAACTACATTGAGTTATTATAATCTGGAGTCGATATAAGCGATGTGGCTACATCTTTTCTGGATTTATGCAATTTGGCTCTTCCTTTTGATCGGTGTCGTTACTAGTCAAAATTAAGTTACTTCATAGAATGTGGAAGTATAGTAGTAAGAACAAGTTTGTTCCTTAGAGAGATATGGGTTTTTAACTATTTATGACAATTTAAGTAAACATGGGGGTTTTGGTTTGGTTTTTAAGCTAATATATGTAAAAGCAGTAAAGTTGTGTGGGCAAGTAAAAAAGTTGTAATCAATGAGAAAAATACTGGTTAGAGGTTTTCATCGTCCATCATCAAAAATGTTATAAATCAAAACAATCTCGACATTCAATTTCTCTTCAAATCAACAAGAGTCGTACATATTTTAACTTAGGTTAAGCTTCTATACATAATTGCATGGCAACATCTCGTCATTATTTTGTTCTACTTGACTAAAGTTTTCCGACAATTTTGGATCTCAAACTATTTTCTGGTTTTTAGATTTGAACACGTGCTTATTTAGTCTGCTTTATTAAAAAATATGCATTCAATCATTAATTATCATTATCTACCGTGATCATGAATCATCTATAGAAAGTACAACATAATCAATACAAATGGATCACGAAAACTAAGATTGTACAACTTTAACTAATAAACATGTTTGAGACTTCGGATTATATATATCCATAACCAATATGGTGAAATTAGCTCATCATGGACGTATTAAAACCCATGGAAAATTATATAAAAAGAAAGATAATGAAACCCTTGGTAGGAGTAGAGAAATCTCCAAAAGGAATCCCTAGCTCACTGTTCTCTAGGTAAAGGTTTGTATAATTGCTCACAAAAAGTGTCCATATATATGTAAAAGTGTTGAAGTGTTCGTACATACGTGCGTCGAAACTCTCCAAAATACCCAAAATTAGGTTAAATTTTCGTCTATATAAGTGTCATTCTTTAAATAATGACTCGCCAAGTTTGTTGTTGGGCCATGCGGGACGATAAAGGAATAAAAAAATCATGTATTATTAGTTATGAGAAATTAACAGAGAAATCGTTCTCGTGGGCTTCAACTAGAAATAGACTTATCCCAGCTTCACTCCGTTCTCTTGCAGTCATAAGTAATTGAAAGTCTTATGAATCGAAATTCAATCTGGGCCGATACTTTTGATATATTATCTGATTTCCAGGGTTGACAAAAAAAATCAAACTGAGAATTACGGAATCTTATGTTGCATTTTCTATTTATGGCTCGATCTCTACTTCTCGAGCGTCTTCAGTAATTTTCAACCCTCGCTGATCACGAGATCGGGTTTATAGTTCCAATGAACGTAGATTCTTCTTTTTGTCTTTTACTTTTTCGAGTTAAGATGGATTTCCATTTGACGAACACCTTTAGCGCCTATCGTCTAAGCCTGGAAGAGAATTCCACTATACGCGTTCGCCTATCCTTGACCTACGGTGTTATTTTATCTATTTTTTTCGTCTTGTGTTTAAATTCTTCTCTCTACTTGGTCTTGGGTCCTTCCTCACTTGTAACACTTTGCTTTTTTAGTACTTTTGAAGCTATTTTTCCCAATTTAGTAATGAAATCTATTGTAAGACATGAAATATAAAAAAAATATAATACAATACAATTTACAAAACAAAAAAAAACTAACAAATAAGCAGATAGATTCGATAGTAAAATAAAATGAATTATGTACTTATCCATATATTCGATAAATTGGTTAAATACAAACATACAATTTTTAAGTATCTGTTTATTTTCCGTAAAAAACTAGTTAAGCATATTTATTCAACCAAAATCCGTGAAGAACAATCAGATAATTTTTCAGAATCCTAATCACCCAATTTATGACATGAATAACGTTTTACTAAATATTCATTACTAGGTGTACTCATGTCATAACTGCACGGCCATACCATCCCGACCTTTAATTAAGATTATGCATGGACGCACGTAGCTATTATATCTTCGGCGCAAACCAATACATATAGTGCTCCATTAATATTTGAATAGGCTATTATAGTTCAATAACATTAAAATTAAAAACGGTTGCATTTAGAGTCTGTTTGGCATGGTAAAAGTGGGAGTGATTGCAGGGTGAAACGCAGTTGAGAGGATAATGTAATTGAGTTTTCGTGTTTGGCACATTTATTCTGGATTGTTTAATAACTACCCAATGCATTGAAATGTATCCCAAAAGTTTCATGGGAATTCAAGCTAAAAACCCTCGATATTTCAACTACTTCTTTGGCCATTATTCAGATACACCAGTTACGTGACCAATATATATACCAAACTATTTTCCTTTCGATCACTTTTTATACGAGTTGCAAAGGAAGAGGTGATCAATAACAAATTTTCGCTTGTACTTTTTTCTTATTTTTTTAAAATACGGAAAATCTTTCCAAGTATATTTGTGATTTTTTTCATTTTATTTTAAGAATATGATTAATATTAAAAAAAATCGGCAACACCCCCATTTTATATTTTAAAATTAGAAAATAAAATGAAAAAAATCAGCAACACCCCCAATTGGTTGGATCGTAGGTGCGATGATTTACTTCACGGGTGAGGTCTCTGGTTCAAATCCAGGATGGCCCAGCTGCGCCAAGGAAAAGAATAGAAGAAGCATCTGACTCCTTCATGCATGCTCCACTTGGCTCGGGGATATAACTCAGTTGGTAGAGCTCCGTCCTTGCAATTGGGTCGTTGCGATTACGAGTTGGATGTCTAATTGTCCAGGCGGTAATGATAGTACCTTGTACCTGAACCGGTGACTCACTTTTTCTAAGTAATGGGGAAGAGGATCGAAACATGCCACTGAAAGACTCTACTGAGATAAAGATGGGCTGTCAAGAACGTAGAGGAGGTAGGATGGGCAGTTTATTTTAAAAAAATTAGCAACACCCCATTTTATATTTTAAAATTAAAAAATAAATAATTTTATTTTAAAAGCTTAACTAAATGTATTTCATTATTATCAAATTTAGAAAAATATATTAATTTCTTATGAATTTAAAATTTTTTTTAATGATTATTATTTACTTTTATAATTAATTTTTAAGTAATGATTTTTTATTCAACCTTCCACTGTAATAGCGGTCATTTAGTACATGCCAAATACCTAGAATTAAACTACATGTAGTTCCAATATAAAACATTCCTGGTCACAGATAAAGCCTTGCATTGTTATTACTTCATAGCAAGACAAACCCTAGAATTATGAAATTAAACTTTAGGTGAGGGTATTGCGGTTCAAAATGTGAACCTTAAGTTTTGTGACAACAAAGAGGAAACGATGGATTATTTATTCTTTCATTGTCTGTTTTCGTGATGGATTTGGAATTATTTTCTAAGAACTTCCTAGATTACATAGGTTTTTTCAAATTTCCCCTATTAAATTTTATGGCTTGGCGTCAGAATAAGGTAAAAGATATAAACAATATTTTATGGTTTAGATTTATTCTCTTTTTTGTTATTTGTTGGACGATTTGAACAGAAAGGATTATAATTATTTTTGGAAGAGATAAGACTAAAGATAAAATAATTATTGTAATCAAGAACACATTATGTTATAGTTTTCTAATTTAGAAACATTTAAAAGAGTTCCGACTAATCTTGTTTTTTTCGGGTGAAAATTCTTCATTTGTCATCATATTTTTGTTTTCGCTATTAAAGTTTTTTTGTTAATATAATTTTTTTTCCTTTCAGAAAAAGGTCTTGAATTTTTTTTTTCCCACACGGATTCTTCAAGCAATGTTGGTTGTTGATGTGGTTGCATATTCCCTTGCAGTAACCTTCACCTGATAATTGAACTGCTACCAAATATGTCAGTGAAAAAAGGAGATGTGGGCTCGTTGTTAGGATTCGATCTAAAACACAACGGAAATTGAAGTTTTAAAATTTTAATCAAAACCCACCCTTCAATTGCATAGACGTTAATAATACCAAAGAGAAGTTAGAGGATTTGTATACCTTAGCTCGCTTACTCCGAATCAAATAGCAGCAGACTACACAAACATATTTCTTATTTTTTTTGTTACCACTGACTGCAACCAATTGAAGGGATAAAAAATAAAAAGAAGCTTATGCTGCTTTCGTATATGGATACCCACACTTTAATTTATGACCACCAACAACTTTGATTACTCGGAAGAATTATAAGATTTTTAATATTCTTGACCAAAAGCTCATGTTAGTAGATTAAGTAGAAGAAATCTCATATCTCCTTAAAGAAAAGCTACTACAGCTTTTTCAAAAGAAAAAAGACGAACTAATATTCTGTAAAGAATTTTTTTTTTTTTTGCTTTGTTATATGAAGTATTGTTGTATAATAAAAATTTGTGTGTTTTTCTAGACCAAGCTTTATTTTTAAGTTCGCAAACAATAAACTTAATTGTATGAGGATGGAAAAATAAAAAGGCTTAGTTTTTCTTAGTTTAATATGTGTATCTTTGATAGCTTGCTGATGCGTGTCGTAAGTGCAACATATTACTCAAGATATTTCTCACTAATTAACTAATAATATAGCGACAGTAAGGATCATTCACACAGAAAGCTGTATAATTGAGATGTTATTTAGTTTAGCAAAACTAGAATAAATACTAAAAAGAGGGAGTTGGTTTGATTAAAATAAAAATAAAAAGATAATAAGAATAAAGAGATGATTAGGGAGTCCTTCGCCGTTACTAAACGTTGACTGGATTAGTATACTTATCTATCTTTCGTCAGAATCATTCATCACCAACCGTAGAATAGCAGGTACGCTTAGATATCCCCAAAACTCCTTGTATCACCGGATAAAAGGTACACTTAGTCACCGGATTCTATCCAACTGAGCTTCCTTGAGGTACGCTTACAAGGTGTAACTCGATCGAACGCTTTAAGATGTATGAATTTAGGTTTGATCCTAGTAGTTAGACTCAGTACGCTCAGTCCACTTGTTAGTGTTTTCTTCACACACGGTTTCTCCACAGAATCCCTCTGCAAGGTTTCACGTTCTCTACTTGTGTAGGAGATGATCGACAATTACGGATCGTTCAACTCTCTACTGCCAATAGAATGATCAATAGATTAATCTAGTGTGCACTCCAAACAATCTAAGAAATCAATCATAAACCCTAGATATAGTGAAAACAAAAGATGATGATAATAACTTCAAACAAACTTGTATTAACTAATAAAGCTTCACGCTTAGAACATTGAATTCATCCTTAATCAACAAAGGTTTGACAACTCATATTACAAAGAAGAATAGTTTCCCCCTAAAGGGGTAAACCCTAGGTATAGATGTAGAAGTTGTGATATGAGAGGTATGAGGTTGTAGAGATTCCTCTAAAGATGATGTAAAGATTTAACGATATGAAAGAATCCATCCCCAAGAGTGATCGAATGAATTCTGCCTCACCAATAGGGTTTTATGAAATTTGACACTCAAAAAACGCACTTTATGGTTCTCATATGTATAGGAAGGAGTGAAGATAGAAATCCTGCACACGTTGAATGGTGGGAAGGAAAAAGAACCTTCTGAATTATATGAAGATGTTATCCAATAGAAATGTGGGACGAAAAAGAACTCCCTTTTTTTTACTGACGATCTCTAAGAAAGGAAATCAACCATTATGTAAGGATATAAACGTTTACTTAACTTCTCACCGATCTACAATTAGCACTACTCTCACAGCATCCAATAGAAACATCTTCAGTCTTCGGTCTTCGACTGTTGATGATGAACTCTTCAACTTCGTAGAACCTTGACAATTGTAACTCTTTTCCTCAATTCCTTGTTGTTTACAACTTCTTTATATATTTCTTCTTCCCCACGACCTTATTGAATGAATGTAAAAACAAATATACACTAAATCAATGATAAACATTATATTTTTTTTTGTTTTATTATATATTTGTTAAATTGAAATACAACCTAACAAATGAAACTAATCTGGTCGCGGAAGAAGGACTTTACCACTTGATTCTTCAAAACTTGTATTGTCTCGGTCTCATAAACCTCATAAAAATTCACATATTTTGCTTTTCTTTGCTCTTTTACTTAGTCTTCAACATGTATATATAATTATGCTCATTGTATTGTTGCTTTACTTGAATATTAAATTTGCTCTTTCTTGTACTGTTGCTTGTAAACCTTGAACGTTTTCAACTTTCCTAATGATTTTTATGATAATTTATTTCTATGGACCTGTTATTGTCGATAGAATGGTGCCAACTGCAAACAAGACTACAAGATAGAGTTAGCAATTCTGATGACACCCTCATAATTGATAGAAATAAAAGTCAAGAGATCAAAAAGTAATACTGAATTTGGTGCGAGGTTGGGTAGCTCATCATTCTACCTGGAATTAACACAGATGAAACACTCTAAACGAAAAATTGAAGGTTTGGTGCCTTACTCATGGGTACTGAATGATCAGCTTCTCTAATACTGTACTCTCTACCGACAGTTTAAGTCCCTTTTTGTCATCTCTAGCCTCTTAACAACTAAGCAACCCGAATGTAGTTCTCTTATACTCCTAAGTTCAGTTATTTCGGTAAGAAATCCGTATGTAAACTTAGCTAGATGTATGCAAAGTGACTCTAAAATCTCTAAAAGTTGGAGGTTTTCATGCAAATATGTACAAAAAGTTCAAAAGTTCTACCTATAAGTAAAGACTAAAAACTCTATATGCTTAATCACTCCCCCACACTTAAACTTTACATTGTCTTCAATGTAAATTGACTCTTCCAATGTAAAATTAGGATGGGAAATCCTAACATGATATGAAAAACTAAGAAAACCTCAAAATAAAGGGAAAGAAATACAAAACTAATGGGTTTCCTCCCATTCAGCGCTTAGTTTAACGTCCTCAGCCTGACCTTCTGGTTAGCGCCCGTAAACCAACAATCTGAAAATTTGTGGATCCACCCAGACAACAATCTGTAGTTCTAATAACAACTTCACACAAACGTTAGCATAAAATATAAATATTGAAACTGTTATTTGGTGGAAGTTTCCCCCACACTTAGTCTTTTCTACACTTGGAAGTGTATAAAGAACATATAACAAGGGAACTTCTTTGGGTTCCTCTCGGTGAACCTGCACAATGTTAGAATCAAACACATCTAGTGGTAGACAATTAGAAGAAAAATAATTCTTAAGAATTTTAGTAGCACATACACCCAACCTTATGTGAGGTAGCTCCTTAAAAATCGGGGTTAAAAACTCTTTGAGGAACTATTTCGATCGAGGGAGGATCAAAAGATATAGAGGTATACAAAGGATTAGACAAACCTTTCACGATCTCTTGTATTACAGGATCATCATCATTCTTAAATAAATCCAATGAATTATTTACCTCATGTATATCGTGGTCCTCTATAAAACTCTTTAAAAACCATTCTTCGTCAGTTTCTGCTTCAACCGAAATCTCAGCATTATTATAATCCTTGATAAACTCAATTAGGTCTTCCACGAAATCAATCAATTTGGTTTCATTCTTAATCTCCATCTCTTTAATACACTCATCATCGGAATCAGAGTCCTCTCCCAGGTAGTCTAGTTCATTGGTGCATATCCTAATATCTTCATTTGAGTACGTTACACCATTAATAACAATAGATGTGTCACATCCCATCTCCTCCTTTTGAATAGGCGAGTGATCATTATTATGATCCGGAGTTGGAATAAATTTACCATTATTGCAAGGAATTTCCAAAGGTTGATCATATTTTTTCATTTTCTCCTTAACTTGATCAATGTCTCTTTTTAAGTTGTTCATGCCTCTTGGATTTCTTGGGGTGATTGATCAACCCTTTGAAAGTATTGATCACTCCGTTGTATATATTGTTCCATTAGCCTTTGAAGCTCGTCTAACTTGGCAAAAGTAGAATTTGTAGCACTAGAGAAATTATTAGAAACATAACTATCCTCCCATCCTTGTGATTTTTCACTTACATACCCACCATAAGGTTATTGGTATGTATGAGAATAGCCATGAGGTTCTGTAGGGTATTGGTCATAACCAAAAGATTGGTTTTGATTATACACCCATGGTATGGTTGGTAGTTGTCTTAACTTTGAGATTGAAAACCATATTGTTTACCATATTATATGATTGATCTTGTGCACCGTACATGTTATTTCTGTAAGGAAACATGACGACTCACAAGTTTGTCAAAAAATCTGCTAAAACCTACAAATAAATAAAAATAAAAACAAAAGTAATACTTACAACCTGTTTTCAGAATTTACCTCCCGTATTTTTTGAGATTTGAACACCTTCAACGAGTTGTTAACACCACAAAAACCTAAAAATCTGAAAAACACTAAAGAAAAATGTGAAAAATATCTAAACTACAAATACAAGCTAAAAAAAACAAATCACTTAGCAACTGCTCCCCAACAACGGCGTCAAAATTTGATACGTGTCGTAAGTGCAACAAATTACTCAAGATATTTCTCACTAATTAACTAGTAATATAGCGATAATAAGGATCGTTCCCAAAAAGAGTTGTGTAATGGATGTTATTTAGTTTAGCAGAACTAAAATAAATATTAAAAAAGGGGGGTTGGTTTGATTAAATTAATTAAAAGAACAACAAAAAGATAATAAGAATAAAGAGATGATTAGGGAGTCCTTCACTGTTACCAAAGGTTGACTGAATTAGTATACTTATCTATCTTTCGTTTGAATCATTCATCATCAAATGTAGAATAACAGGTACGCTTAGATATCCCCAAAACTTCTTGTATCACCGAATAACAGGTACGCTTAGTCACCAGATTCTATCCAACTGAGCTTCCTTGAGGTACGCTTATAAGGTGTAACTCGATCGAACGCTTTAAGATTTGTGAATTTAGGTTTGATCCTAGTAGTTAGACTCAGTACGCTTGGTCCACTGGCTAGTGTTGTCTACATACACGATTGCTCCACAAAATCCCTTTGCAAGGTATCACGTTCTCTACTTGTGTAGAAGATGATCGACAATTACGGATCGTTCAACTCTCTACAAGCAATATAATGATCAATAGATTAATCTAACGTACACCAAACAATCTAAGAAATCAATCATAAACCCTAGATATGGTGAAAACAAACGATGATGATAATAAATTTAAACAAACTTGTATTAACTAATAAATCTTCACGCTTAGAACATTGAATTCATCCTTAATCAACAAAGGTTTAGCTACTCATATTACAAAGAAGAATGGTTTACCCTAAAGGGGTAAACCCTATGTTTAGATGTAGAAGTTGTGACATGAGAGGTATGAGGTTGTAGGGATTCCTTTAAAGATGATGTAAAAATGTAAAGACATAAAGATGTCTTGTTTGAGCCTTAGATGTCTTATTTTATAGCCTTAAAAGTTTGCCTCTCAAGTTTCCTCTCCTTTTAGGGTTTAAAATCATTCCCTAACCATGTTTCCTTACTTTAGAAGTCAAAAACGCGTCAAAAAGGACCCCTTAGACTTTCCACAGTCGGCATAAATGATTCCCCACAAGCAATGCCGACTCTTTGTCCAATTCTCTGCTACAAAACTTGCTATGGTCGCCAAAGGTGTGCCACCTATGAGCAATGCCGACCCTTTGTTGTTAAAAATACAAGTTTTCTGCTTTTTTTCGTGTTATAGTCGGCATTGGTGTGTCACTTATGAGCAATGCCGACTCTTGAGCTGTATGTGACCTTTTCTTTGTCTCGACTATTTTGTCCATAACTCCTTCGTCCGAACTCGGAATGACCTCATTTTTTTGCGTTGGCTTCGTATTATCTTTCTCTTCAAGATGGTACTAATAACTCCTGGATTTGAATGAGTTGAATTTGGTATTTGGCCTTTCTCCATTGGTAGACTTCAATTTCTTGTTCCTTTTAAGCACTTTCTAATTCCTTTTTGGACGATTTACCTAATATAACACATAAGATAGAAAACAAGAGTAACAACATGTAATATGCAAGAATTATAGTTAATACTAGTATGGATTTGACACTAGAAATATGTGAATTATGCACTTATCACTTGCTTAATTTATATAGCTTTCATATCAAGAGGTATCCTACTTGTTCTCAAAAATCTTTTCCAAACACAATTAAATTTTTTTGGGATACAAAAAATTTCAACTTTCATTAACCATATAAAATTCTACGTGACTCACACGATATATATCAAATACAATTAATAAATTATAACTTATTCCACCAAAGACCTGTAATTGACAAACACTCTAAAATTATTTGTTTTGATAAAAGCAAAACCCTTCCTATATTTTCTTACAATAAGTCCCTCCGCTAATACATGTATTCATAAAATCTCATAAGCGTGTAACAATTACACGTCATCTCCTATGCATAATCTATATTTTAGTCCTTGATAAGTATTTGGTGATTTCCACATTATTATTCTAATAATCACTTAAACATTTAAGTGATCACTGACTAGTCTAAAATAATATTTCCTGTACAATAATCCAATGAAATACAAACACGATGGCGGATACCTTATTGAATATTTATATTCTTAGTACACACTCACAACCATCCATCTTACCCATATATTGGATCTAAATGACCTCACTGCTTGGAGAGAAAAGATAATCGTAAATGCACGTAGGGTATATACATATTCTCAAGATTGAGAATTTGCATAAAGTAGTATCTAAGATTCATTCACTTGCTGAAAAATAATGCTGCCCAGTTCGATATGATCTTATGACATAAACCGGCTAGATTTAGAACTCTCCACTTCTATGATTGAGATTTATCATAATACATACGTAATTGTTATAGTTATAATCTAACCAATGAAAATAATTCACATACATTACGAACAAAAATATCATCAATATATTATATCTCCCACTGTGTTACTTCAAAAAAAAAAAAATCTCATTGTATAAATTACAACTAATATATTTGACCATATCCCACGAAGCATGTTTAACGTAAACTAGTAAACCAAAATCTAAATGCTAATGTCAAGTTTATTTTTTTGGGGCATAACCTCAACACTAGTCCTCCCTAAAATTTATAAAATATTCTTTTTAGGTTCAGAGATTATGAAATATAATTTTTAATTTGAATGTTTTACAATTTGTACCGGTGACACTTTTTACAACAATAAATCTTTGGGTATTTTGGATATTTTATATTCTTTTCTATTAATTTTTAGTTATTTTAATATATTTTATATAAGAGGTCCATTAAATATATTATAATATCTAAAATTGTATAAGGACCTCACCAAACACATATAAACATATTTTTTATTGGGTCCCAGAAAAAATAATTAAATATAATATTTTACTAAAATTTTTCAGTTTTAGAGTAAGTCCAGTAGGGTGGAAAAATGAGCAGATTTTCCTATTTTCAACCCTGTTTGTACCAAAAATTACTTTTAGGCACAAAACATGATCGATTTGATGATGATGATGAGAAATAAGATAAGAACACGAATTATAAATAAATTTGGAGACAAGAATTTAACGTGGTTCGGCGAGTTATAGCCTACATCCACATATGAATCCCCTTGGGGAGAGATATTCTATTGATATAAGAATTACAATGGTTTTTATCTGGGTTAGAAAGTATAGAGAGAGCATTAAGCATCTGAAATATGGTGAAGGTGCGTAGACCTTGTCTGTTTTTCTTTGAGTTAAGATTTCAACCTCTATTTATAGGTAGAAATCAAATCTAGTTGTAGTTATCTTAAATAACCAACTAGATTTATAGTTATCCTAAATAACCACCTGGATTTATACTTATCCTTCAATATCTGTATCTATCCTTGAAGATCCATGTCTATCTTCTCCATATTTATCTTAAAAGACCCTAGTGTATCTTCTCAAGATTTATGTCTATCTTCAAAGATCCATATCTATCTTCACAAGACTACCGTATATCCTGGAAGATCCTTGTTTATCTTCTCAGGATTAGTGTATATCATAGAAGATGCATATATATCATCTCGGGATTTGTGCCTATCTTGGAAGATCCATGTCTATTTTCACAAGATTACTCTATATCCTGGAAGATCCTTGTCTATCTTCTCAGGATTTATGTCTATCCTGGAAGATCCATGTCTATCTTCTCAAGATTTGTGTCTATCTTGGAAGATCCTTATATATCTTCATAAGATTTTTATTTATCTTAAAATGAATTCCAAGATAATCCCGATTGGGTTTCTATAAGCCAAATGGGTTTATTTAATAAACCAAATTGGGCTTCCAAAATAAGCCAAATGAGTTTATTTAATAACCCGGACCGGGTTTCTACAATAACCAATGGGTTTCTTTAACAAACCAGAACATGTTTCCAAAATAAGCCAACGGGTTTCTTTAATAAACCAGACCGGGTTTCTTTAATAAACCAAATCGGGTTTTTAAAATTAAACCGAACGAGCTTCCAAAATAAACCAACTAGGTTTCTTTAAGAAACCGAATGAGTTTCTTTAATAAATCGAATGTGCTTATGAAATAAGCCAACAAAATTTCTTTAATAAACCGGCTGGGTTTCCTTAATAAACCAAATGAGCTTCTAAAGTAAACATCGTATTTCTACTATAAATCATATTTCTTAGTTATAGAATAGCTTGTGCGACTTGCAGGTGTACTATTTTAATGAGGTATAAACATTATCCCTTCTTAACTTTTAAGAAAATTAAAATTCAGACTATCCGCCCGTCGTGTGTTCATAATTGCCTAAGTGAATTATCGAACATTATACCGTGTATTTGGCGCAGTTAATCTTTTGAAATGCACCAGCCTTATATCAACATTTTCAAGTACCAAAATGTGTACTTAAAAATTCCTTTTACAAATACTCACGTACCAATTACCAAGCAAATGGGGTTTGATAAGCCCGCGCGTTATGCTTCCAGCTAAAGGCCCACGTGATGCTCCTTTATAACTCTACGATAATTGCTTTGGTGGGATCACGTTACTTCTTGCAGGTACAAATATTTGTTATTTGATCCTACACACGTTATATTAGCCAAAGAGACAGATGACGCCACTATGCATCCTCTCTTCTAGATGTAGCCTGCTTGGTTTGATGTCTAACATCGTGATCTTGTCCGAGTGTTTGCGTACCATCGACAGCTGCAACCGCCATGAACGGTAGGAATTTGACTCCTTGTGAAACTAAGAATTTGACTCCTCCTGAAACTCGAATTTAACTCCTCCTGAAACTCCAAAGAATCTGCATCATGTCGAACTCTTATCGCATTTTTTTTACGGCACTTAACTTTGCCAATAAAACTCGACGTACTATCCGTCGTAATCATCTCAACTCAATCATCAAAAGCTTCCACCTTTACAGTAAGCTCCTTAAGTCTTGTTTCCTTGAAATCATTATTCTATATTTAACCTTCACTTCGTTTATTCCATTCATAAATGGAACCTGAATTACCATTTACTAGCTCCAAATCTTTGTTTTTATTTATATCTTCTATATCCGATTACTTTCGTTTATTCCACTAATGGAATTTGAATACTAACTTCAAATCTTTGTCTGTTTTTGTAGCTTCTTCCTTTCAGCCCAACGCATCAAGGTACATTACATCGAATAATAATCATTCCCATGAATTTTCAAGAGAAAATAGATTTATTGTCCAAGATTTCTTAATTCATGGGTCTAATGGATTTGTAAAAATTAGGAATGGGTCAAATGGACACAAAAGATTTTGATATTTATACCCCTCCCTTTTATAAATATTTCCTTTATATCATTTTTTTCTCTAATTTAAAAACAAATCATAAAAACACTCATAACTCTCAAAATATATATCTGATTTTAACAAAACTTATATTTTTGGAAAGGATTTTAAATTCTCTTCAAAACAAGATCCAATGTTGATAGTAAATTCGGATTTATTTTTTTTCGAAATAAAATAGCCAGGATGAGGTTTCATCCTTTATGAAACTCAGAAATTAAAAATATTCCAATAATAGATAGGATGAAACCAGTTTCACCCTGTATGAAACTAAGAAAATAAAAATATTCGAATAATAGCTGGGATGAAACTGGTTTCATCCTGTTTTAAACTAAGAAAATAAAAATATTCGAATAATAGCTAGGATGATATGTTTTAAACTAAGAAAAATAAAAATATTCGAGCAATTCATCCTGTTTAAAAATAAGAAAATTAAAATATTCGAATAATAGCTAGGATGAAAGTGGTTGCATCCTGGTTTAATATAAGATTGAAAAAAAATATTTGAATTATAGCTAGGATGGAACTAGTATCATCATGTTCAAAGCACTCTAAAAAATTCGGTACATGGCTCAAAAGTGCTTGAGAAGAAGAAAAAAACTAAAAAATAACAAAACAGGAAATCTGCAACGATTTATTGGTGTTACAAATGAACTGTTATAATAAGGCTGAAAATAACCGCTGCAAAGCTGAAAATAAACGTTGCTGATTGTTTGAAAAAACTGTTATAGCTGATAATAAACGTTGCAAATCTGAAGAACAACGTTGCTAATTGGTTGAAGAAAACGTTACAACTGGAAATAAACGTTGCAAAGTTGAAGAACAACGTTGCTAATGGGTTGAAGAAACCGTTGCCTCTTCTCTTTTCTTCATCTTCTTCATCAACAACAGAAAACTAAAAAATTCTGATTTGATTTTTTTTTATCTTTTTAACTTCTTGGGATCGACCCAACCTTCCTAACAATTTTTATGACTCAATCAAACCTTTATATTAACACATTAGAGCCTTTACATCATTAAAAAATATTTGGACAATCAAAAAGAATGAGACTCAAATTTAGCAGAACATCAAAGAGGTTATGTTCTGTATTTCGGGAGTGATTCCCACACCTAGTAGAAGGGCAGGGCAGGGCAGCCTAGTAGCAGCTTGCAGGAGCAGGTAAGAATGATCATTGGTTTACCTGGAGTATCAACAAAGAGCCAAGCTCTTCCTGGTAGGGATGACACCCATGTTATACCTGCAGTATCAACAAAGGACCATCATCAAGCATGGTTTGAAAAACATGGAACACAAGAGGATCAAGAATAAGAGTGCTTGGGATATGAAAGCTTCTCCCGTTGTTAGATGGTATTCAACGTTTCGTTTGCTGTTGTAGATGAACAGTATCATGAAGATACGAAATTCTCGTATAAGAAGAGTGTTTCCCACACCGTGAAAGAAAGAGAAAGAGATAAAGGGTATTTTCGTCATCCGATTTAAGAATATGTGGGTAGAATACCCATTTAAGATATTAGAAAAGTATCTTTTAGATACTTGGGTGTTTGAACAGTATCATAGTTTAGCTGTCTTCTATACCCACAAAATAAAAAATGTGGGTTATTCAACCAATTATTTGAATTTTCAATTGACTTCGCCTCTTCAAACTTTTGTAACCCACTCAATGGTTTAGGAGCCAAATCGAAATCCTGATGGCCATCAAATGGCTTCATTTAATATATGTAACGATGGAAAAACAGTAACCATTTTCTATGATCCGTGTATGAAACTTTTTTAGAGTACTTAAGCCAAGTGGAGTGTGTATTCACACACATGTTGCACAAGCATGACTCCCACCAACAATATAGCCACTCAAATTCCCTAGCGCAAGATAATCACTTATTGTCCACAAAACTACCGCCCTTAGCATAAGCCTCGTCTGTAGGCATCGTATGCTTCGACATCATCTATTATTTTTTTTTGTTCATAGGCTTATTTCAAGCTGTCTTGTACTACTTCGCACATCAAGCTCCCGCAAGGTAATATACTTCTCTTAGTCATTTAACCTTTTCCTTTATTCTTACAGATTTTCTAGTATGAAACCTTGCTTAAAGCTTTTCTTTTTAATAGAAAAACGTCTCTAGTTTTTAGTTTTATTCTCTTATAGAAAAATTTATATGGATGATATGTTCTATTTATGGATCATAGATTAAATTCATAACATAAAGAATCGTTAAGAATTACCTTTATCTCGTTTAACCATACACTACCTCGAATAATTGACAATCCAAAATAGTTAAATTATTCAATATTTTCCTTTTTCTTTAAACTTTAATACTATTCTAATTTGAATGCAGGTTGCTCGTGTATTTGACTTGGCACATTGGTTTCCGTTTGCTCCATTTTTTGAGTAGGCACATGATGTAATTTTAGAAGTGGTAAATAAAGAGGTTCGATTCTCGAACTTGTGAAGGTAATGATTTTAGAAAATAATGATTCTAATATTAACTTTAGAAAATTCCAGGAGTATGAAAAAGACTAAATAACCTAAAGATGATTTTTAAATAATTTTAAAAGGACCAGGAATCAGGAATCAGGTAAATCTAACAACCTATGTGATTAATCAGATAATTCTTTTTAGATTAATTGAAGCACAAATAATTGCCAAAATTGGTTTTGTTATGCTAACAAACAGAGGTAAATCACAAGCATGGACTATCAAAATTAATTAACCAAGCATAATCCATCAAGCAAAA
>JAJJMC010027464.1:7235271-7297189 GCA_023531435.1 Papaver californicum | reverse complement strand
GACTTAGCTCATGGTGGAAAAAGATTGCTCAAAAGTTGATTTCATTGTTCAAAATAAAGATTACAAGATTGATTAACGCTGTAACAGCTAAACAGTAACGCAGCAGACGCGTTCAGAATCAGTTCCAACTGTCACAACCCAATTCAACCAAGAATATAACAGTGAGAAATAGCAACAGAGATTTCAAATTTTTACAACAGATAAAAGTGTGGGTGAGCTGTCTTCTTCGGTGAAGGTGCGGATGAACACCGGTGACGGCCGGTGTAACAGCGGTGACGGAGTAAGCCGGAAAATACCAAAAGTGATCCTGGAGCTGCGTCCCCCTTTTCTGAAGCTTGTAAACTCTTTATATAGGCCTTTGGAGTCTTCTAGGATGTTCTAATCCCCTTATAACTCGGTAGTTTGACGAGAATTTGATATCAATCCAAAACAGGGATGTATTCCTATTCCCGTACAAATTCATGCTCATCTGGCCCCTATCTTCGGCTTCTAGAGCTTCTAATCGATTATACGAACCTTGAATTAGATTGGGTAACTCCCAATTTGCGCTGAAATCGCTAAAAAATCTGAATTGAAAATCATGAATTTGCTGCCGATGAAACTCTGTCCCGATGAAGGTTTGACTCGGTCAACTGGCTTTGACCGAGTTGACTGGGCTGAGTTGACCCGTTGAGTTGGCCCGATCCAGCTCACACCGATCCAAGGGTGCCCCAATCCAAAGTGTGGGTGCCTTGATCCATTTTCCCGGGTGCCTTTAACACTTTTTGAGCCAATTTTTCCACAAATCTTTATTCTTCTAATATACCTACAAAAGCATAAAAACACGTAATAGACACAAAATCGAATACTAACTTACTAGAAATTAAGGTGCAATTTAGACACTAAAATGTGTCTATCAGCACATTAACTATCGTTTGCTTCCTAATGGAAAAATTTATTCAAGTTGAAAGAATTCCAGGGCTTAGGCTCCATGGTGCCGTTGAAGTTCTTTTGCCAGTACGCACTTCTACTTGCGGGTCTATCAATAATTTGGTGAAGTAGTCAGTTCCAGCTAACAAATACTTGACGCCCCCAAGTGCAGCGGGAGATCAACCTACAATATCCAATCCGCATCTGATGATTGACCACGGGCTCGTAACCAGATGTAGCTTATTTCCTGGCCTCTTTGTAAGAGGGCCATGTAGCTGACAAGCCAATGATTTTCTTGTATATCCTTTTGCGTCACTCTGCATATAATGCCAGAAGTATCCTTGAGATAAAAGCGTAAGCGCCTGATTCCTGACTCCAGAATTTTCCTTACAACACCCTTAATGTGCCTCAACGAACAATCACTTCCCTACCTCTCAAGTCACACAAGGAAGGTATGGTTCCTTTGTAATTGTTTTTGTCTTTCTTTTTTTTTTTCTTTTGAAAAACATAACAAGTATTTCCTTAATAAAATACTTACAAAAAGTGTTCTCAATTATGACTAAAACCAAGGTGTGCGTTGACTATAAGTAGATTTATATTACAGCGGTCATTGAGGACTTACCTCACCGAACCTTGGTCGTTCCTTCAACATTAGCCGACCCCATTACTCGAAGTGATATTGAAAAAGACGCTCACTATTGCCCGACCTTTTTGAAACATGTTGATTTTTTTACATATTATGCGACGCTTTATACCAAGTATTGGATGTAATGCTCATGTACCTAGTTTCTGTATGCCCTTTAATCGGAAATTTGTAACTTGTAATCATTTTTTAGTTGGTTCCTGCATTCTCAATAAATACCTTTATTTATCGATCAAAAAAAAAACTGTAAAACAAATTTTTAACGCTTGAACGGTTTAACCACTTTCCTTCCAAGTTTCAAATCGACACACACCACTGATTTTGACTCAAACGCTGCAAACCGGATTAGTATAACTATTATTAGTTTCAAACTGGTCTTTGGGTATAATTTTTTTTGAAAATATCTCTCTCAATATGATTCTGTACAATTGGGAAGGAGTTTTAGGTTCTCAGTAATATTTTTGTTATTTCTTTTTTGGTTATGTTTTTGAATTTTCAGTCTCTTAAACTGAACTGTAGCTACTATGTAGCATTATGTGTTCTCCAGTTTTACTACTATTTGTGGTAGTTCTGTTTTCTCTTTAATATATAGCTCTTTTTCGAGTCATTTTTTTTTCTTGGTTGCTTTGTGTGTCTTGTGAGCAAAATGACACAGGTTTTGCGCATGCATTTTTAATTGGCTATAAATAATTCACCACAAATGAAAATTTTACGAGAAAAAAATTAGTCAGGTGAAATTTTTAAGGGATTATACTCTAGAGCTTCAAATTGATGACCTCGGATGTAAGAATTAATCGATATAAATTAGGCTAAATACAAGTACTTAAGTGCAAAACTATGGTTTTAATAACACTTCTAATTAATTATTAGTTTTTATCCAACTTCAACCGACTATGTCTAGTATGTCATATGGTCTCAAACCTGTTTAATTTTATTTATTTTTTGAAACAATTTACACACATTTTTTTTTTATTTTAGACTAAAATAAAAGAGTGATAATATCTCTTTTTCATAAAGCGGAGGGAATATTATTATCATGTGAAAATTAATACAAATTATTGTCTGTTTTTTTATTAATAAAGAGGTGCAAACCCTTTAAGCATACATAAACGGGTTTCTTACCGTAATATTTTATGGTATAAAGTATAAACTAACTTACAAGATCAATAAAGTACTTAGACTAAAAGAAATTTAGAATATTTCCCAAATATCTTCTCCTTTCTAAATGTTCTGAGCATTAAAAAGATTACAATAAGATGAAATGTTTGCTTCCCAGATTATATTTATTTTGTCAATCGAAATAAGTGCATAAATTTTAAAGTTAATAACATTATAGTGGTTGCTTTCGAAATTGGTACTAATAGTATATTTATTCTCTCTAGCTTTAACACACATTCATTTGAGCAGCATCAAAGTAGGATCTGAGTCACTATGAAAGGTATCGTCATGGTCACTCCACTTCGTTAACCACCGGAAAGATAGTACTGCCCTTTTTTCCTCTAGATTTTCTCTTGTTCTGCAGTTGTTAAAGGTTCCCCTTGTTTCAATAGTAAATTCCACACCATCCACTGGAGTAAACCAATTCCAGAAGAAGTTATAGGATTTAACATAATGAGTGCAATGTTGATTTTATAGCTCATAGATATTTTAGGGGTTCAATCGTTTGTTCTTATTATTTCCAGAAAATCATCATGTATTGGGTTATAGAACAAAGTTTGCATAATAGAGTATGTAGTTTGGTCTATCGATGTTTGTTATCGTATTTATATACTTAATAATAGCATTTTCTGTTACAACTCTGTGTTGTTTTTTTCCCCAAAAAATCCAGTTACATTTGGCTTTCCATATATGTCAGGTTATAATGCTAGAAAATTAAGACCATCCCAAAACAAAACCTCCTTTGTTTGTATTTGTATACGAGGAGTTTAGCCATTTATGAAAGTCATTGTTACCTTCTATCATATAATCAATACATGCTTTTTGAGGTAGCATTTCATAAACATATGAGTGTGGGTCTCTTTTTCTATATTGCAGAGAGTACAATTGGTATTTATGTTTGGAGTGATTGCATCCACTCTAATAGTTTTTGGAAGAATGAAGTGTGGTGCTTTCCAGATGAAAGTTGTTAGTAAATAAAAGAAGCATGACACGTGGAAGAAGATCGAGATAGGAAGCAACCAAATAAAAAAGAGCGAGAATCACACAATCAATATTAAAGATATCAAATATCGAAAAGACACGAAGCCTCTGAAAAAAAATTGCATGAAGGACACATATGATCGAGAAAGCTGGATTACATCGAATAAAACAAACAACATTAAATGATGACAGATCGAGAAAGTAAAAATAATGATTACTCTATTATCTTGATAATCGAGAAAGTAAAAGTAATAATTACTCGAATTATTTTAATGATCGAGACAACAGAAGTCTATAAAGATAGGAAGACACGTGTTGAATATATAAAGCATCGAACCAAGAAACAGTTAAGAGTGATCTGTCAACTAGTGATCGCACCAGATAAAAGAGGAAATACAAGAACGATGGGTACATCGAAATAAAATGGATCGAACCAAAGAAGAGGCAATCCAAGAATGACGACAAGACTGGATAAAATGACACGAGGGCATCGACCCAAAGAAGAATCGATCAAGGAACGATGACCATGCTGGAGAAAATGACGCGTTGCACAAAGAGGGACCCAGTAAATAAATCTATAAATAGAAGAAGCCAGACAACAAAGAGGGGGTCGGGAAAAAATAGGAAGAAAAACCTTAGAAAGAAAGAGAAGAAATTTCTAGGTATGAATCTAGGAGAAGTAATTATATTAAGGAAGGATTTTTGTATTTAATTAAACAATATGTAAAGATCATAGATCAAAAATGTTAAATTTGGGTGATCATATGCATCGTACAGAAAAGATTTTATGTATCGTACAGAAATGATTTTATAAAATCAATACAAAGATGTTTGGCTGTTACTCAATTTTAACTTTTAATTGATATGTGAGAATTTGATTGGTTGTTTAGTCGAAAAGATTTTTTGGTATAAACAAAAGTCATTACCAGCTGTGGACGCAGAAGTCGTACGTGATCATGTTCGTAATGGATCCTGGTTCCAGTATTGAAGAAACGGGAAATAACTTATGATCGAGAATCCTGAAAGGGTCGGTGAGTCCATGCCAAACATGCAACTTATAATTGGAAGCCTATAAGAAAGAGGAAAGACCTTCATGAAAAACGAGATGGACGAACAACGACTCCTAGCTCAGATTCATAACTATTGCGCAATCAACTGCATAAGTTTGAAAAGGAGAACGCTCATTTGAAATCCAAACTTGAAAAAATAATTTTGGATAGGCCGAAAGAGGTTCCTTTGGGAACTAATCTAGTGGATGTTGAAACCCTACCTATATAGAGGCTCCCTCGAGCACGACCTGTAGGAACCAATTTAGTGGATGTTGAATCCCTACCTATATAGAGGCTCGCTCGAGCACGACCTGTATGAACTCAACAAAGTACGTCCAGGACCGTCACCACATCAATCCGAGGAATAATGAAGAATCAGTTTGAGATCGATACTACAAGGGAGAACCATCACGAGATAACTATACTTGATATGAGCATAATAGAATCAGAAGGGAGTCTCCTGAACCCAAAATTAGTGTTGGAGATAAAATGAATCTCCCACGAAGTGACGTCATCATTTCTTGGGGCGACGTCATGGTTCGATCCTATGTCATCATTTATTGGGGCGACGTAATGGTTCGATCCCTATGTCATCATTTCTTGGGGTGACGTCATGGTTCGATCCGACGTCATCATTTCTTGGGGCGACGTCATGGTTCGATCCCTATGTCATCATTTCTTTGGGCGACGTCATGGTTCGATCCGACGTCATCATTTGTTGGGGCAACGTCATGGTTCAATCCAACGTCATCATTTCTTGGGGCGACGTCATGGTTCGATCCGACGTCATCAAGTCCGATGTCCATCTTGGCACGATCCGACGTCATCATTTTCCAAAGTGACGTCATCAATCTCGATGCATCAAGTCAATCTCGATAGACCAAGTCAATTCCGCACCAACTTTTGGATAAAGATCATTTAGAAGATAAGGACGATAAGGACACATGGCAAGCTTAGAAGAATCACCATCGACACGTGGCGAACTATGATGACATGTGGCAAAGGGCTTTTTAATAATTATCACATTATTTATACTTATAAATAGAAGTTTAGAAACAAAGAAGAGGGGGACTTTGGAAGACTTTGGGGTGGAGGAAGGCCCGAGAGAGGCTTCCTCTACTTTATTTTCAACTGTAACAGAAAGATTAATGGAAATTCCAACTTTATTATCCGTGGACGTAGGCTAAAAATGGCCGAACCACGTTAAATCTCTAGTGTTCAATTTCTTCTCTTTTCTTTTGATTGAGTTTTGATAATTTTGGTTGTTTTGTGTTGAAGAGATTTTTGGCACAAACAATTTGGCGCTAGAAGGAGGGGTGTGTAAAGGATTTATCCTACCTTTTAAAAGAGATTGATGAGAGTTTTGATACAGGGATTTCGGATCCAGAAAAATGATTTTCACCAACAAAAGAATGTATTAACTGAATTCAGATGAGTTTTCATCAACAGTAGTCCTAAAGAACATTTTTTCTTTTCCCTCAGATTCTATGTTTAATCATTTGAATTTGAAAGTTTTAAAACAAAAACATTACAAAATATTTTATAAAATGATGTTCTATTCTTCAACAAAAATTTGGTTGTTCTTCTGAGATTTTAATTTAAAGCAAGTTTTGTTTATAGACTGCAAAAGTTGGGAATACAATTTTTCTTTAAAAACTTTGATTCAAAACCAAGTTTGTTTAGAGATTTACAGTGGCAAAAGCTCGAAAAAGCATTTTTCTCTAAAAACTTTGATTCAAAACCTATTTCGTTTACATATTTACGACAATTGAATCTTACTTTACAAACCCATTAAATGATTTTCGGAATCTGCTTGAGATTTTGTTTAACAATTTTGTTTAACCCATCAACAGTTAAAATTTCCTTTACAAAACCCATCAAATGATTTTTCGAAATCAATAAATTTTCGAAAATTAAGTTTTTTAACTGAAACCTTTTTTACTTGACTTTGATTTGCTTGAGAAAATAGTTTAAGCTATTAGCTTGTAGGAACCTGTATACGGATTAGCTTGTTGTGTTAATGCTGGAGCTGTTCAAGTATGCAATCTGAGCACTGGAGAAATGACATCTTGGATCAAAATAGGAACATATGAAGCTCTAGAAATAACAACAAAAGATGCAGGGAAACACACTTCATTGAGAAATGGATTCAAGCCTTTCCACAGTAATGGTGGAATGTAACCTCACTTCGGTGCTCAATTGATCTCTGTTTTCTTTGAAGATGTTAAGAGTAATCAAATGAAGGAATTATTGATGATTGATTTAGAAATGTGGGTTTGTGCTAGATATGATTGATGCAGGGAAGGAGATGTTGAATGTTTTAGAAATCAAAAGGAGATGTTGAATTCTTCACACCACCAGTTGTGCATATCTAGCGCTCGACAGATTGCCTGAATCACAAATTCTTCACCAAGAGGCGATGTTATCTCTGTAGTGAGTGACGAGAATTTATACAAAGGATTTTGAGAGATTATAGAGGTTAAGAGAAGCTAACGAGAGGAAATATTTGTGATACCGAGTTAGAGACATGATATTACTCCCAATTATTACTGCAGCAACAGCAACAACAAGAACTACTCAATAATGAAGAGCTGTTATGCTATATGGATTATTACCACCACTATCACAGACAAGAAGGGACCACCAACTTGTTCTTTTGTGAGTAAATGATTGTTTCAATCAAAGTCCAAGCTTTACTAATGGAGTATGGTCTCTGAACAAGATAATCACAATGAGAGTAAAAATGGAAAAGCAGCATGAAAAGAAGACGTTAACTGTTTCTGTTGTTGTTGCTGTTTAAGGCATACAAGTACTATTAATGATTGGTCATTATGAAAAACGAAGTAGTCAGTGGAAATTCAACTATTCATATTATCTCCAGCTCGATTATGCTTACATTTGGAGTGTAGTCACAGGATAAGAATTGAAAAGCTTAGAATAAGTCCAGAGATGTTTGTAACTTGGTTGGAGTTGGCCTGAATTCTCTGCTAGAATGCATCACAGTAGGATTCTCTGCTACAAACGGAACTGTTTTGGTAGGATGTGTCTTGCTTTAGTTATGGTGCGAAAATTTTAAATGTGAGAAATGTGATTGATTTTGGAATTTTTCTCCTGCAAACAAAATTCCAATTTTTTCTGTGATACTAGAACAAGAAGTAACGAATTTGTGCTAGTTTTGATTTAAGATAGTGTGGAAGTGAACACAAGAGTAGGTCACAGTTAAGATGAAACTAAATTCGAAAATAAGATGCAAGAAAGTCTCGTTGATGAATTCAAATGGGTTGGAGGCTGTAAACAAAGAGTTATTGATGTTGCCATGATATGAACGAGTGCGATTAAATGAATGAATTGTAGTGAATTGTGCAGGGACGGAGTTTATACTTGATTGAAATTACAGCCAATTTTCTGTTGGAATCACCCACAGAATTGCACATCAGGTGCTCGAAGAAATACCTAAATGAGTAATTCACCAGAATTCCAAGTCTATGCCGTTACCAACCTAATGCTACAAGTTTGCTATAGATTGTTTGAGAAATTTAGAGTAATGGGTCAATGGAATTTCGGCTGGATATTTACTCAAGCCTGATGGTGTTCAAGGAAGAAAGTTACAAACTCTCTAGGATAAAGACCCCAGCGAAATTACCGACGACGAGAAGTATCTAGCACTGGCTATTGTTTTTTGTCTTACTTAATAATTCATATTTTCAGAACTTTGAAAGAGCTATGCAAGAAGAGAAGCAATTTCCAGGAGAGGGAAATACATGCCAGGACATGACAAGTAAATCATTTTCTTTTGTTTCCATCTGTGATGCTGCTGCTAGCTTGAGACATTGACTACAAAATGAGTTATGGCCACTGCAGTCTTATCTGAACTCTTGGATTCAAATGTTACTCGACATTGTACAATTGTGGGACGATAGCAATACTTCTCGGATCTTATGTATTCGGTGTAAGAGTTGCAGGATGCCTTCAAGATTTACTCTTTCTGTTGGATCACTACTTAACAGTGCATTCATTGAAATTGGAGAAAGAAGAGAATTGTGTTAACATGAAGGTTATGTGTAAGCAATAACATTGCTGACTGTGAAATGCCAAAAGTTTCTATCACAGAGACAATGGTATTTTTGCAGCAGGCTTATGGGTGTTCAAGTAAAGTTGGTATTCTCGGCAGTTACATACAGGAGATCAGTCATTTAATCCCAAATACGAAACACCATAGATACTCAGGAAGAAGAGCTCAAGCTTATAACAAGGATGGCTCGGTTAATAACAATCGATGCACTAATATGGCATGGGTACCTGAAGTTGATAGAATCTTTGTTGTTGTTCATGTTGATGGGAACTTGTAGGTAGGGGGCAAAGATGGTGCTGTGCATTCTTCATCTCCTGTTATCAGGGATCAAGCACAGTTTTCCGTTGCACATGCAAGGTCCAGTAAGCTGCTGCTAATGGTAGAAATGTTGGTGGGTGATCTCTGAGCCACAAGAGTTGAATTCTCAAAGTACAATAACAAGTTTCAGAAGCATCTCAGAAACATAAGGAACTCATGTCAGATAACTGTTCATCGCCATAATTTTATCCACATATATCATTTTTCAAAAATGGCTTTGAAACTTAAGAGTGATTTATATCATGGTGATCTTAACTAGTACTATATCAAATCTGAAATTTCTGAGGGCATGATTTTGGTTCTCTTTTATTGAGACCTTTCAATACTGCTGTATACCTTTTGAGAACAGATTTTTCTTTCTTTTATTGAGACCTTTCCAACTTAATATTTTTTCTTGTTATTTTTATGTGATAAGGGGATCTAATCTTCTCCTCTTTGAATTATGGATTTTAATGGTGTTCATGAATATTGATAAGGGATGATTGATTTGATTATCTCTGTTTGATACTTTTTAAATCTTCTACGAACTCAACCCATCCTCTGTATTTGGGTGTATTTGATTTCTCTCAACTTTTGGTTGTTGATGTCACTATTACCTAAATCTTCTGATAACATGTAATACCTTCTGAATGAAAACCAGTCATGCAATTCAATAAATGATTTTGAGATGTCTTAGTTTAACCACTTTTGTCCAAAAGCTCCCTTTGAAAAATTCCTGATTTTATGATTTGTAGGATCACCAATTTGGCTTATACCTTTTATGGTCCCTGTGTTCTATCCTGGCATGTTGCACTGTGATTTAAATCCGAAAGTTACAAATGATTTTTACTTAAGAAAATGCTATACAGCTTTTTAATTTGAATTTCATCATAAAACAAACTCTGTACAAGATTCTTTAAACTTATACAACAGAGGCACAAGGTTGGTTCAAGCAGGAGCTGCAGAGAACAGAATTCTATTGAATCAAATTCTTAAACATGGAGGCCTGTAACCAACTCAAATCATGTGCAGAAACCAACAATTCACTCTCTCAGCAAGTGTACAAGCTTATTCCAGGATTCCAATTGAGGAGCACAGGATGTAGAAGATCAAATGGTAGATGCAGGAGAAAAGAAATTGGTAAAGACTCTTATGTTCTTTGAAGGGTGTCCTAAGCCATTGAAGAAAACAAGAATCAATTAAGGCAAAACATAGAGATTTTAATAGAAACAAATATTTTTGATATAAAGAAAGCTTCAAGACTCAAAATTGGCTTGCCAACAGAACCATTAGATGATGAAATGCTGCAATTTGGTTAAGCAATTTTTTGATAAGAGCTGCACAAGAGCTTCAAAAATTCAAAGTCAAAGAAAAGCTATGCAAGCTATGAACATACAACAACCAACGCATATTTCTCTCAATACAAAGAGATGAGCACAAAGTTTTGGTAATGTCAACTTCACCACCAACAACAGTTTGGGACGATGACTCAAGAGCAATGGCATCACAACAACGTCAGAAAAAAAAAATAAGACGAGAATTAAATCTAAGTTGGTTCCGATTGTGATGATAGCAATTCAAGCATAAAGATAACTTGACCAGTCCATCAATATTAAAGCTCAGCTGAACAAAAATGACATGTCAGGAGTGGAAAAGTGCGTTCAGACTGGATTAATTACCTCAATCACTAAGCTGATCGTGTTAAGAACTTTGGATCAATTCTTGAAACTACTGGGCCATACTTCCAGGCTGCGTTGAAGTTTCTTCACGGGGCCTCGCTTTATGAAGCTACCAGCAATGACGGTGCTAAACATGCGGAGACATCTCAGTCACTGGAGGTGTACAACATCACTGCTAAACTCTGCGCGTTTGTCGCTTACAAGTATGAAATATGCAAGGAAATGGCAGCTGTTGCTTTAACTTACAAGTGCATGGAGTTGGCTCACATGAAGGTTATTTATTTCAGAAATTCCAGTGCAAACAAAGATCGAAATGAGTTGCTAACGACTCTGCAGATGGCACCTCCAACAACTTACACTACAAGTGGAAAAATGTAAACATTTGTTTCCCGCTCAAGACTAAACTTTCGAACCATCCAATTGTGTTGTTCGAAAGTGAAAAAGTTTGCATGATTACATTTCCCACTCAAGGCATTCTTATGCTGTCAGAAGTTTTGTATGTCCGAACCAGTTCGAAGCTTTGCATGTCCGCACCAAACATGACCGCATAAGCTGTCCCGATCCATGCAATCCTGATACGATTCGGTAATTGGTGTCAATCTATCAAGTGAATCATTTTTACGCATCAAATTTGTTCCGGAATCGAAATACGGCAGCAACTTGAGAAGCAACTGAAAGCGAAAATTAATGATATAATAAGTCAGATTTGACGGTCACAACAATTTCCTTCAAAGAAATAGGGCAGCTACGTAATAATGTTGCATTGGGGGGGGGCGTGTTATAAAGAAATCAAAATTTTAGCTGTGAAATGACCATCAAAATTTATGAAGCCCACCAGATGATGATATTTAGTTGTTTTGGGTTGATAAGAATTTCTTCCCAAACAATTTAATTATTCCAGGAACATCATATCTTGGAAAATAGTATGATTATTAATATAATCAAAATTCTATTAATCCCGGAATTTCATATACTTTGAGCGCTCAAAATTATTCCAGGAACATCATATTCTGGATAGCGTTGCGATTGACGACACAATCATATACAAAAGGTAAACACCCTTAAAGAATTTCACTAACAACGAAATTCTTATAAAGAAGGGGTTCCTAATTATTGGTTTATCAATTTTCAAAGTACAGTTCGGGACCAACCCTGTATCTTACCCCTGGCTCGGGTTTGTTTCGTATGTGTGGGATCTTGAACAACATGATTTGAGGTAAAAAGTACTTCAATTCATGGTACTCGGAAAATCATATGATAACCAAAAAGATTACTAGATCAAATTTTCTTGTGCAGGAAATAACATATCAAAATAAAGAAGAAAGAAGTTACGAAAGAAAATTCTTGATTAAGGAAAGCTAGATAAAGCACAAAATGATGAAACTAACAACAAATGAAATTATAAAAGGCACGATCAAGCATCGGAAAGATTGGATCGAGATGGTGGTAGCAGAACCATAGGCACAGTGGTACGCTTGCTAAGCAATGAAGGATCGGATTATGCACGTTCTAAAGCAGTATTAAAGGACATCGCAAAAAATTCCAATCCAGGGTTCAAAGGAATCTTGCGTTAGAAAACTAACGATCAGTATATATATATATATATATTTATAATTTTGTTTTACAGGGGCAAAAATGCAACATAAAATGGAAATGCATAAGCAACATCAACCCCCTCATAATGATTCGGGCGAGACGTAAAGTAAATTTTCTTAAGAGTTTTTCTTCAAACAACTCTCAAGAAAAGGGGACAAGTTGTTGGAGATAAAATGAATCTCCCACGAAGTGACGTCATCATTTCTTGGGGCGACGTCATGTTCGATCCTATGTCATCATTTATTGGGGCGACGTCATGGTTCGATCCCTATGTCATCATTTCTTGGGGTGACGTCATGGTTTGATCCGACGTCATCATTTCTTGGGGCGACGTCATGGTTCGATCCCTATGTCATCATTTCTTGGGGCGACGTCATGGTTCGATCCGACGTCATCATTTGTTGGGGCGACGTCATGGTTCGATCCAACGTCATCATTTCTTGGGGCGACGTCATGGTTCGATCCGACGTCATCAAGTCCGATGTCCATCTTGGCACGATCCGACGTCATCATTTTCCAAAGTGACGTCATCAACCTCGATGCATCAAGTCAATCTCGATAGACCAAGTCAATTCCGTACCAACTTTTGGATAAAGATCATTTAGAAGATAAGGACGATAAGGACACATGGCAAGCTTAGAAGAATCACCATCGACACGTGGCGAACTATGATGACATGTGGCAAAGGGCTTTTTAATAATTATGACATTATTTATACTTATAAATAGAAGTTTAGAAACAAAGAAGAGGGGGACTTTGGAAGACTTTTGGGTGGAGGAAGGCCCGAGAGAGGCTTCCTCTACTTCATTTTCAACTGTAACAGAAAGATTAATGGAAATTCCAACTTTATTATCCGTGGACGTAGGCTAAAAATAGCCGAACCACGTTAAATCTCTAGTGTTCAATTTCTTCTCTTTTCTTTTGATTGATTTTTGATAATTTTGGTTGTTTTGTGTTGAAGAGATTTTTGGCACAAACAATTAGAAAGCCAAGCTCTAGACCTGAGGACAAAAAATCTAAGATTCAAGAAGATTCATACGACGATGACGTTAAGCAACTGATGATGCTCGTCTCCATAGGATGATCAAAAGCGTGCTAACCAAGAAGAATTCCAAAGATGATAGCCTGAACAAACTTTATCGATCTGCTAGAGCACCTTTATTGGATAATATCAAGGAGCTCCACCCACCAACAAACTTTCAAATACCCAAGCTGCCAAAGTTCGATGAGAAAGTTTAAGACCCAGATGAACAGGTCCTTCACTATGAAACTGCAATGACCATCTGGTAATACATTGATGAACTAATGTATAAGATGTTACCGAAATTATTGACCGGCGGAGCCATAACATGGTCCAACCATCTCTGTTCACAATCGATCGAAACTTACGGTAAGCTTATCGATAAATTTTGTTCGCATTGTAAATACAATCGACGTGATCGAAAGGGATATCATTCATTTTTCCTTCTAAAAGTTTGAAAAGGTAAAAGCATTGGGCAATTTACTCAACGCTTCAAGCGAAAATTGACTCAAGTAGATAATACCAATGATCAGTTGGTGATCCAGGCCTATAAACAGGCATATCCATGTGATCGAGCAGGTATATACAACTCCCTATTTGTAGACCATCCAAAAATTTGGAGGAGTTGTATGATCGTAAAGAGGAATACGGCTCGAGTCGAGGAAGATTCAACGGATCGAGAGGATAGAGAGACAGTTAGAGCATCTCATATTCCACAAGAGGGGAAAAAAAAGTCAAAAAATCATTTGAATGGATAACACAGCGATCGAGGTGAATCTGGAGAGAAAAATTATGGTGAAACAAGAGACAGTAGAAATCAGAAACAGAAAAATAGAAAGCTTACAGCGTTGAACATCCGATTATCTAAGTTGTACGAAAAAATAAGTAAAGATTTGAATCCCCCTTGACCTTTAGCAGCAGACACACACGAAAATATGATAAGAATAAATATTGTGAATTCCACAAAGATGTGGGTCATACAACCGAAAATTTTCAATCTTTACTATCCGAGGTCTAGAGGCTGATAAATTCTTGAAACTTTAGATTATGCAAACTTTAGGATTTAGAGCCGAAAATTAATTTCAAAATGTTGTTTGTAGGAGTTGCGCCATTAGATATTTATATGTTAACGGGAATACTCTACGAGGGAGATATCGTTCCATATGACCAACAGAACTAGCAAGCACAATGGCAACAACTCCTTGTATTGTATTGTGATGATGACGAAGGAAATGCTACCCACAGAATTGTCCACGTTGGTGAAATCAGAGTCTCTGGGTTGAAAGTTATTTTAAAACGCTAAAGTGAAAAACTATCCTAAAGAAGAGAAAGTTGAACACTATGTTGAGCTCGAAAGAGTGTTTGTGTTATACGTGATAGGACAATGTATTTTTCCAAATTCTAGATCAGTGATACCTATTGGTTTTCTCGAAGCGCTTGAGGACCAAAGGTATGACCGGGGGTCTGCATTGTTATCTTCAATCTACATCGGCCTCAGAAATTCTGCGGGCGCCAAACCAAGTTTGAATTGTTTTTGGGGAATCTTGGAGGTAAATAACTAATTAGTTTATAATTTTCTTTATAATATTATAAATGTTACATTAACTAACTAATTAAATTTTCCAATGTTTTCACAGTATTTGTGTTATACTTACTTCCTTGTTGGTGAACCTGCTCTTATACAACAAGCCGTTGTTTTTCCAATTATAGAGAAATACCAGTCTACCAACTGGTTCCCACTTCATTCAGATGACGGTCAACACTCTGATCTGGTTAACAGGATTCAACAAACAATAAGAACAAGACAAAACTTTATTTCTATGCCGTATATGGATCATCCATAGTACAACTAAAGTTGCTCAAAGGATGCTAGAGATGAGATTACGTTGATCGATGTTTTACAGTGATGAATTTAGGAAAGGTGTTTGGTACTTTGGGGAAAGAATCTTCTATAGCTTCATGGGAGAACAATAAAAACTATCAACCCACTCGGGGAGATTTCCATAGCGGATTATCGTTTGTTGTTGCAAAATGCTCAAGAATGGGCTCATGCTAATGACTTGGGGAGGACCCCATTGACGATCATGATTATATCAGTTGGTTCGACAAGATTAGCAATCCTAGCATTCAAATGGAGCCTTAACATGTGGGAGTTATGGGTGTGCTATCTCTAGGTAGATTTCCACTTGATTCCGCATTTCTTCCATCCCAACCTCCGCCAGCTTCTTCGTCAGCTACCTTTGTTTATCCCAGTAGCAAGGGAGGTTCATTATCTTCGTCAGCTATGCCACCATTTTACTAGGAGGTGCCGAGTATCAATCTACAAGGAAGCGTATAATTGTTCAGTATTGAGGGGTACAAGCTACAAAATATCAGTTGTGGGAAAGGTTGAACGATTATGATTAAAGATCACAACAAATGGAGATAAATTACATGGGACTCGTGGAACAAATGACAAACACATTGAGTATTGATATTCCAGATGGATCCATTCCAGTTCAAGCAAGTAACCAGAGTGAACAAAGTAAACAAAGTCGATCAAGTCATAGAAGCAGAGGAAGTCGTAGAAGCAGTCAAAGAAGTGCTGACACACCAGAGGAGAACGTGCAAGAAACTTATATGACACCTGAGTCCGGAGGAATGGATTATACGATTCCATGGGGTAATCAATTATTTGTGAATCTTTATACCCGATTCCAAGAGTAGGAGGCTTCACATGGTATACCCCGGTCCGAGACGTTGGGGCTTCCCCTTCTCAGCTTCCTTCAGTTCCTTACCCTGGTTATGGTGATGAAACTCAACCTCCTGACGCTACTCAAGCTTCTATAGCAGCCATGTTAGCACAATGAAACTACCCCCAAATGAAAGCTGGGTCTTTGGTCAACCAGGATATCAACCAGGAAATAATATGTAATTTTAATTTTATGTTTTAATTGAATCAAAAATATGTAATTTTGATTTTATGTATTGAATAAAAAACTAGTTTGTTTTAATTTAATTATTAATGAATTGAGTTAATTTGGTTGAACAATTTGATTGCAAGTTTAATTAATAATTTGATTCAATTAACTTAAACAATATTCTCAATTACAAAAATCTCCATTACATTAATTTACTACTATACTACGCTCTTTTACAAGATATAAACTAGGGCAGTAAAAACTTAAATACTTAAGTAAAAATCTCTGATAATTTTGGGCCTCCTGTTTATCTTCATTTGACGTATCTTCCATTCAATGCGTTCCTGAGAAGATTTTTCCTTATTTTTGTGAGAAGTACTACTAATTTTCAAATTTCCTTTACCCTCATATTTCTTGACTTGAACTTTTCTTTTTATTTCGGTGCGACTTTGTTAACATCTAAAACCTGAAGACCTCTTTTTTCATTTTCTATTTTCTTATAACCTTGACATATCTTACTAACTGCGGCTTCAAGAATGACTCTAGAAAAATATATTTTCTTACCCTCATATTTCTTGCCTTGAACTTTTTTTTTCGGTGTGAATTTGTTAACATCTAAAATCTGAAGACCATTTTTATTTTCTATTTTCTTATAACCTTGACATATCTTACTAACTGCAGCTTCAAGAATGACTCCAGAAAAATCTAGTTGTGTTGCCAAATCAAGATTTGCAATTTGTGCCATTTGGGAAAAAAACTGTAGAAAATAATTTAAAGTAGAAAATAGAGAAGAAAGTAGGAAAAATTTTGTGTAAAAATTTTGGTGTAAAAATTTGATTTGAAAGTGATGAATTCATAGGCGGGAAAGAGTTAGCCGTTGGCGACATAGTCTTCGCCAAGCGACAAATACTTGGTCGCCAACGACAAAGACTAAGTCGCTAGCGATTTAGTCTTTGTCGAGCGACCTATCTTTGTCGCTCGATTTAGACTATGCCGCACAGTGCATCTGCTCAAATTTGAGCATTTGAGAGGTCAATTTGACCATTTACTAGGTCCATAGTGGTTGTTTTTGATCAAATTTGATGTTTTAAAAGGTGGATATGACTTGGCCTTATTGGCAAAATGAAAAAGGATTTGTTTCATTTGCTAATATGGTTTTTTGGATCTAAGGTTTCTTATGTGATAAATCTCTTTCTCAGAATGTTAAGAGAGTTACTGAATCGAATTACTGGTCGTAGAGATCTTTTTGTCAAAACCGCAATTAAATCTAGGGTTGCTTAATCCTTTGAAAATAGAAAACTATTTGAATGAAGCTATGGTTCTATCGGTGATTTGTTGTAAAATAGGTTGATGGTGGTGGTGATAGTTGTGGTGGCGGAAGAGGTCGTGATTCGTGTTATCTTTTTAAAAATTTCTTTAGGGGAGGAAGAAAGTCAGAAAGAAGTCAAGAAAAAGAAATGGAAGTAGCACCTGCAATAATAGAGTTGTTATTAGTGTCCTTATTAGACATCTTCTCATTGGTGACAGGTGCAAGTCTTTCTTATACTTCTCTAATTTTACTTTTTTAAAAATTAGCCCATGAATAATTGTTTTCTTTTATTACATTTTACTAGTGTTTTAATCAAGTATGATTTCATAAAATTGAGTGACGGTGTTTATCATATAATTAGTTATCCTTTTGATCATATATGATTTTTTTGGGTATTTGAGCTAAGAATGATTCCTAATTTTTAGTTGATGATGATTGGGTTGAAAAATGAGGTCTATCACTATAATTTCTTATGTTTGTGCTTTGGGATCGAGATGCTCTATATTAGTTTGGTCAATCATTGGGGATTAAGTGATAAAAATTGTGTAACACCTTAATTTAATCACGAGATACTGTCTAGTGTTGGTTCCACTCTTCGGATATGTATTGATGTATATATATTCGCTTCTCATCTATCAAACATGTTTAATGTTCTTATTCTGACTGCGTTTAACAATGCATTAGGGTTCACTTTTATTTCTTTACTGGGATTTGGATGATTCTCCTCTTGAGTTTTTACTGATGGCTTAAACTTGCAGCTGAATAAAATCTTATCATCAAATTCATACAACTAGATTCATGCTTTAAGCTGGTGAATTGGAGGTCGGCTAATTGATCCTTCTGATGTGCTTTAGTATATTTTTTTTATCTTACACATAATTGATTATTTTTTGAATTATTCTCTTAGTAGTGCATATAATGCCAGAAATATCCTTGAGATAAAAGCGTAAGGACCTGACTCGTGATTCCATAATTTTCCTTACAACATCCTTAATGTGCCTCAATGAACAATCGTTTCCCTACCTCTCAAGTCACACAAGGAAGGTATGGTTCCATTGCAATTGTTTTTGTCTTAATTTTTTTTTTGAAAAACATTACAAGTATTTCCTTAATAAAATACTTGCAAAAAGTGTTCTCAATTTTGACTAAAACCAAGGTGTGTGTTGACTATAACTAGATTTATATTACAGCGGTCATTGAGGACTTACCTCACCGAACGTTGGTTGTTCCTTCAACCTTAGCCGACCCCATTACTCGAAGTGATGTTGAAAAGGACGCCCACTATTGCCTGACCTTTTTGAAACATGTTGATTTTTTAAATGTATTATGCGACGCTTTGTACCAAGTATTGGATGTATGATGCTCGTGTAGTCGAGACTTGAATTGAATGTGGTGTGCACGCGGCTGTGGAAAGGCTTTATGCTCATATCATGTTGCTGCTCCAATTACAAATAATACTTTTTTGAACATAGAATTTTTTGTCTCAATCTTTTAGAACTTCGAAAGATGAATCCAGCAATCGAAAAATAACTTTAATCGGACAAGAAACGAAGAAGTTATTGACGAAATAAAATTTTCACAAACTGAGTGTATTGTCACGGACATGGCAGTGATGACTATGCACAGTATGCTGACAAATCACAGTCTTGCTGACATGGTAGATGCATGGCGATATCGTGGTATTACTGACATGGAATTGTCCAGCGTTGATATGGTGAGGTGATACCAAACACAATTATTGATGTGGTGGATGTTGACTGTAGCAAGAATGCTGACATGGCATTGATGACATGGTGAGATTGCTGATGAAGCGGTGCTGACTGGATCAAATGATATCGTGGGAATGGTGACATGGAGCTGACACAGCACGGTCGAACCTACCCGAAGGACCTGACCGGTCTAGTTTAGACCAACTGAACTGGTATGGGCTATGTTGAACCGGAATTGGACCGGCTTGGCTTGAAAAACGGCTTGGATTGGGCAAGGCTCATCTTGGGCTCCATGGCGAGTCGAATTGGACCAGGTTGGCTTGGATCGGTTGAATTGCTTTTGTCGCGCTTTCTGCAACATATACTTCTGTTACTCTTTCTAAGAGTTTAGCCACGCTTTCTTCTACTGTTTTCTCCACGCTTTCTCTGAACCCCTTTTTTTGTAATACTTTTCTCACTGGGGAACATGCACGATCCTCTTACTCGTATATTCCATTAGTCGACGCCAATGTTTGTACCAAAAATTACTTTTAGGCACAAAACATGATTGATTTGATGATAATGATGAGAAACAAAATAAGAACACAAATTATAAATAAATATGGAGACCAGAATTTAACATGGTTCGCCGATTTATATCCTACATCCACGGATGAATCCCCTTGGGGAGAGATATTTTATTGATATAAGAATTACAATGGTTTTTCTCTGGGTTAGAAAGCATAAAGAGAGCTCTAAGCAGCTGAAATGTGGTAAACGTGGATAAACCTTGTCTATTTTTCTTTGAGTTGGATTTCAACCTCTATTTACAGGAAGAAACCAAATATCTCAAATAACCACCTAGATTTTTAGTTATCCTAAATAACCACCTGGATTTGTACTTATCCTTTAATATTTGTATCTATCCTTGAAGATCCATGCCTATCTTCTCCATATTTATATATCTTGAAAGATCCTAGTGTATTTTATAAAGATTTATGTCTATCTTAGAAGATCCATATCTATCTTCACAAGATTAATGTATATCCTGGAAGATCCTTGTCTATCTTCTCAGGATTAATGTATATCATAGAAGATCCATATATATCTTCTCGGGATTTGTGCCTATCTTGGAAGATCCATATCTATCTTTACAAGATTATTCTATATCTTGGAAGATCCATGTCTATCTTCTCTTTATATCTATCCTGGATGATCCCTGTCTATCTTCTCAGGATTTGTGTCTATCTTGGAAGATCCTTATATATCTTCCTAAGATTTACATCTATCTTAAAATGACTTCCAAGATAAGCCTGATTAAGCTTTTGTAAGCCAAATGGGTTCATTTAATAAATAAAATTGGGCTTCCAAAATAAGCCAAATGGGTTTATTTAATAACCCGGACCGGGTTTCTACAATTAACCAATGGGTTCCTTTAATAAACTAGACCGGACTTCCAAAATAAGCCGATGAGTTTCTTTAATAAACCAGACCGAGTTTCTATAATAAACCAATGGGTTTCTTTAATAAACCAAACATGTTCCTAAAAATAAACCGAACGAGCTTCCAAAATAATCCAGGTGGGTTTATTTCATAAACCGAATGGGTTTCTTTAATAAACCAAATGGGCTTCCAAAATAAGCCAACTGGGTTTCTTTAATAAACCGACTGGGTTTCCTTAATAAACCGAATGGGCTTCTATAATAAACCATCAGGTTTCTACCATAAACCATATTTCACAGTTATAGAATAGCTTGTGCGGCTTGCACGTGCACCATTTTAATTGGGTATAAACAACCCCATAGTGGGATAGAAAAATAAGCAAACATGGGGGGAAAACTCTAAAATTTGAGAAGCACTAAGAATCGGCTCATATTGAGACTCGTATCAAGTTGAGACGAGCCTTATCTAGATCATGTCGGCCTTACATGGGCCGAGACTCGGCTTATATTGAGACGAGCAACGTTTTAAATTGTGTTGCACGACCTAGGTTGAGGCGACAATGACTAGTTCATCCAATGACTCTTATTTCACTCCTTATAAATTCAACAAATTTCAACTCTAAAATCACACCTTCTATATCCAAAAAATTCTTATAAATTCAATTCAATCTTAATATTTCCATCTCAAAGATTCCATAGGGTATTGACCAAAACCAAAGGATTGATTCTTATTGTATCCCATGGTCGGTTGGAAGTTATCGAAAGATTGAGAATTATAACTAAACTGATTACCACCATAATATACCTGATCTTGTGTATCATACATGTTATTTCTGTAAGGAAACATGTATACAACCTGTTTTCTTAATCTACCTTCCGCTTTTAATGAATGACGAATTCCACCAACAAGTTGTTTCCACCGCGAAAACCTAAAAACCTGAAAAGCACTAAAACAAAAATGTAAAATATAACTAAAAAAAATCTCAAAAAAAAACAAACAATTGCCAACTGCTCCCCGACAGTGGCGCCAATATTTGATGTGTGTCGTTTGCGCACAAATTAATTAAGATATTTCCCACTAATAATAACAAGTAATTTAGCGGTAGTAAGGATCGTTCCCACGAGGAGATGTGAATTATTATTTGTCTTTGAATTCTTATATAACCAAGGGGGTTTGTAGAATTACTAATCTAAATTATACTAAATAAAACAAAGCAAATAAATGTTGAGCTCAAGGTGAGAAAATACTGATTAAGGATTTCATCTTCTGTCGCCAATCATGCTCCTCAATCGATTAGAATCATCATCCGTTTACTCTCCGTACGAATAACCCTAAGATGCTCTCAATCGATGTAATACTTTGTTACACCTCCATATATCAACACATATAACAATCGACAATATCTGAATTCTTTTCCACCAAATGAACTAATGCTTATCGCTAAGAGATTCAACTTGAGAAAAGTATTAATATTCGTGAGACAAGTTATTAATAAGAAATACATCGCTCTTATCGTGGAATATTCAACCTAGGACAAGATTTACTTGAGACTTCCTTTACGATTCACACCGCTAGTGATCACAAATTGCTACTTGTTGCTAAGGTTCTGATAGAATTACCTAAGAACCCTAACTAGCTATAAAATTCTCCCGAGCTTATTTAATTTGCAACTTAAACATTCAAGAGAACCAATCATATTATATGAACAAAATCACATAATTGTTATATACCGTAAAACATGAACGATAAAAAGAGATCTTGAATATTGATAATAATCAGCTAGATTGATTCATACGTTTAGGAATTCCAACTACATCGCCAACCAATAAAACAAAGTTACCTACTCATGGATTTACTAAAACCCATGGAAAATATACAAAGAAGAATAATGGTTTCTGCCTAAGGCGAAAACCCTAGGTTTTTGATGTAGAAGATGTAATATGAGAGGTAGAATATAAGAGATTAATTAGGAGATGTCTTGTTTGAGCCTTAGATGTCTTCTTTTATATCCTTCAATGCTTGGCCCTCAAGTATACTCTCTTTCTAGGGTTTGGAATCCTTCCGGGACCGTGTTTTGCTCAATTTAGAAGTCCATAAATGTGCTAGGTACACCGCCTACGGCTAAGAGTTGTTCCCACGACATAGCCGTATCTAAATAGCAAATTTTGTGTGATTTCCAGGGTCACTTACGTCTGGGTTGAGCTAGGAAATTCTTGGCCATAAGTGGACTTGGATTTTACTTTTCTTTCCTCCACCATTTCGACCATAACTTCTTCATATGATGTCTGATTGACCTCACTCTTTTTGCGTTGCTTCGTCTCTTCTTCTTCTAATAGATGGTGTTGAGAAATTATAGATCATAAAAAGTTGAACTTGATCTTTGGCCCTTCTCCATTTGTAGAACTTGACTTCCTTTTTTATATCATGTCGTAATGAACTCCTTTCTTCTTCTTCGGTTGAATATACTTCAAAACTCCTAAGAAACTCATAAATAAACAAAATAAAAGCATAATGATATAAAAATTAATAATCAAGCAATGAATTAGAGTACCAAACTAGTGCAAATAATGCAACTATCAAATTCCACCAACAAATTGTTTCCACCGTGTAAACCTAAAAACCTGAAAAACACTAAACCAAAAACATAAAATAAAACTAAAAGAAATCTATAAAAAAAAAAAATTGTCAACTGCTCCCCTGCAGCGGCGCCAAAATTTGATGCGTGTCGTTTGCGCACAAATTAATTAAGATATTTCCCACTAATACTAACAGGTAATATAGCGGTAGTAAGGATCGTTCCCACGAGGAGCTGTGAATTATTATTTGTCCTTGACTTCTTATATAACCAATGGGGGTTGTAGAATTACTAATATAAATTATACTAAATAAAACAAAGTAAATTAATTTTGATATCAATATGAGAAAATAATCATTAAGGATTCATCTTTTGTCGCTAATCATGATCCTCAATCGATTAAAATCACCATACGTTCACTCTTCATTCTAATAACCCTAAAATGCCCCCAACGTGTAATACTTCGTTACGCCTCTATATATCAACACATACTGCAATCCTAATATCTGAATTCTTTTCCACCAAATGACCTAATGCTTATCGCTAAGAGATTCAACTTGAGAAAAGTATTAATATCCGTGAGACGAGTTATTAATAGGAAATGCATTTCACTTATCATGGCATATTCAACCTAGGCCAAGTTTTACTTGAGACTTCCTTCACGATTCGCACCGCTAGTGATCACAAATTGCTACTTGTTGCTAAGGTTCCTGATAGAATTACCTAACAACCCTAACTAGCTATAGAAAATCTCCCGATCTTATTAAATTTGCAACATAAACATTCAAGAGAACCAATCATATTATATGAACACAATCACATAATTGTTATACACCGTAAAACATGAACGATAAAAAGAGATCTTGAATATTGATAATAATCATCCACATTGATTCATATGTTTAGGACTTCCAACTACATCCCAATAAATAAAAAAAAGTTAGCTACTCATGGATTTACTAAAACTCATGAAAAATATACAAAGAAGAATAACGGTTTCCCCTTAAGGGGAAAACCCTAGGTTTTTGATGTAGAAGATCTAATATGGGAAGTAGAATATAAGAGATAAATTTAGATATGTCTTATCTAAGCCTTATATGTCTTCTTTTATAGCCTACAATGCTTGGCCCTCAAGTATACTCTCTTTATAGGGTTTAGAATCCTCCCGGGACCGTGTTTTCTCGTTTTAGAAGTCCATAAACACTACAAAAAAAATGGGTTTAAGCGACTACCCGTTTAAACCAACTAAAAGTGGCACTCGCTCCGTTGGTTGCCCAAAGCCATGTATGTCAAATCCTTGAGCGACCATACAATCGCTCTAGTAATAAACCAACTAACCTAAAGCGAGTACTTTTCTCATTGCTTAACATTTAGACCAACTAACATGGAGCAAGTAAAATTGTGATCACTTAACATCTAGACCAACCAATATAGCAAGTAAAATATCAATCGCTTCAGTTATACCAATCATTTTAAAGCAAGTAAACTACTTAGTTGATAGATACATGGAGCAACTCTTTCTGAAATTGCTTGGTTAAAGTTTTAAGCGATCAAATAATTTTGCTCGCTAAAAGTGATTTCTGATTTTGATTGGCCTGAAGTTGGTTGCTCAAGCTTTTGAGGTACAAAATTTTTTACTCTCTAGAAGCAACTTGTGACTCATGAGCTATTAAACTACCTAGTTGGAAGATACATGGAACAACTTAACCTGATGTTACTTGGTTAAAATTTTAAGCGATCAAATGATTTTGCTTGCTACAAGCGATTTGTGGTTTTGATTGTCCTGGAGTTGGTTGCTTAAACTTTTAAGGTATCAAAGTTTTTACGCAAGTTGATTGTTTAAATTTTTAAGCTTCCAAATTATTTTAGAATTTAGATTTTAATTGGCTTAAAGTTGGTTGCTGGAGTATTTAAGCTACTCAATTTTTTTGCTCATTTGATTTAAATAATCCGAAAATCTAATTACAATTAAAAAAAGTTATAACTAAGATTTATATAATTAAATGAAAACATCTAATTAAGAAGATTAGATAATTACAAATATATATATTTCATTTGAGTATCCCACCAAAAAGCATAACCCAATACTGTTTCATACACATACCCAACAAGAACCAAAATAAATACAAAGTTGATGGTTCTTGTATCATCATAATGTCTAGTTTCACTTCCCAAAAGAACAAAAAACATATACTGCACATACTTTGTACACCAAAAAAAGTCAGCAGTATAAGTCTTGTTGACTGCACATACATTGTACACCACATGTACACCAAAAAATAGTCAGCAGTATACCTGTTTGTTGACTGCACATACATTGTAAATCACATTGTGCAAGTTAAAAAAGTCATCATTATACCTGGTTGTTGCTTCAAAAAAACTGCGCACATCCATTATTCACAAAAATAAAAGGGACTTCAAGCTACGTTAGTCAGAGTCATCCTCCACATACAAATCCTTGTCTTGATTGTCATCAGCATCCTCCTTCTCTTGATTGTCATCAGCATCCTCCGCATACAAATCATTCTCTTGATTTTCATCAGCACCTCCATCTGCCTGCAAATCATGATCATCATCAGCACCCATCTGCCTCATCTTCATGCTCATCTAGTGAATCATCTTCCAAATAATCTGGCATAGGTTGAATTCCCATCTTCTTCAAAGCCTCATTCATATACTCTCTTAGATCACGCTCTCTCCGTTCCAACTAATCCTTTTATTCTTTTCCAAGTCCAGCTGTTCTTTGAGAGCAGTGAGTTGGGCTTCATTTCTTTCGTATAAGGTGAAGCTGCCGGAAGCGACTTTTGACTTACGAGGACGCTTGGCCCCATAGCGACGGGGATCAACAACCTTTGAATATATTTCTTCGGGAGTATAGTTCACTTCGCCTAGACGAACTTGTTCACTCAGCCGGTTCATTTCATACTGCATAAATATTATAAAAAAACAGGCAATCGATTAGTTTACACCTACCACCAGCACATTTTAATAGTGCACTTAATGACATGTAGATGACAAGGCTGCTTAAAAAATATATTACATCCATAATACTGAAATGAAGCATTGTTATTAAATGCACTTCCCCCTTCAAACAACAGACCAAGCTCATATCCATGTCTTTCTATTCACATGTAGACTATTCCGTTATTCGATAAGAAAGCAGCATCAATTCATCATAAAAGAAATGAACGCATGAAGTTGAAAAATAACTCAAGAATTACACATGGACAATTAGTAGAATTCACACAGACAGTTAGTAAATTAACTCAAGCATTACACACAGACAGTTAGTAAAATAACTCAAGCATTACACACATTACACACAGACAGTTAGTAGAATTGACACATTACATAAAAGAAATGAACACATGAAGTTGACAAACACAAACTAAACTAACCAAAAGAAATCACACATTACACACAGACAGTTAGTAGAATTCTTAAGCATTATGTAATGTTATAAACTAGAAGCAATACTGGAAGCAATACTGGAAGAAACTCAAGTAACTATAATATCTGGTCAAGATGTTAACATAAGTGTTAGAAATACAATACTAGAAGCAAGTCAAGCAACTATATAGTATTTACACCACAGTCAATACAACTGTGGCTAGTATTGTTTGCTAATAGCCATAGGTCCTCAGAGTGGGATTCAGGAAATGCTCTTATTGTATTTACAACTATATAGTATTTACACCACAGTCAATACCAGTACTGGTCCTATTGTTGATACTACCAAACGAGTAGGATTCAGGAAATGCATTTAAGATCTTCAAGGATTACATCTTTTAAAGCATATGAGAGCAATGCAAGTAGCTAGCAAACAAAATGAACCCAGTTACAAAATATTTCCGAATGATAAAATATTTTGATGTGCAAGCCATGTTATGAAACAAGTACATCTATAAGTAACACCTAGAAACTGATATATGAACACCAAGCGCAAAAGTACATAAACCTGCTAATAACCAGTAGTAATAATCAAGGTGAGCCCTATTCCGTGTCTTTCTATTCACATGTAGACTATTCCGTTATTCGATAAGCAAACAGCATCAATTCATCATAAAAGAAATGAACGCATCAAGTTGAAAAATATTTCAATATGTAGCTCATGCAATTCCTCAGTAGAAAAACTTCTTCATAATTTGACAAACACAAACTAAACTAACCACAAGAAATCAAACATTATACACATAAAAATCATTCAAATTACAATCCAACACAAGGTTTCATACATTAACACCATAGAATCACTGAAGAGATGATAATTGAAATGACATGCTACAGAATAGTCTACATGTAGTGTCATATTACGGTACAGTTCTGGGGAGGAAAAAAAGACATGCTAATTGAAATGAAAACAAAACAGGAAAAAAAGACATGATTCTTCTAATATGTAGTACCAGGGCTCATGAATATTTCACACGGTATCAAAATTCATACAAACATTAAGAAATGCATATTTAACACATTTAAACCATTAGCTATTATGTAGGCATTAACTGTTATGGTTCAGGCATTTAAACCATTAGCTATTATGAAGGAAATTTGTACCTGCCAGTTTTGACACACTTTACCAAGCTTGCTTGCTTTATGTGTCACCATGAACATGCTTAATGGATCGGTCGGGAGATTTTTACGTGCCTAATGATATAAAGGTTGTTAGTGTACCACACTTAAAGTATTTAAGACATAAAGAACATCCAAAATACAACAATAAACAATTTAAGATTTACCCTCTCATGCGCTTTCCTATCAAAACTCTGCGTACCATTTGTATGGTTCAGAGCTTGTGCCTTCCGCGTAAACCTTGATTTTTCTGATGCAGCCTACCAATTAAATATGAAAAATGCAAGTTAGAAGACACTCTAACAAATATCTGGACACCACGGCTCCATGTTAAATGTTCAACATAAATTTATTATCTAAGATGTCAAATCATTAAAATACATTGCACAAACAGATGACCAGCAAATTAACATACCTTGAACGCAACATTCGTGTTGAAGAAGTCACACATATATGTCTAGTACTCCAAATTGCAAAATCTAGGGGATGGATGCAGCAAAGCTTCTTCATGACTATCAAACGAGCGATAATGCTTAGCCAACTCAGAGCGATATCTCACATAAGCCAACCTCATCTGTGTTCTAATAGTCTTTTCAGCGAATGCGTCATCAGGTACTAAGATATAGTAATCCTATAACAAAAAATAAATATGTTATACAATAACCATTGATTAAAAACATTCATGAAACTAAAGAAAATAAATAGAAAGGTGAATTAAGTTTTACGTACCCTGACAAGTTTAGATACTCTTGCTATCTTTTCTTCAGGCATGTCTCTAAACAGATGCACAGTCAAAGGGAAGTTGTCACTCTGGCGCACCCACATACCTATTTCTATAATACATTCAAGGGCGAATGTACCCACCAAGCCGTGCTTAGAAAATTCCACTTTCAATTTATCCTCACCAATATCTCTGAGTGCAACATTAAGCAGAGTGGTAATACCCCTAGTATTCTTTGTATAATAAACGGAAATCAGTAGAAACAGTGACCAGTTAGTAGGAAATCAATTGTGAAAGAAATAGAGTTAAGTTAAAAAAATTTACTTTTACGAAGTGGTTGGGAAGAATCAGCATCCTGAGGAGAATTAGTGGCTTCTTGCGAACAACCACGATAGTCTACTTGTGGTGAAACATGGACAGGTTCAGCCACCTCATGAGTTTGATGTCGACAATACAACTGAGGACTCCAACGAGGTATCGATTCAAGTTGACTACGAGCCAACAAAGTTTTTCTTCGAGGACTCCTGATCGGGGTTAACTCAAGTTCTTTATAAGACTGCTGGGAATATCGTCGAGGAGACACACGGGGATTGCTGCGCTGACCATGTGAGAGATTAGAAGCTGAAGCAGACCGTTGGTTGAGGCGATTTCCAACTTCATCACACATTGGAGTAGGGAAGTGCCTAGAAACAGAATTTTGACTCCCATTTTTTTCAACATCATTACGTGGTGGATAGAAAGGTTGTCGCAAAATAGATTGTTGACTGTCACCCGTTACAGGTTCAACATCCCATGACAATGACCGGTGTGCTTGTATTGAGCTTTTTGCCTTTTTTGGAATGATTGTTTGTAATGAAGGACTTATGGCTGGCTTTGTTCTCTTTAACGAACTTTGAGGAGTTGTTAAAGCTGCAGCAGATCGCTTTCTGGACTTTAATACATTTGTAGAAGTACCACCCTTCTCTGCAGTAACCCGTAAACAAAACAGTTAATACATGAAAAACAAATGAAATGAATAAATAAACAAAATAAGGGAGAGGAATATTGTTACCTTTTACAAATTTCATATGAACCGACCCTCTTTGTCGAGTGACCCTCGTATCACTCATGTGAACCGACCCCCTTTGTCGAGTGGTCATCGGATCACTCCGGGGAACTTGCTTTATAAGAGCGCCTCTCATTCTAGCCATTTCTGAAAATGAAAAACCTGAACTGTTAGGTATGATAATTAGAAGCAAGTTGAATTGGAAGTCAGACCTTACTAAGAAATCAGACCTTACTAAGAAGTCAGATCTTTGTCAGAAGTATTCATTTCATTTGTTTATTAAGTATTCACAGTTAGCAACAAACTTAAATGACCAATAAATGACAATGGATGCAAATAACGTCTACTACACATAATAAGATAGTCTCACTGAAACATAAAAAGTAAGATAATGCAAATAATGTCTACTACACATAATGAGACAGTCTCACTTTCACTCCCTAAGTAAGATAATGCAAATAACGTCTACTACATATAATGAGACAGTTTCACTTTCACTCACTAAGTAAGATAACAACGAATACAAATAAAGTCCACTGCACATAATATACCCAGTTATATTACATTATTAAGAGTTAGCAACTAACTTCAATACAAAAGAATGACAATGAATGCAAACATTATGAACAGGACTAATAGATTTCTTCCACAAACACTAACCAAAACATTCATCAAATATCAGATCCACAAACACTAACCTAAACCCACTAATTATAAATCAACAATATCATGAAAACGAATGATATGCTGTTATAATGAAGAACCCTGTTTTGAACAGACAATAACGACAATGTATAAATGAATCAGAAAAACAAAACATAATGAGAACACTAACATCAGAGAGAGACCTTACCGAGTGAGCAGGTGGTCGTAACGTAACGAATTTTGGAAATTAGGATTCATCAAAAATGTTTGTTTTTTTTTATCATTGTGTGTGTTAGCAATGTAGTCAATCTCGGATCTCGATCTCGTCGCGGCCGGGACCTTGACACCTTGACAACGATATCTCGGGGAGACTATCGGTGAAATCTCGGACTAACTGTTAAGTCATAATCACAATTTCTAACCTGCATACAGAAAATAGATTAGTAATGGTAATAGAATTAGTTTATGCAAACTACACAGTTTCAATGCAACTATAATATGCAACAAACTAAGGCAACCATTGGAACAAACAGATAACTTTTTTGTTATGGATTATTAGTGTGTTCTCATGAAAGGCTGTGATATTTTGGGTACAAGTTACAGCAAATTCAGAATTGGTATACAACATGAATCTGGTATGAATATATCAGCAATTTCTGTTATTCATCATATTGTTCATGAAGAAAATCATATTTTGGAGTTCAGGGTTCGGGGTACCCGATGAAGATCCGACTTAGGGAATAAGGTTATTAATGGTACAGATTTCAGGGTTTAAGGTTCAGAGTTCTTTTTATAAAATATACATGTTAGCCCACACTTTAGAAAATAAATTGTGGACTAAATGATTTATAACACACATAAACTTTTAAAGATTTTCATTGATGGATCCAAATCCTTTCGTAACCTTACCCCAAAACGGCACTTACCTAAACCCAAACAGGGTTCCACTGAAACATAAAAAAGAAAGGGTTCCACTCAGGGTTCCACTAAAACACATGAAAACAGGGTTCCACTGAAACATTAAAAACAGGGTTCACCGACAAAATTAAAAACAGGGTTCCATTGATGGATCCAAACATTAACTTCACTGACTTTCAAGTGTCCAAGTTGCAGACAAAAAATTACCTAAACCCAAACATTAACCGCATATTAATTCTCATCAACTCTCTTACTGACGCTTTCTCCACGATCGGTACTGCATTCAGTTGGCTCAATATGTTCCACATAATCTGATGCTTCTCCACCATCGGTAGGTTTTTAAGTTTTGTGGTATTTGATGAAATTCTGTGTACTTTGATTAATTTGCTAAAATTGGGTTTTATTTTTTTGGTATGAAATTGGGGATTTAGGAAGTAGGTTTTGGGTGTTACACATTATGTTTTGGTATGAAATTAGGGATTTAGGAATTAGGTTTTGGTATGATATTGGGGATTTAAGAATTAGTTTGACATGAAATAAATTACGGTTACTTCTTTCTTGCTAATTGTTGATACTGAGAATCACATGTAATCAATGTATGATGTTGAACTCTGGGTTTTGTCCTGGTTTATTCACTAGCATGGCATGTAACTATTAATTAGATTGCAGTTTTCTTCCAAAAGTAGTGTTGTGGTGTCCTATTGATTTCATGATCCATCACTTGAATATTTGTTTTTGTGTTGACAATGATCCATAAATTGTTTAGATTCAACATGTCATGGTATTTTCGGATGTTGGTTATTCTTGTTAGCCATCTTGCAGCTCAATATTAGTCACACACACACAATCATGCATCTCTGTTTGTTGAGCCCACAATTGCAGTACTTTTACATCCTTAACAATGAAATCTTTCTAAGACTATGTTCAATGCAGCAGTGAATGTGTATATGCATAACTGTCGATTTATGCGAAGCTAAATGATTGCAGCAGTAATCTTGACTTACTGATGAGAAGAATATTTAGCACTGTGCTATTGCAAACCCTCATGTTGCTAAGGAAAACTATTGCTATGGCCGCACACATACCGTTTCAATAAATTATTCCTTTTTTTTTTCTGTCACACAAACAATTCCAACATAATGACAAGATCTTCTTCCTGTCATAATGCATTAAGAGGCCATCTACTAAAATGATGGCTCAGATGTTCTCTGGTCACACATACCCACCTTCTGCTCTTTTTTTTTATTTCTTGGTTTGTTATGTTAACAGTACAAATATATTAATTATATTAACAGCACAGCATGCTTAAGAATTCTACTAATTGTGCGTGTTCGATACAGATATTATAGCATCGATGGATAAGAGTTGGATTAAAAAGCATAGGAAATAGGAGGCGTTCCGCGAGGGAGTCATAAAATTCCTAGAATTTGCGTTTGAGCATATACAACCTGGGATGGAATCAATTCTTTGTCCGTGTGTGAACTGCAGTAACAATTTATACCGTTCTCGAGATGACGTCCATGTACATATATTGCGTCAGGGGTTCACTCAAGGATATACTAACTGGATATATCATGGGGAGGCAGAGGTAAGGGAACCTTTGGGTACTAGTAGAACAGTTGAAGATAACTTGCCGGAAAACGACGATTGGGTTGAGTTGCTAGGTGGTATGGGAGCAGCTTCAGACTCCGATGCTGCAGAGTTTTACCGCTTACTGGAGGAGGCCGAGGAACCCCCTTGCATAACTTCTTGAAGTATTTCCCATACAATAGGTTCTTTTTTCCTTTATCCAGATTGTAAGAACTATTCAAGGTTATCACTGTGCACATACTTCGTATTAAGACCCGTGGTGGATTGGCTAACAAATGGTTTGACGAGCTATTGATTCTTCTGATCAAGGCATTTCCAACTGCCCTAATACCGAAGAACTGTTATGAGGCTCTAAAAACCATAAGGGACTTGGGTCTTACCTACCAAAAGATTGATGCTTGCCCAAACGATTGCATATTGTTTAGGAAAGACTATTTACTGTTGGATAAGTGCCCGGTGTGTGATATTTCCAGATGGAAAAATGATGGGTTGTTGGTAGACGATGAGTCATTTATTAGTGCGACAAGAAAACCTAAGAAGAAACTTGCTGAAAAGATAGTACGATATTTTCCTTTAAAGGCCAGAATTAAGAGGTGGTTTATGTGTCCTAATATCGCTTCTCAAATGATATGGCATGAAAAAGAACGTAAGGATGATGGAATTTTAAGGCACCCGACCGATTCTGAAAACTGGAAGACCTTTGATAAGATGCACCCAATATTTTCATCCGAGGCTCGCAATCTGAGACTTACATTAGCAACTGACGGGATGAATCCTTTTGGAAATATGACAAATCCTCATAGTACATGGCCAGTTGTTTTAATCAACAACAACTTCCCACCATGGATGTGTATGAAAGATTCCAATTTCTGTCTATGATAATTTCATGACCCAAGTCACCAGGAAATGATATTGATGTGTATCTGGAATTATTAATAGAGGAGTTGAAGGATTTATGGGAGTCTGGTATTCTTATTTATGATGCTTCAAAGAAAGATTTCTTTGTATGTCGTGCAGCATTACTGGGTACTATTAGTGATTTCCCTGCCCTAGCCATGCTTTCTGGATGGAGTACCAAGGGACAATATGCATGTTCGTGCTGCAATAGTGACACATGTTCACTTCGGTTAAGCAACAGAGGTAAGAGCTAAACTTGTACTTATTTTGGATTGCTTTCCTTTTATGCCAAACTCTTATAATTTTGTCGAAATGTGATTTGTAGGTAAGTGGTGTTACATGTTTCACCGCCGTTTCTTGCCAATGGATCATAAATGGGCAATCATAGGGCGGCCTTCAATGGAGAAAAAGAGAATCGCCAACCACCAAAGCTATTAAAGGGGGCTGAAATACTTGAGCAATTGAATCAGTTAGAGCAAGTTGAGTTTGGTAAGAATGGCAATCAACAAAATATATTAGAAAAGATACCCTTTGATCACAATTGGAAGAAGATAAGCATTTTCCAGTTGGAATTACCTTACGTGAGCTCGATTTTATTGTTCCATAGTCTTAATGTGATGCATATCGAGAAGAATGTTTGTGACATTATGATGGGGACTATATTGAAGGTCAATGGGAAGACAAAAGACAATATAAAATCCCGATTTGACCTACAGAGGCTGGGTATACAGAAGGACTTATGGGCGACGAGAATAGGGGATAAATACAAGGTGCCAAACGCCTCATACGTGATGTCGAATACTGAGAAGGATTCATTTTGTAGACTTTTGAAGGATATTAAGGTTCCGGACGGGTATGCATCTAACATTTCTCGTTGTGTGAACCTTAAAGAGCGGAGGCTTATAGGTCTAAAAATTCACGATTGCCATGTTCTATTGGAACATTTGTTGCCAATAGCAATTCGTGGAAATTTGCCAGATTATGTGTCTGAAGTAGTGATTGAGTTATGTTTGTTTTTCAAAGTGTTGTGTGTTACAGTCATTAATATGGCTGATTTAGAGGCACTGCAAGACAATATTGCAATCACATTGTGCAAGTTAGAAAGGATATTCCCCATCTTTTTTTGTCGTGATGATGCACTTGCCCATTCATCTACCAGAACAAGCAAAGGTTGGTGGTCCAGTTCAGTATCATCGGATGTATCCGATTGAGAGGTACGAATTATCATTGTCATTTTCCTTAGAAAGTTTACCTTATTTCTGAACACATACTAGTCGCAGTTGCAATTCTGTGATCTGTGTATGTCTGTGAACACATACAGTTCTCTCTATGCTATGTATCAGGTACTTGCGGAAGTTAAAGAGTTATGTGCGGAATAAAGCTCATCCCGAAGGATCGATGGCGGAAGGGCAAATAATAGAAGAAGCTCTCTTTTTTGTTGAGCGCCATTTGAATAGTGTACCTACGCAGTTTAATCAACTTAGTAGAAACGAGGATAACACTCGATTTCAATCAGCAGTTAATAAGTTGTCTGTTTTTAGACAAGCCGGTATTTTTCAAGGTAAGAAGCATGTGGCGTCAATTTCAAAGGAAGAGTTCCACAAAATGAAATTCGTTGTTCTCAAGAATTATGATGAAGTGCACCAATATCAGGAGTACGTGTTTTCTACTTGTTATTTTTCCTTATATACAGTTCTAAAAATGCTAGAATCTGAGAATGTTCTCATGCACATGTGATTTGAATAATTTTGTTACGACATTATATACAGTGAACATAAATCTATGCTTGAAGGAACTAGAAACGCACATAAAAAATACAATGAAGAATTTCTAGATGGTTTGAGCGGAAAGTGAGTTTCAATTCAATACTATTAACATGTTTATTTCGCTACACAATCAAATTTCTGACTTTGGTGAGATTTTTTTTGTAATGAACAAATTACCCAACTGCACAAAGAGACCGGTCAGGTGTCTGGAGAACTATTATCATTGGATGGAGGTCTTTGTCAAGAAGCTTTGGCTTTCAACATATACACAGTCAACGGGTACCGCTTTCATACAAAACGTTGGGAGCATCGAAGAGCGACACAAAACGCTGGAGTATGTGTAACTATCGAGAAGGATTATTTTGGAGTGCTAACAGATATTGTAGAGCTGAGGTATGTGGGTAGCTTCCGTGTTGTTCTTTTCAAATGTGAATGTAGGGATGTAGATAGTGATAGGGGATGTAGGAAAGATTGTAATGGGGTTATTACGGCTGTTAATAAAACCATAAGTTGTTGGAAATATGAACCATATGTGTTACCATCTCAAGTATCACAGGTAATGTATGTGAACGAATAAAATGGGTCCCAATGGCAAACCGTGATAAAATTAAAACCACAGAACTATTATGATATGTAGTTGCGTGATATTAATACAGATATGAGTCCGAGTGAAGCAACCCAGGATTTGTACTCGACTTATTCAATGGAAGATGTCCAACGTGAACCGCATCAGGATGATGATGATAATTTTCTTTGGGGTAGGATTGATGTTCCTGATGAAACCATCAATTATGTTGCGCCAGAACAAGGTCGTGCGATTGTTGTCGATCTATATGATGTTGATATTGAAAGTGTCTATACTACTAGTGATGACGATGATTTGATGGAATTTGAAGAGTCTAACGACGAGATGGACTGTGATTAACCCGTCATAATGCAACCATCGTAAACCCTAAGGTACTAAAATTTTTATTTCCTACAATTTTCCATATTTTTCTCATTTTGGGTTCTTTAATAATTTTGATTTTATTAACTCAAAATACAGTACTGTTGTTTATAATTTTGATTTTATTAGCTGAAATGATTAAAGTTTACATGAAAATGGTTGTTAGTATCTCTGCTTCTATTACCTTTTTTCTCAGTTGAGTCATAATTAATCTCGTTTCATTGCATAGTCCATCTGCCTGGCTTAGATTTCGTAGTAGCATATTGGTGCTCCAACTTTCAAACTTAGTTTGTGGCTTGTCCATTTCCTGAACATTCATGCTTGTTAATAAATTCATTGTCATAAAAAACAACACCAGAGTGGTATTCTGTAGATTCTGGTCTAATTGAATCAGCACTTCGATATGTATACTCTTCACCAGGTATACGTGATAGGATGTTTGAATTTATACTTTGAACACATTCATTTATTGGCGATGATATTCATGAACTTGTTTTGTGTATCTGCATGGTGATATTGTGCAGGTTAGCATCAGGTTTGTTGTTGGAGTGAAGTATGAAGAGAATGCTGCCTTTATGGAAATGAAGGAATAGGAACATCGGAAACCCAGCATGTGAATGGTTTCCAGATTTTGGGCGAGGAATGTGGCGTGGATTTTATTTTGTGGATTTTGGTTATGAATTCGGCATGTTCTGTTGATCCTTTTTAAAGTTGTGTTTGTGTATTTAGGAAAGCAGTTGTTGATGGGAAGGTAATGATATATAAATATAAATCTATCATCTTTGGGCACGGACAATTGGAGTTTATCTTTTCTTTTGTGTTCATTGTAATTCGATCTGGAACTTACTTCTTAGTTATTGTTCTCCAGTTTGGATTCCTGTTGGAAAACATATTAGGCTTGAAATGATTTAGTGTTGAGTAGTGAAATCTCTATGTAATTATATCTTGTATAGTGCAACTTCTGAAGTGTAATCTATGCAGAGTTTGGATCAAAGTTTGCAGCAATAATCTTGTATCTGTGGAGCTTACTGGGTTTGTTGCGATTCCTCAATCATTTAAGTCTATGTGTTTGTATTTTCTTAATTGTTTACTAATTTTTTCCTTTTTCTTAATTGTCATAGCTAAAATCCAAAAACAACTTCACAGACTGATCTAGTTGTTTCATACAACCATATCACCAAGTGCCCAACCGATTGATTCCCTTCGCAATTATATTCATCTTCCTTAACCATCTTTTCCTATAAGTAATATTTACTTTGAAATGTCTCTCTATACTAGATTTGTAAAATTTAATCATGACCATATGCAAGACAATTAACCTAAGTCAATGTTAAGTCAAAAAAAGTCTTTTCATTTATTGCACCTTATATCTAATACCGTGTCTCTCCTTTCCAATCCATGTCATTGTTTTGTTTCCACTTAAAATCATTTTTGTTATTTGATCAACAAACTATATGCACAGTTGATATGTTGTCTCTTGTTCTGTCCTGAATTAAAAGACCTTCAAAGACGACAGTGTTTGGACATGACTGTTATATCGTTTTTTACAACGCTAAACCAGCAAGCCAATACATCCTTATTATGAGCTTGAAAATCTCAAAGATTCCTAGTACAGTTCTCCATGAATTTTCTTCTTATTTTCTTAAGACTCAGGATAATTCAACAGGAGGTATCTCCTGATGTCCTGCTTGGTGACTCTGATTGTCCAACTTCACAGTATGATAGTGAACTCGAAAAATCTCAGGAGATTGTTTCCGGTGACTTTGACCATTCCAGTTCAAGAGATAAATTGGAGACTACACAAGTAGTTACGGACGAGGAGGAAATCCTAATAAGATTGTTAGATAAATATTAATTAAGTTCTCAAATGTACTTTAAAAACTGATTTTTTTTAAATGATCGTAGCGGCTTAAACTTGGTTGCTGAGAGAGACTTTACCAAGTAATTCATTTTTTAACATGTGGTGGTGGCTTAAACTTAGTTGCTGAGAGAGGTTTGAGCAACCAATTCATTTTCTGTTGCTACGAGTCTGTGCCTCAAAGTGAATAGCTACATGATCACTTTTTTAGATGCTATAAGTTACTTGAAAAACGGATCTAGCAATTAAACATATTTGGTCGTGGTTCAAACTTAGTTGCTGAGAGAGGTTTGAGCAACCAATTTATTTTATTGTTGCTACGAGTCGGTGCCTCAAAGTGAATAGCTACATGATCAACTTTTAGCTGCTATAAGTTAGTTGAAAAACAGATCTAGCAATTAAACATATTTGGTTGTGGCTCAAACTTAGTTGCTGAGAGAGGTTTGAGCAACCAATTTATTTTGTTGTTGCTACGAGTCGGTGCCTCAAAGTGGATAGCTACATGATCAACTTTTAGCTGCTATAAGTTACTTGAAAAACAGATCTAGCAATTAAACATATTTGGTTGTGGCTCAAACTTGGTTGCTGAGAGAGGTTTGAGCAACCAATTTATTTTGTTGTTGCTACGAGTCGGTGCCTCAAAGTGAATAGCTACATGTTCATTATTTTAGTTGTTATAAATTACTTGAACAAAGGATCTAGCGATTAAGTGTATTTTTTTCGTTCCTAAATAATAGTGAAAACATGTTTATTGCCGCCAAATGTTTTGTGCAGTTGCAATTTTAAACGCTTAAACTATTTAAGCGACTAAATTTTTGAGCTCTTGCTAAGATTTTAGACGTTTAAACCCGTTTTTCTTATAGTGTTCAATATACCTGGTATCTTTAACAATTCAAGCATTATTCTATTATGGTTTATGATCCAACAATGTTAGAAAGCAGAATATTCTGAACGAGGACAAATAAACTTGAGTTCATGATCCATACATACGAACAATAAGATATAAATACATTATTTGTTATAAATAACATTATTTACAGACAACACTATTTCTTTAATGTGATCAGTTATGTATTGAAATTCATACCACTGAATGGTCGTCATTATTACCGGCTAAAAACAATAATAACAGCCAATAGAGTTGAATATTTACTGATGGCAAATTGCTATCCAGTTAAATTTGAACGGAGGTAGAATAGAATTCTTATAAACCAAGGAATGAATGATATGGACAAAAGTTACCACAACCATTTTAGATATCAAGGAATGTTACACGCTAAAGCATAACGAATTTCATCGACTAAAAACTACCTCTTGAAACCAATGCGCTACCAAAAGATACTGCTATCCCTGGAACGCATCTCTTACTTTTGATTTTGCCTGATGAAATTTCTCATCTGCATAGTCTTTCCTCTGCCAAATATTTTACCAAAATTTGATGAAGCCACATTAAATTTAGGAATTCCAGCGCATTTAAAGCTCTGAGTTAGTGGTGTGAATGTTAGCCATCAAAAATAAAAAAAGTGGTGAATGCATACAGGGATAAGATGTGTGAAATGGTAGAAATTAGTATTGGTGCACCATGACTGGATACGTCAAGCAAGTAAAATTGGTAAATATCAAGTCCTAAATTCAGTTCATGTGATAATTTGGCTTCAATGTCAGAAATTGTGTAATTTAAGAAATAAAGTTGGTACAAAAATCAAATTATCACGGAGTTGAAACAGTACATACTAAGAAGGGAGAAAGCACTACAATCAGGGTAACAATCATCCATAAATCCCAATACACATAATTCATTCTTATTATAAGAGTACACCTAGTATTCTACACAAAACAAAACAAAAACAACAATTAGTGAAATACAAATCTCTAAAAAACCCTAAGAAAAGTAAAAATTGAAGATCGGTAGAATTAGGTAAAACAAAAACCTTAGTTCAGCAGATTGACGTTGTCCAGGACTCCAGGAGTAGTACGTTTAGCAACAGTACGACCAACATAAACAACAAATTCACGGACACAAATTCTTTGAAAATACCCAAACTGACTTACATCACATGCGTTGGATTATGTTATTACATTGGGTTCTATTGAATATGATGTCGTCGATGGATTCAATCCGTTACAATTCAATACCAATAAGCTGTGATCTTTGAAGGTGGAGAGAGAAAGGATCGAAGTGAAAAGCTGGATGTACTCTGAGAATCCAAACAAATATGTCGGTTAAGTTGTTAGGATTAGGAAATCTCATGAATATGTACATGCAATTTAAGCTCCCGTTTGAAAAGTAAACTATGTAAGCAACAATTTCTTTTGTAAACCAATTGCAACCATATGGACGCTAACTAAAACGCTAATCCAATGTCTTTTAGTTTCTCCTATATGCTATTTATTTTCTCAATTTCGGTGTTCTTGCTACCGGTGGATATTAGCTTTTCAACATTTGACGTCTGTCCCATAAATTTTGTGCAACATATCTGGAATATGAGATTTTTTAGTCTTTATTTGTTAGTGGTTGACACTAAGAAATCAAGTAGCTTGGGTAGCCTGCACGCAACTCGAGAGCAAAGGCACCACAATCAAAAAATAATTTTTTGAATTAATTTTCTCATCTACCATTTATCGTCATACCAAATATTTACTTTTTCGTTTGAAAAGTTGAGACGGAAGGTATGACTTGCTCCACCTGGACAATTTCCGATGGTAGCAAGTTCTACTTGCCATCTGTTAAGAGCATTTTATACTCCATCCACTGTCCCAATATCCCGTTTATAATATGAATTCTCAAAACCCTCTTCGTACATTATCATTTTTGCTAATATTCTGTATTTTATTTCTAATGCAAAAAGGTCAATTTCAATCTCCAATGAGAAAGTGTTCGGGGTAAGCTTCTTTTCCGGTGAAAATGAAGAATTATTTTCTACTTATATTTCTAATGTTTGTAATTGTTGATGGTAATTAATCCAAATCTTACCTCAGCTCTTCGATCTTCAGCAATTTGGCTAGTAACCTCAGTTGTGTTTAGTTTGTTTTTCGATTTTAATTTGTTTTTTATTTCTTCTGTCTACCGTTTTGCTATGCTTTGGCGTTTCTCCAACTCTACCGTTTTACTATACCTTGGCTTACCCTGTCTACAGTCTACAAACCTCTTATTTTACTAAGAACATCATAAACCAATATACTTGTTGAAAATGCAATGAGGATTAGATTTAGTAATTGTTTTTCTTTGTTTTTATTGTTTTTGACTATATTAGATTTGGGGATAGATTCAAGCGGAATGGATATATGGTTACAGCTAGCTTCACAATCATTTATAAAAAAAAATCACTTTATTTATGTCTAGCACAAATGTTATCCATTCTTGTATGTTCCAGTAATGTACAATAGTGACATCATAGAGATAAATCCCTTTTCCTATAATAAGTAAAACTCCCTAATCTGATGCGGATTCACTCCATGTAGGCAGCCACTTCATGCGACATCTTTAATGAGTGAAATTGAGTGAAATTCTTATTGTTGTCCCTTTAGGAAAAGGTTGATTCAAATTGAGCTCCTTCCCCTCGCTATCCACTACTTTCTCAGCCCTGCACATATCAATGTAATCAAATCACGATCACAAAAGTTAATGTGTGCACAAATTTTAAATTAAATAACAGAAAAGCATGCATTCGATGCCTACCAAACAAAATTCCATTGGATCCTGACAACACAATATTTCTCTGCATTCATGCAATACCATGTTTCTCATTTGAAGTTTAGTATTTCAATGAACCACTGAGGCGATACATTTGTAGTTGATAGTTATAGAAATCCAGTACTAAAGTCATGGAAGACTTTGACCTGACTTCGAATTCAACCCATATTTCGCCTTATCACATTTAGTTGGACCTGTAATATAACTATACATTTAACATTGACTGAATATGTACCAAAATTCATCCTGATACCCTTTTAAACCAAGATCCAATGAAATCTTATTCCACGTGGATTTATTTTCTCTGAATTTTCTGCAAGGGATCTAATATCCTCTACTTCATACAAAATGCTTTATACTTCTTGTTTATAGTATACACAATCTAATAAGGCGTCGTCATAAGGAAATTACAAAGAAGAATTATAGTTTACTAATTTGTGGCGACCCGTAAATGCTGATTCCTTTTTATCTTCTTCTACAGTATCTATCATACCTGTAGAACAAAAAAAAATGTGTAGCAAAGAGCACCACCTGGAGTGGGAAATGTGGAGCTCGCAAAGATAAATGAAGATTGGTAAAATTTATTTTATATCCAGCTTCTTTCACATGTGGAAGGACCTAAAAATGAGCTAATGTGTAAAGAAGATGATACTGTAAATGATGTTGTGAGTTATGGGTAACACAGAGCCACAATCAAAAGTCAAAGAACAGTATTTAATTTTGAGTTAGGAGGAAAACAATAAATTCGCTAAAAGAAGAATTTTTGGTCTCGGATCTACTAATTCCCACATGGCATTCATATATTCGAAGGGACTCTGGCACATTTGGATGTTTCTTTTTTCCATATGTATGCATCCTCCGGAAATGCTTCTGAGTGTGCCACAACTGATTGCTTTCTCTTAACTATATTTGTTGAAAAACTTGCAAATGCAACTCACAAATACATACATGAATTTACATATATTATTAAACACTTTTGAGCCAAAGAAATCATTTTAAGTTTGAAAAAAGTACCTTCAGAGCCTAGCGTTCGCAAAGTGGTTGCATTTGATATGATGCAATGACTTGACTGTGGACGAACAACGGAAAACATGATCGTGCAAGCGTCCATTTAGGATTGCCCTTCGTGAAAGAATATGCAAGCTAAGATTGTAACCACAAAAATATACAGAAGATTCAACAATGTAGACAAAAGTGGCCCCCTTAGTGAAATGCACTATCTTTCTCCAAACATTTGTTGGCAATTAAAATATGAGCAATAAATTAGAAGCTATATATGTTGGAAACAGAGAAGAATACTATCAAATCAGCACAACCATTATATAAGTTTCATCCAAGGTCCTAGAAATAACTTACATTCTTTTTCAGCTGCAGCAAGAAATGTAAACTTTCTCACCCCAGGATCGTTCACCTTTTCTAACGAAAGACGCTTTTGCCCTGCAAAGACACAATCGCAGGTAGCTGACTGAGAACATGCAGATGAAATTATATTTACATGACATTTTTATCCAATTCTGTGAAAAGCTTAATTAAAGATAGAATCCACCATTGATATGTAGAGTCATCATGGCTCTGTAGTTAACCCTTTTTGTTTGGTCTGTCAACTTGAATGTGAAGAATCGCAGTAAAATGGCAGCAAATACCTTCATTTGCGTGTTAGCAAAGTCTTTTCCCAAACATATGTGAGGCACTGCCTGTAAAGCCAACAAAAGCATCAACCATTAGAAGCTTTTCATTGTTGTTTTGGTCTCTGGGCTTCTTAATTAGGTTTGTGATTGAACCTCTCTTGTGACCAATTGTATGCACCTGTGTTGCATAATTTACGGAATTTTTTGATCTACATGATAAAGAAATTACATTCTTAAAAACTGTTGGTCGCACATCTAACCCATTCCCTTCCACCACTCGCCGTACTGCAATTTGCACACCTATACCGTCACTATTGTTTATGTCAATTTTCCCATTGACATTAACAACCAATGATTTAAAGATATTACAATAAACATAATATTTTAACTAATGAACTGAAACACATAATCATTTAAGAACAATAATTAATAGACATTATAACAATCCAATCATTTACAGATCATAAATCTGATCAAAATTTCAGCTTAAATTCATCATCTCTTAAAAGTAATAAATGAATCTTCCTCCCCATCCTTTTGATCTAATTACTTATAGTACATACCTAATAGTCTTTCTTCTTCTGCCTTTATAAATCTTCCTTAGCCTTTTTTTTCTCTCTGATTTTCCGACCCCCTCTTTGTTGAATGTTCCCTTCTATTTATAGATTTATTTGTGGGTCCCTTTTGTCCCGATGCTCTCTATCGTTCTCCTTATTATATTAGGATCGGGATGTTTGTAAGATTGACAGGTCATGCCTTCTTTTTTGGTGCGCTACGTTGTATGGTTTACACGTGTTCTTCATTCCTTGAGAATCAGTTTTGTCCCGATCATACGTGTTACTCATAGGATAAAAGTAATTATTGCCTTACTTTCCCGCTCCATGCTCATCATTACTCCTAATTTCCCGTTCCATTATGCATTTAATGCTATCTGTTTCGATCAATGTGATGTTACTTTCCCGATCCTAGGTGTCAATCATGCAGAGATTTGCTCAGTCTTTCACATCTGTCCCGTTTCAATCCTTTGATACGGCTTTGATTGTGTGCTTCTCATTCTTCTTAATTTCATTGTTTCCTTCTTAATTTCCTTACACGTGTCGCCCTTCTTTTATTTCCCAACATCTTGCCCCCATCTTTTTCTTTTTTTCAAAAACTTTTAACGGTTGATCCAAGGCTTTGAAAAAAAATAAAAGAAGAATTATTACTCCCTGTTTTTCCACTACCTCTTTTCACACGTTATGCGAACTTTTAGGAAGCAATATCTTTTATTATCACGTTTGTGTCAGTTACTCTTTTTATCGAGGAAATCAAATCTTTGCCTTAATTAGTGCCTCCCCTAGTTGTGACGGTTTCTATTCTTTGCTTTAAATACGATGCAGTCTTTTTCACTTTTGTTTTTACCTCTTAAAGTTGCTGCTCGTTGTCTTCCTTAAACTTTTCAAGTGTTTTCGTTCTCCCAACTGTTCAGGAACTTTTAGCATCAATCATATTTACTTTTCCTTTGATCAAGTAACTGTTTATCTTCTTTTTTCAGGCATGTTAAAATTTTTACTTTCAGTTCATATTTTGACTTTAATGTTTAACTTTTTACAGATATGATTGAATTGATTCCTTCATATTTTGATTCTTTTAAACTTTCTTTTCGGATAAAACATCATGTCGTCCAGGAATCCCCATACTTCCGGTGATCATCAAGACTCTGGAAGACCTCTTAGGGTTTCTTCTTCTAGGTACGCCGTGCCTCGGCCCGTTCACAACCCGGCTCCTGAGGTTTCTGCATCTGTCAATCTCACCTCCAGAAATAAACGTTCTCAAGCATCTTATAGTTATCGAACAATGAACATTGGGAATTTTAAGCAAAGGCATGATCTCGAGGGTTTTAAAGTATCGTTTTTTGACCAGACTTCCGATGTATTAACTTTAGGAGCGATGCAGAAGTTTAACTATTCTCCCAATCGTTTATTAATTGTTGCTGGTGCTTTAGAGGCCGGACTTCGCATTCCATTGTATGAAGAAGAAAACCCTTTTCAATTTGAAGTCCTTGCGACTCGTGGTAATTCTCCTCACGGACTTGCTCGATCCGTTGCTCAGTACAATGGAAATTGGTGGCGCATTCTTGATGAATGCTATCTTCGGAGCGAGGGGCGGACTAACCTTTCTTGCTACGTTCCAGATCCTACAGAACGCAGTAGTTATACTATTGAAATTTTTCATACTACATATGGAGATGGTATTACAAAGAAAAATTATGTGAAATGGAGCGTTAGCCCCGTTAAGAAATGTCATTCGGGATTTCCCTTATTATATGAAATTGATGATCCCAAAATCAAACATATTCCCAATACCACCCTTGATTTTCCCACAAAGGAGAGAATTCGCCAGGATCATGACTATAAATGCTACCGTACTCCAATTGTAATTGAAGGTCCTTGGATTTACGGTAACATTTCCACCAATGAAATTCAAGTGCTCTGAAACCGTTTCCCAAAGTATTGTCCTTGGCGGTTAAATTTCGATGACTATAAGTTCGATTATAAGGTTTGTATTATTCTTTATTTCAATGTTGTTCCGAGCTACTACTGAATTTTTCCTTTTGGGTCAAATGTTTGTGTTTCAGATTGAACCTGACTCTGATCTCGCCAATGAAGTCCCTCCTCCTTATCCACGCCGAAGTCTAGGTATTCAAATTGTTGAGGGAAGACAGAGAGTTGAAGAGGAGGTTATTGAAGGTAAAGGGAAACGAAAGTTAGTTTTTCCTGAACAAATAAAGAAAAAGAGAAAATTGAGAAAACCAGTGTACCCTTCCGAAGCAGAGGAAGGGGAAATTAGGGATTGTTTAGGTGAGGGGAGCAGTGGTTCCGCTCTTATAGCTGCTACGGGACAGGACGTTGAAAGTTAGGTCCGTACAGAGATATCGGGACAGGATGTTATCATCAATGTTGTTCCCGTTAGTGTGGGGGAACCTATTCTTTCTTCAGATCAGCCTTCAATACCCCCACCCATTTCTGAAGCTGTTCCAACCTCCACTGCTCCCTCCAATATCTTCGATTCTTTTTCTCCTCTTCCTTTTACCTTTGAGATAGAGCATGCTGCTCCATGTACCGGTATAATAACAGTTTTCACTGGATTACCTCAAGAAGAAGCAGACGATATTGCTATTGAGGAAGAAAATGCAGAAGAATTGATCGAAGCTGTTGTTGTTGAAGAAAATGCTGAAAATGAAAATGTTATTGTAGAGGAACAAAGGAACGAGATCTCTGGAGAGGCCAATGCTGAAAATATGGTCCCAAGTGTTCCGGCTTCTTTTTTTCTTGATGCTCCGCACCCTGTTGGGGATGAAAATGCTTCTGAATTTATTCATACATCAGATGCCCCCATCGGGACATTAGCTCGATCTGCTGTTCCTGCTGGTGAGAGTGATGATGAAATGCCTGATGCTGAACCTTCCATCCAATGGCCTTTCTCTGAAGAAGATGAGGGAGTCATTCTTGCAGGTGAAGAAGATGAAGCCTTTCAATGGTTTGTTTCCAAAGGGTTTCTGAATACTTCGGCTCAGCATGATTCCTCGAAATCCGATACTGCTTCAATGGCTAGGCTGCGAACTTCATTTGGTGCTGCTTCGCTGGATAGTACTCGGGACGCTTGGTTCGAAAGCGAGTACTTCGATCAATCACACTCGCTCAGTCTTCCCTCTTCTTTGAATGAGATTTTGACTATGGCAGAGGGTTCATCGTACTCTTTTCCACAGCAAGCCCTCGCTCAGCTTAAATACGGTACCGATTGTACATTTGCAGCGTACAAATTCTATTAGGCTCGGGCTGTAATGATGGAGCTGATGTTCAAGAATGAAGTAGCCAAGGCGAAGAGTGGAAATGAAAATTTGCAACAAGAAATTGAAAATCTCAAGCAGCAGAACAACAATCTTCAACATCAACTTCAACAACAACAACAACAACAACAACAGGAAAAGCTTCAAATTTATGAGGATCAAAATCAAAAGCTTCAAGATCAGAACCAAGGTTCGTTCCTTACTTCTTGGTTCATATTTTATTTTGAGTTGGTAGCTCTATAAATTAGATCGTACCTATGTTGGGTACGATCCTATGGTTCGCTCTTTCATTTGGTGTGGGCTTAGATCGTACCTATGTTTTGGTACGATCCTATGGTTCGTTCTTTTAGGTACGATCCTTCGGTTCGCTCTTTCCTTTGGTGTGAGCTTAGATCGTACTTTTTTTTTTTTTTTTTTTAAGAATCTGTCCTTCATTTTTGGGATCAGAGGGAGACTTGGAATCCTGTTTAGGTTCCAGCGTAGAATGACTCAGTTGAACAATCATGCAAGATAAGTAAATATGGATATGGAATTGGTTAAAGGGAAATTAGCACAATTGTCCGATAGTATTGAGTTGAATACCTGGAGGCGTAATAGAGCTGAATCCAAGTATCAAGAAGTTCTGAAAATTTTAACCCTTAAAGAAGCAGAGTTTAAATCTGTAGTTAGAGGTATATGTTTAAGCTATATGGTTGTTTTATTGATGGTGTTATGTGGTTTATCTATATTCATTCTGATTTCCAGTTCTAGAAAAGAAGATAAATGAAGCCAATGGCCGAGCAACAGTAGCAGGAGTCGAACTAAATATTGCAAACAATACCATAGAAAACATTATTGAAGAGCTGAAGGCTTCAGAGAAAAATGTGGCCCTGAATACAGTCAAGCTTCGGGATTTACAATCTCAGCTAAGTGCTCAAGAACAAGAAATTGTAAAAGTACAATCAAGATCTGATGAACTACTAAAGGAATTGAATGCTGAAAAAGAGAAAGTAGAGAAAGATCAGCAAAAGATTAAAGATCTTCAAACAGAAATTGATCATGGGCATGCTTATATTGTCTGGGTGAGGCAAGATGCCAAGGCAAAGATTGCGATGTCATTCAATTCTGCCTTGGATCGTGCTCAAGCCGATCCTTCTGTGTTGAATGGTCGTGCTGCTGTTCCAGTGGTTCCTCCTCAACCTCCCCGGCGTCCCAACCCCGAAGCGTATTCGCACTTGTCTCTGTGTCCCGATCCTCTTTTATCTTGAAGCTTGACTTATTGTTGTTGGAAATATTATTTTGTGATCTTTTGCTTTTCACTGGATTGTGCTCTGAATATTTCTTTTGCACAAAAATATGATATTTATAAAAAAATTTAGGTTAATCATATTATTTCAGAAGTACAATGGATTGAAGTGTATATATACCTCAAAACATATTATTCGAGATCCGACACATACGAAACAAACCCGGGCCAGGAGTAAGATACAGGGTTGGTCCCGAACGTACTCTGAAAATGATAACCATAAGTTAGGTATTCCCTCTTTATTAGAATTTTTGAATTATTTAAATTCTAGTAAGTCATGTACCTCTTTGGCAGTAAGATTGAATTTTGATTATGTCGCCAATCGAAGCGTTTCCAGAATAAGATGTTCCTGGATTTGAATGTTGATTATGTCGCCAATCGAAGCGTTTTCCAGAATAAGATGCTCCTGGATTTGAATTTTGATTATGTCGCCAATCGAAGCGTTTTCCAGAATGAGATGTTCCTGGATTTGAATTTTATTGTAAGTATAAACATGTAAAGAGTGTTAGTGTGATATAAAGAATCAGATAAAAACTTAAATACCTGTGCTGGTCTCCAAAATTGTGATATTATTCATGGATAATAAAGCTTTAGGTATTTGCGTTCCAAGGATGTTGTAAGGTGTTTCCTTGCATATTTCGAAGATAGTACGATCCTTGTCCCGTTGATGCGTGTATTATATATGGACCGTCCCAGGTTGGTGTGAACTTTCCAGCATCTTTGTCCCGATGGTATTCTGGGATTTGTCGTAAAACATATTGTCCTTGGACAAAGTTTCGTGACTTGACTCTTTTATGATAATCTCGTGCCAACCTTCTTTGGTAGTTTTCCATTTTCTGGAGTGCCACTTCCTGCTTTTCCTCTAAATCATCCAATTTTTGTAACATTAGATCTGTATTTAAATTTTTCTCCCATGCTTCTGTTCTTGTCGTGGGTAAAATGATTTCAGTTAGTATGACTGCTTCTGTACCATATGCGATAAGGAAAGGTGATTCTCCAGTGGATTCTTTTCTCGTGGTACGATATGCCCATAATGTATTGTTCAATTGCTCACACCAACGTTTGTGATACCCATCCAATGTCTTCTTCAAATTTATTGCAATTGTTTTATTTGTGGATTCAGCTTGTCCATTACTTTGGGGATAGAATGGTGTGGATTTGTATTGTTGAATATTATATGCTTCAAACAACATATCGATATTCTTTCCTTGAAATTGCTGTCCATTATCAGAAACTATGGCTGCTGGGATCCCAAATCTACATATGATGTTTTCAAATAAAAATGTAAATACATCGGAATCTCTGATCCGAGCTAATGCTTTAGCTTCTATCCACTTGGTGAAATAATCAGTAGCCACTATTAAATATTTTCTCTTTTTGGTTCCCTCAACTAACGGACCAACAATATCTAATCCCCAGCGAATGGCCAAGGACTGAGTATAGAATTTAGCTCTGTGGCGGGTGCTTTGATCTTTTTTGCAAATCGTTGGCATTCTTCACATCTTCGTACCATGTTATCCGAATCCTTCTGCATGGGTTATCCAATAATAACCTTGGGTTTTGGCTTTTAATGCAAGTGATCGTCTTCCACTGTGGTTTCCTGCATCCCTATAATGTATTTCTTTGAGTATCCGAATTCCTTCTTGTTGTGATAGGCATCGGAATAATGGGCCGAGAAATGACTTTCGATACAAAATTCCATCCCTAAGTTGGTAGTTATCTGATTTGAGTTGGATTTTTCTTGCTTCCTGAGAATTGGTAGGCAATATGTTATCTTGTAAGTATTGATGAATCGGAATCCTCCAATCTGACTCACTTGATTGATCACCTATTTGTTGAGGCACAGATGGAGCATTTTGTATTATGGGATCATCGATTTTTTCTGTCATGTTTTCCTCTATATTATGAAGTATTCTTAGCTGAGTGGATGGTTCATATATTCTTCCAACTTTTATTGCTGTGATATTTGGGTCATTTAGCATGGAAGAAATGAATTCCTAAGCATCAGCATGTCGGTTTTTGTCTCGGGATAGATGTCGGAAAGTAATGTTTGGGATTTGACTTGCTAGAATTTGAACAAGATCTTTATATTGTGCTAAATCGGCATCAAGTGTTTGATATTTTAAATCGACTTGTCGAATTACCAACTGTGAATCACTTGTAAGTCGAACATTGGTGATTCTTAATTCAATAATGAGTTTTAGAGCATGAACCACGGCTTCATATTCTACTATATTATTTGTATGTTCTTCAAATTCACGAAGAAATGAATGGATCATTCGATCTCCCATTGGTGCAGTAATCACAATGCCAATTCCTGCTCCTTCTTTGTTTCGGGACCCATCAACAAAGACTTCCCACCTTTGAGAGTTTGCTGAGTGCAGAATATCTTGCGGGTCCTCTTCCTCGCATCCTGGTAATCCTTCAATTATAAATAAAATAAATCGTTAATGTGATAGATACTTTAATGAAAAAGTGTTTTTTTTTTGTTTTGTAAACTCCCTTTTCCAATTATCGAATCTTGAATTTCATATTCTTCTTCAATCGGGAAATCTGCAAGGAAATCAGCTAGGATTTGAGATTTTTGTGCGGTCTGCAACTCATAAATGATGTTGAATTGTTCTAGCTGTGCGTTCCATTTAGCGATTCTTCCCACTTTTCCTGTATTTTTCAACACTGATTGTAATGGTGCCTTGCTCGGGACACGAACATAATGTGTAAGAAAATATGTACGTAACTTTTGAGTGGCAAAGACTAATGATAAAATAAGTTGTTCAATCTTTATGTAATTTCTTTCTGCTAAATTAAGGGTTTTACTGATATAATATATTGGTTTTTCTACCTTCTCATTGGTGCGGACCATCACTGCACTGATTGCATCTTCCGTTGCCGCTGTATACAAAGTTAATATCTCTTCTGGTTCCGGTTTTTGTAATGCTGGCAATGTAGCTAGATGCTTCTTTATACTTCGGAATGTTTGTTCACATTGATCGTTCCATTCAAATTTGTTTTTCTTCTTGAGTACTTCAAAAAAAGGTTTACACCGTTCTGATGATCTGGCAATAAATCTACTTAAAGCAGCCAGGCATCCGTTTAATTTTTGTACACTTTTAATGCTTCTGGGTGATGGCATATCTGTTATTACTTGGATCTTTGCTGGATCAACTTCAATTCCATTTTTTGTAACCAAATAACCCAAGAATCGCCCCGATGTAACACCAAAAGTGCACTTCTCCGGGTTAATTTTAATCTTGTACTTTCGCAACGCACCAAAGATTACAGCGAGGTCTTGTAGATGATGAGCGGATAGTTTGCTTTTTACCAACATGTCATCCACATAAACTTCTAATATTTGTCCGATCCATGGTTTGAAAATTGCATCGACCAAACGTTGATATGTTGCTCCTGCGTTTCGTAACCCAAACGGCATCCTGGTATAACAATACAACCCCCGAGGAGTGAAAAACGCTGTGTGTTCTTGATCTGCTTCAGCAAGTGCAATTTGGTTATATCCCGATTGACCATCCATAAAAGATAGTGCTTCGTGACCTTCTACAGCATCCACCAATTGATCAATGTTGGGAAGTGGATAGCTGTCTTTTGGGCAGGCTTTATTTAAGTTGGTGAAGTCTATACAGATTCCACCGTTCTTTTTCGGAACGATCACCATGTTAGAAATCCATGTTGTATATCGCACTTCTCGAATGAATCCTGCACTTAGAAGCTTTGCTAATTCCTTTTCAACCGGATCGTGATACTCTGGTGCAACTCTGCGTATCCGTTGGCGAAATGGCGTAGCATCGGGACGTATTTGTAATTCATGATGTACGATGCTCGGATCTATCCCGGGCATATCCTCCATTTTCCATGCAAATATATCTACAAACTCGTGAAGTAAATTGATTAAATTTTGCTCCATATCTTTTTTCATCATTGTTCCAATCTGTACTTGCTTGGGCCATTCTAAAGTTCCAATATTTACAATTTTAGTTTCTTCTATGGAAGTGAAAACTGGTTTTGGGTTCCCGATTGAAGTTGGAGTTCCCTTTAATTGCTATGAGGGTCCTTCAAACTGCTGACTTGTTGAATTTTCTTGACTCTTGCTGCTTTCTCCTAACTCATTTGTTGACTTTTGTTGGATGTTTCTTTTCAAATACTGATTGATTTCATCTTCCTTTGCTTCGGTCCTACGGTTTCTCTTCCTTTCACGTTGTTGTTGTTCATGTTCTTCATGCATTCTTACCTCCGCCATTATACAAAACTTTGCATCATCCTGATCTCCCTGAATCTCCATTTCGCCTTGTGGTGTTGGAAATCGCAAATATTGATGATAAGTGGAAATTACACCCTTTAACTGGTGCACCCATCGTCTCCCAATTATTGCATTGTACGGAGATGGAGCATCTACTACACTGAATCTTGTTAAAATGTTAATGGGTCCAACTGATACTTGCAAGTCTATTTCTCCTTCTGGTCTTGAGGCCATTCCATTAAATCCATAAATTATATACCGGGATGGGGATAATTGATCTTTTGTGAACGTCATTTTGCAAAAATGTATCATGAAATAAAACGTTCAATGAGCTGCCCCCATCCATAAGAATTCTTCTAACATTCCATCCTGACATTGGCAATGTGAGGACTAAAGGATCGTTGTGCATCTCAATTTCTTGATTTACTTCCCGTGCTGAGAAAGTTAAAGGTGATGCCATCCAATCTTCCCAGGCTTCTGTTATCCTTCCTGATATCTTAAAAATTTCATGATTTCGAATTCTTTTACATAACTTTTTATTGATTGCAGCATTCAAATCAGTATCTCGTTTTTCTGAAAATGATATCATATTAATGGTATGTTCATTATACGGAATATGCACTGCTTTGCCTTTGTCGGGTCTGGTTGTTGGTTCGATCCTTTGAATATACTCTTTTAATTCTCCTGCATCTATCATTTTTTGTACCAGCAAAATAAAATTCCTACAACTTTCTGTTGCATGACCTTTATAACAGTGGTAGTTACAATAATCTTTTGATCGTTGTGTAAACTCAGGTTGATTGCCTTTTGACGATGGCCAGTGAAAATCTGGCTTAGCTTTTATGATGTCAAGTAATTCAGTATATGAGATATTGAGCTTTGTAAACACTCTCTCTTGAAATCGTTGCATAAAAGGTTTATTATCCCCCTGTCGTGGGCGCTTTGATTCCATTTGATTCTGATTTATGAGGAAATTTCTTTTTCTGTTCTATTGATACCTCAACTGAATTTGTCCTTTTCATGCTTCCTTGATTTCTTGAACTGCTTCTTGGACCTTGTTCTTGGACATCTTGCAACCTTGCACATGTTTCTATTATCTCTCTAAGCTGCCCCTCGGTCTTGGGATTATTACGATGAATTTCAATAAAAAGCTGACATCTCCGGTCAGCGATTCCCCATTTATAATGATTTATTGCAGTACTTGAATCAACGTCTCCAATTGCTTGACATACCGTATGCCATCGGGTAGTATAAGATCGAATAGTTTCTTCTGGCCATGATGTGAGGGAATACAACTTATCTATTCCCGAATCAACGGGTTTGTTGTACATATAAGCTTTAATAAATTTTCTCACTAATTGTGAATAACACTCAATAGAACTCTCTGGCAATCTATCGTACCATAACAATGCTGAACCTGTTAAACTTGAGGGGAAACATCGGCACATAATTGCTTCATGTCCATCCCAACGTGACATCACTCGATTGTATTACTTTAAATGTGAGGTCGGGTCCTTTGTACCATCATAACATTCAAATACAGGAATATTGTACTCTCTTGGCAATGGAACATTTGTCAACCGTTGAGCCAGCGGTGTGCGCTTAGCCTCTTTTAACACTTCTTCTATTCTTCCCCCTTCTTTATTCTTTAACCCTTTTATTTCTTCTTTCATTTGCTCCATTGCTTCCATACACTTTTGTCATTGTGTACGTTGAATCTCTTGATTTTCTCTCTGTCTCCTGGCTCGTGATGATGATCCTACTAACACCATCCTCTGATCCTGGTTTTCTCTTTCATTTCTGGGTGCATATCTTTCAGCAACTGTTTCTGGACTTCGTGATCCTGTTGCAGCCTGTCTCTTTTCACGCTGAATTGTATTTTTTAAAACTTGATTTTGTCTGGTTAAAAATTCAATTTTATCACAATTGATCCTCTGTTCTCTCCTTATTTCATTCATTTCTTTTATCAAATTTTGAAGATAATTTACATCATTTCCTGCATTCTCCTGATGTGACAGCTGATTTTGTGATAAAGCATTTGGTGTTAGCTCTTGGATAGGTGAATGATTTCCCACATCACTTTATTGTTGTTCTGGATCACTCTCAACTTCCCTTTGTCTGAAACTTTGCCTATCATTACTGTCTTGATTCGCAGAGCCTGCCTCTTGAGACATTTTTCTTCTAAATTTGCTGATGATTTGCCTTCTCCTCTTGATTTCTAATAGTTTTTTTTTTTTTTATAAAAGTTAGCCGAATAATCTTTCAACAGATTAAAAAAAAAGAAAATGACAGAAACTAGCTTCATGGTGATTTTTGTTTTATAAATACGTTTTATGATCAAATATTTAAACAGACTCATTTAAACTTAAAAAAATTTCGTTTTAAATTTAATAGAGAGAATTATGTGACATTCATAAAAGAAAAATCCGTTTTTCAAGAACAGGTAGGATAAATCCTTTAACCCACTCCCTGTTTCTAGCGCCAAATTGTTTATGCCAATTTTTCCATTGACATTAACAACCAATGATTTAAAGATATTACAATAAACATAATACTTTAACTAATGAACTGAAACACAGAATCATTTAAGAACAATAATTTGATAGACATTATAACAATCCAATCATTTACAGATCATAAATCTGATCAAAACTTCAACTTAAATTCATCATCTCTTAAAAGTAATAAATGAATCTTCCTCCCTATCCTTTTGATCTAATTACTTATAGTACATACCTAATAGTCTTTCTTCTTCTGCCTTTATAAATCTTCCTTAGCCTTTTTTTTCTCTCTGATTTTCCGACCCCCTCTTTGTTGAATGTTCCCTTCTATTTATAGATTTATTTGTGGGTCCCTTTTGTCCCGATGCTCTCTATCGTTCTCCTTATTATATTAGGATCGGGATGTTTGTAAGATTGACAGGTCATGCCTTCTTTTTTGGTGCGCTACGTTGTATGGTTTACACGTGTTCTTCATTCCTTGAGAATCAGTTTTGTCCCGATCATACGTGTTACTCATAGGATAAAAGTAATTATTGCCTTACTTTCCCGCTCCATGCTCATCATTACTCCTACTTTCCCGTTCCATATGCATTTAATGCTATCTGTTTCGATCAATGTGATGTTACTTTCCCGATCCTAGGTGTCAATCATGCAGAGATTTGCTCAGTCTTTCACATCTGTCCCGTTTCGATCCTTTGATACGGCTTTGATTGTGTGCTTCTCATTCTTCTTAATTTCATTGTTTCCTTCTTAATTGCCTTACACGTGTCGCCCTTCTTTTATTTCCCAACAACTATGTTCCTTCAGTATTCGTTGTCTGTTGCGCATACTAAGTCCTTCCAATGTGCCTGCATATTTTATGCATACTAACTAAGTCCTTCCAATGTGCCTGCATATTTTGTGCATACTCCTATTATTAGTTGATGGAGAAACTAAATGTCATACCAACAACGTAAAAGAAGTAAAACCGACTAAAAAAAGAGGATATATTTACAGTAAGTACAACACATTTATGGGTACTTTCGTTATGCTTCTGAGCAGGTCCTCGTCGAAACAAAGAAAAAACTGAAGTTCCTACCGTTTCCAAATAGTAAGAACTCTTGAGAGCACTACATTAAAGTAAAAAACTTCAAATCAAATGTATATACAAAAACACCCTAAAACTAAAATCAGATCCAACAATCGAAAATTGAAATTAAAAAAAATTAACAACTAAAAAAAAGTTAAAATGGAGTTTTACCCTCTGCTTCAATTTTTATCTGTTTCTTTCTTGCTCTCAAATGTTAATTACGATCATAACATTGGCTACCAAGTACATATAGTAATCGTGTCCCCAAGACATCACAACATTGTTTAGACCGCAACCTTTAGTTACCATTTTTACTGTTGTAAACTGAGTTATTGTAATCCTCATTGTCCTAGAAGTACTGTAAAAATGAAAAGAATTAGTCACTAATTCAATTATACACATTCAATTTTAGTAATTGATATATAAATTATGAAAAAGAAAAAAAGAAAAACAAAGGTCACCTTGAAATGAATGTTGGATTCGTCGAAAGCACAACCAACAGGGAATGTATCGTATCACCAACAACAACCCATTGAAGAAGTCCCCGCCAAATTTTACATGAAGAAGAACCTTACCCAAATCTGAAATTTTATCGATATTATTAGATTTAGTGAAGCTTTTTTTTACTTGGATCATTTGGGTTTGTTTTTTTGCAATTTACATACCATGAATAAGGCCAGTTAAATGCAACCAATCTTCGTCGGGATATTCTCGTCGATATTTCTTCTGCAGTTTGTAGCAAGTGTTCAATCTGGGGTTCATCCAAATCAGGATAACTCTCATCCATAAATTCATTGAGAAGTTCACAACATTCCCAAATACTCGGTTCTACTCTATTCAATTTCCCATATTTTTCTCTCATTGTTTTCACCTGTTGTGTACAAAATCATTAACTATTTTAAAATCTTAAAGCCTATAAAAGCATCCACAATCCAAAAAAAAACGAATATGCTTAGCGAAAAGATGTCTTACGAAATCGTATGATGGGTTAATATGCTGCATACGGTAGAATTCTTCTAAGCTGTCCTTTCGCTCGCTTTCAGCATCATAATCCCTATTAATTAAAGTTTAACTGACAAATTAGTTAGTCCATTTTAATTACTTTCGGTGAGTCAGTACTATATGGATACTCTCTCGTTATTAAAAGCATGTGAGTATTGTAAGTGTGTGAGGTGTGTGTGCAAAGAGTGTGTGAGAAGTGTGCTGTACACACAAGTGTGGTCGAGAGAATATGTGTGTTGAGTATATAAACTAACCAGAGTCCTGTATACAAAACTATCTTTCATTCAATCAAATTGATTAAATCGTTTAGCAGAATCAATGTAGAATTCTATCAATTCTATCATGGTATCAGAGCATCAATCTCAGATTTTTCTGAGGGAATCGATCCTTCTTCATCACATTGATTCTTCTTCTCTTCATCAATTTCTCCATCTCATCTGTTTTCAATTCAGCACCGAGTTCTTGAAGAATAATGGAGTTCTTGAGATGATTTATTCTGAAGTTTGATTTGATCCTGATGCTCTGCTGCAACGTCTTCAAACAGGATCAAGCATGATTCTCATATTTGGAATTTGATTTAAATCACTTGAGCTCTAGGGAATACAGGTTTGCAATTTTGTTCTTCATTGAAACTTGATTCTTCTACATCAACTGCTTAAATCAAATCAATGTTGGTAATCTCGAATCTCATCTTTTGCTTACTTCAAATTTGACAACATGTGTTCGATTTCTATGTCACTACTTCAACAACATCCAGTTTCATCTTCAACCAAAGATTTACATCATAATTAGGTTTGTATTTTTTACATCTAATTTCTTAATCAAAGTTTACTGTTCTTGTTTCCTGATGCCGAAAGGGTCTGAGCATGTTCTAGTCCGCTACACCAAGGTCTAGTTAGGGCGAAAACTTAAAGTTGTTCCACTCGATTGGATTCAGAAGAAGGTTGAGAGTTTGTGGGTGAAAATGATACTGCACATAGTGCTTAACGTTTCATTCTTCATACTTCCAATCTCGATTCTTATTTCAAGGCAGTCCTCACTGTGGTGTTGAAGTGTTCTGTGTTTCTAATGATGTTTCTGTATTTGGATTTCGAATTGGAGTTGGTGTGTATACTGGCATACATTTTGGAGTCCTCTTTGTTGAGTCTGCATATGTATTAGTGTGCAGCCTATTGTTCATTTCTATCTTAGTTAGGGATTTCATTTTTTAAGTTCAAAATAAAAGGATACAATTCTTGAATCAATTCTTGTTTGGTGAATAATAAATTTTGCATCTCAGTGTGTGCAAGCTGTTATTATTATCATATGTCCACATGTGTTATGCTGGAAGAGTTGTAAGAGTTGTGTGCTGGTGTGAATGTGTGGATTTTCTAAATCTCAGACTTGTTGGCAGTTCTGTTGGTGTTAGCAGATTAGTTGGTATTGGTGGATTGTTTTTAGTCCTGGTCCTCGTACTGAGATTTGTGTGCTACTAGGCCTGGTATTGGGGATACGTATTGCTACTCACTCATCCAGGTTCATTCCCCTCAAATAAGAGTGCTGGCTGTGGCGGTTCTCTATGGAAGTCTTTCACCATATATCAGTTTTCAGTTACTTTCTTTTAGATTTATAGGCTATTTTTGTTTTGTTTTAGAGTGTTCAACCAATGCTACTTGCTGGAACTCTTGGTCTGGAGATTTGTTGCTGACACCAATGGTTTTGAGCCTGCTGCTGCTCTTCAATTTATAACTCTCAGAGCAATGAACCCAATCGGCCATACAATACAGGTTACAAGTCTATCTCCTAGTGCTACAGAAAAGGATGTTTACGATTTCTTTGCTTTTTCTGGCACCATTGAACATGTCGAAGTAATAAGATATGGTGAATGTGCTTGCAATGCTTATTTAACATTCAAGGATGCTCATGCCCTGGAAACTGCTGTGTTGCTCAGTGGAGAAAGCATGTGAGCTTTGTAAGTGTGTGAGGTGTGTGTGTGCAAAGAGCATGTAAAATCTCAAGTAGCCTCTTCAAACCTCCTTGAGCTTGAGGGAGGGTAAAAGCATGTGAGTATTGTAAGTGTGTGAGGTGTGTGTGTGCAAAGAGTGTGTGAGATATGTGTGTGTGAGAAGTGTGATGTACACACAAGTGTGGTCGAGAGAATGTGTGTGTTGAGTATATAAACTAACCATAGTCTTGTATACAAAACTATCTTTCATTCAATCAAATTGATTAAATCGTTTATCAGAATCAATGTAGAATTCTATCAATTCTATCAGTTATGCTTCTATTCATACTGACGATGTAAATTTTAGTCTTGCTCTACTTGCTTTTGAGCACGTCCCCAACAAAAGAAATAAAAACCGAAGTTCCTACCATTTCTGAATAGTAAGAACTCTTGAGAGCATTACATTAGAGGAAAAAACTTCAAATCAAATTTATATGCAAAAACACCCTAAAACTAAAATCAGATCCAACAATTGAAAATTGATATTAAAAAAAAATAACTAAAAAAGTTTGAGTGGAGTTTTACCCTCTTTTTTAGTTCTTCTATGTTGTTTTCTTGCTCTCAAATGTTAATTCCGATCATTAATTGAATTTGTAGTAGTTGTATTAGTTGTAGTTGTAGTTGTAGCTGTAGCTGTAGAAGTAGAAGACCGATTTCTATTGATATGATGATGATGATTTGATTTCTAAGGGGTGATGAGGATGATGCAGTATTATTATCGATTCGAACCCAACCGTAACTGGTTTCTTTTAAATTTTACGTTTGGGTTATTAAAATACCCAACCGTAAATAAAAAGGAAGGAGATGAAGGTGATATTTTACGGTTGGGTTCGATTCTAAACCCAATCGTAAACAATTTTGCACTCAAAGAAAAAAAAAATTCTTACGGTTGGGTTTGATTCTAATCGCCAACCGTAAATTATTCTGCATGTGTCAAATTTTTTGTGTTGAAGATTATTTACGGTTGGGTTCGATTGTCAATTCCCAACCGTAAATTCTCCTGATTAGTTCAAATTTTTTGTTGATGATTATTTACCGTTGGTTCGGATTGTCAATTCCCAGCCGTAAAGTCTCCTGTGTAGGTTAACTTCTTGTTGTTGATTATTTACGGTTGGGTTCGATATGTGTATCCCAACCGTAAAGAGTTCTGAATTTTTAAATTTTTGATTGATTGCTTGTGTTAAACTGTTTGTAAATTATCCATCTTGTATTGCTTGTATGTTGTAGGAATAAGGATTGAGAAAAACTCAAGAAGAAGAGGGGTAATAATTTAACACCAATTGATCACACTCCAACCCCTCACCACGAAGTTCATTTAAAGGTAGATAATAGAGGCTTGAGAAAGAATAATAAGAAGAAGAAGACTTTTGAGGTAGGGGGTGGTAGATCTACTCAAGAAGTACTACCTCAAGAGGAATATAATGTTTTCCAAGACTTCGAAGATCTACCGGTGTTCGGTGGAGGTGCGCTTGTGATTAGAGAACCACCACAAGAGGAACATTATGATGAAGAAGAGACGGATAGAGAACACTTTGTCGCTCAAGGCAAAGGTAAAAAAATTGTTGTTGCTTCTACTCAACCTCAAGTGAAGGAAAAAAAGTAAAGGAAGCAGCCAGAACCGAAAGGCAAGCATATTCCCAAAGGCAAAGACGTGTTGTTGCCTAAGAAGAAGAATGGAAGACCTTGGGGTGAGGCCCCAGACAGGTCTGCAATATTATTTGCTTATCCTGCCAAAGTTGCTGAGACTAGGGTATTAATCTAAAAACTTCTCTTGTTTTGTTAAATTTCCGTTTGTTTAACTTCAAGTTAAAAAAGATTGTTTTTATTCTTTGTAGGATCATACACAGGCCGTGAAGAAATTGGTTCGTCAAAGGGATCAACATTGACCGTTAGCTGAAGAATGTATGGCCGTCCAAGTTTTCGTAAATGGTACAAGGTTAGCTCCCGGAATTACCAATTCTATGTTGGAATATGACAGTGTTACCTGCACAGCCTTCAGAGAACGTTATTGGCCTGAAAACGATACGTTTCATCTCCCATTCAGCGAGATGACAATAACGGCGGATGATGTCAAGTCAATTCTTGACTTACAAGTTGAAGGAAAAGCCGTGTATGAATATTTTGACAAAAACATGTCTTGGAGTCATCTATGTGTCCTTGTCAAAGATACACTTGGATGGGAGAAGACAGAACCCGAGTTAGAGTTTAAATTGGATGCGGGAGATAAACCGGGTGTAGCAATGGTCGTGCCGTAATCAACCAAAATAATCGAGTTCTTACTCTCTAAAATAGATTTAAGTATAGCAAATAAGAACAAGTTCATTCCCACAGAGAGGCAGTGATTATGATTTATTTTCAGTCAAGTAAGTAAACAGGGGGGGGTTTATGTTGTGATTTAA
>JAJJMC010027464.1:7181149-7234639 GCA_023531435.1 Papaver californicum | reverse complement strand
CATGGGTTTCTCAAAACCCATGGAAAATAATTAAGATACAGATTCTCGAACCCGGAAAGATTGCGAAGAACAATTGCAGCTTCGAAACGCAGCGGCGGAAGTAGCCAGCAGCACCAAGTTAGCGCCTGTGGCCTTCCCTTCTTTCTGATTTCTTCTCCTGTATGTTTTGTTCTTTTTTTCACCGTGTATTGTATAATTCTCCTGTATACTTTGTGTTATATATGAGTTTAATTCCGAAAATTAGTGCGTGAGACAACTTGTTTTGTGAATTCAGCCCAAATCCGAAAATAGTTGCGCCCAGCCTTTGTTCTTTCCTTTGTTGTTTCAAACTCTCTTGTGTATGTCCAGCTCCAACAAGATATCTACGATTTTAGTGAGTGTAATCTCCAATATTTTCTGTCCCAATTTGCCAAAAGTCTTCCATGAGAAGACCAATTATTCTTTTTACAAACTAGAGTTGGCCACTTTTAGAATCCTAGTGGAATTAGGAAATGTGCTAAGTTCCCTTATTCCAGCCCCACATATATGGCAACTCCAAATTCTTTCCTAATCCCATATGACTTCCCCAAGCTAGCTACTACTCCACCAAGGCTAGCCACTAGTCCACCAAACCACTCTAACACCTCCAACTAACCACTTAGCACCTTAGCACCTACGGTTCAGCCAACTTAGCGCCTGGGCGCTAGCAGCACAAGCTAGTTTGCCACCATGTGGCTTTGCCCATAACTTCCTCATACGAGATCAGAATGACCTCGTTCTTTCGCCCTTGGCTTCGTAATTCAATTTCCTACACTGTGGATGGTGAAAGGCCTAAATTCAGCAGAGTTTTACTGGCTCCTCGCTAATTCTTCTCATACAGCTCCATTCTGCGGGTTTCTGAACTGTAACCTGAAAAGACAACTAAACTTCGAAAGTTATAATAAAACATAGTAATTCACTCAAATATAGCAAATAAGGGTCAGGAAAGACTACTTAAAATGTATGATTTATGCACCTATCAAGCAACGAAGAAATGTTTAGGTATGACCAAGAAGATCTTGTTGCGTAGTCTGAGGGAGAAGTTTGGAGGAACCATCCAATTTGAAAAGGATGGCGTCGTCATAGATGAAACTAGAGCTATGCGTACATCCAGGGCGTATCTGCTATATATGCTTGGTACCATCTTCTCGTTCAAAACTCAGGAAATAGGGTCAACGCTCACTTTCTACAGTGGTTGACGGATCTCCAGAAGACGCATGAGTATTCATGGGGAACTGCCACCCTCGCTTACCTACTTTCCAACCTTAGAAAAGCTTCGAGGGTTAGAGGTACTGAGATTGTCGGGAATACTGGTCTTCTTCAGGTAATTTATTGTTGGAATTTCAATGTTTAAGTTCAAAATTTTTTTGCGCATTATCTTATATTAATTTTTATTATCTTCATAGGCATGGGTCTATGATCACTTTCCGAGCCTGGCTCCTACAGGAAAGAAATTCAGATTCACCGGTGCTCAGTCAAGCATAAAGAAGTGCAGATAGCAAAGAAGAGAAGTGAAATTGATGCTTTCACCGTAGAAGATGTGGTGTTTCATCCTTATGTGAAGATTGACATAGATGATGATGGAGTAGTAGAATATTTACGTCAATTATCGGACGTGTCAGGCTACAACGGGCCTTTGTAACATCCGTTTGGGTTCGTGATGTGTAAGCCTCATCGAACTCTCCTCCAATATGGATATGTCCAAACCAAGGTAACAATCGAAGCCTTTAAATTGTGTGTGAATGGCTCCATGATCGAAGGCCCAAGCATCGTGCTCAACTACATCCCAACGCCTTCGGTCGCGGTTTGGAACAACCGCCATCAACCGGAATACCAAATCCAAAGGGAGGAGGTAAATCCATCTCCGGGCACAAAAGAGGTCGTAGAAGATTACTTGGATTGGTATCGCCATTTTGGTCATCCAAATGTGATTAATATTGATCCAGAATCTATAAGAATACTTCAAAGGGGTCAAGGAAACAACACATGAGATGGTGTCATTGATGTTTAGAAAAAGGCATATTTCAATTTGGTACGTAAATTACTTATGTTATTAATGTTTTTAACATTTATTACTAAAGACTCAACAAACATTTATTTTCATATGTGAATAGAAAAATAACTTCAAAAAGAAAGCACTTGCATTGGCAGAGTCTATGAATCCATGCCTAAGTAGAGGTGATGTGTTGACGTTTGAGCAATTAAAGAACCTGCAAGCCAAAATGAGGAATCTTCATGAACCAAACGAAGATGAGACGGTGCGAAGCTTAAAGAGGAGTAAAACCGGTACAAGAGATGCGACTACTAGCCGAAGAGAGCCGCAACCTAGTGATGAAGAGACACATGATGAAGTCGAGGATGTGCAAGGTGGTTCTCGTACTCGTGGCAGTCGTGTTGGTGCTCGTACTCGTGGCGGTCGTGCTGGTCCTCGTACTCGTTGTAGCACGAGCAAAAAAAGAGTTCGAGGTGGTGATCGACATACCCCTCCTCCTTATCCCTAACTCTACGTTGATTATAACAATTGCGTCAAACTTAGGTTTTTTTGTATGGGTGGATTATAACTTCTTGCAACAATATTCATATCTCAATTTAGTTAGAATGTATGAGAAAGTTTTTATCTTAAATTGCTCTAGCTAAATTTCATGTTTTATTTACAAAATTTCAAGTTGGAACCAAGCAAAGGAGAAATCAATTCAAAAAACAAAACAACTGATTATTTACGGTTGGATTCGCAAGTCCATACCCAATCGTAAAACTATCAGTATTATAATTCCCAGAGTTACGGTTGGGTTATTGAGTCAAAACCGAACCGTAAAACTGAAATTTTTTTCATGCCAAACTTACGGTTGGGTTTTCATCCAAAACCCAACCGTAAATATGGATATCAATTTTATGGTTGGGTTGGAAAGCCCAAACCCAACCGTAAATATTCTTGGATCATTAAAAATTGTATTCTAGTACTTGTGTTGTTTTCGGTTTTGTTTGTTTGAATGACCTAATTTACTTTCAATCTAGTTAAAATGATTGAATAAGTTTAAAATTTTGATTTTTAAACCCCAATTTGACCTTAAACTCAATGCTCCAAAGGATGTTTTACGGTTGGGTTGGGAAGCCCAAAACCAACCGTAAATATTGGCTGAAATCGGTTGACGATTTACGGTTAGGTCTGTAGGACCGTAACCAACCGTATAGACCTCTATGTAAAACTAAAATTGGTATTTACGGTAGGGTTTGTTTGTCAAATCCCAACCGTAAATTATCCCGGATAGGAAAACTTTTTTTTGAAGATTAGTTATGGTTGGGTCCTATGCTAAAACCCAACCATAAAACTGTTACGATAGATTGTTCCATGAAAATACGGTTACGGTTAGATAAGGATGAACACCAAACCGTAATTGTTAGTTACGGTTGGGTACGATGCTGAAAAGCCAACCGTAATGTTGCCTGAATCACAAAAAAATTCATACTTTTTTACGTAATTTCATCAAATTTGAGCCATAAAAATACCAAGAGTTTAAGTTAGAGGTATAGCTGACTACTGTGGTTGAGTGAATCAAAATCTAGGGTTTTAAAAAAAAAACCTACAAAATTCTATTTCATTTCTTCTACTTTTTCTCCCACCAAACCAAAAAGAAGAAAAATTTGATTTGATTTGATTTGATAAAGTATAAGATTATTTTAGATTAATTATTATTAGTCTAATCTATTACCTAATTAGTTTTACTAATATTAACTAATGAGCGGTAATTTAGCCATTATGAAAATATCATGGATAAGGGGTTTTTAAAATTCCCTTCAAATGTCCCTATTTTGTCTTCACATGGGAAGCCCCTCTATCAACTTGGCAGCCCCTATGTAAGCTTTCTATAATATAGAAGATTTATTTTCTCAATTCCGATGTCCTGTATTACAAAATCAATATAGCACCAAGCAAACATACATTCAATTCTAAACCAACAGGTTAGGCTTACAAACCTGCTCCTGAACTGAGATGATGAACTAAACATGCAGAAGGAGAACAACCGGAGGTAGAAAAAATAATAATTAGACGAAGCATCCATAAACCCGAAACTCTTAAAAAAATCAAAAAAAAAAATCAACCATTCTTGTAACAGAGAAGCGGCGTCGAATGAATAAGGATTTATTTGTGTTATTCTATACTGAGAGATAACAATAATTTTACCAAACAGGAATAGTTTTTCGTTTCTTTAGCTAGCAATAATTTTCCTCCATGATATAAGACGCAGCTTAGATGCATGCAACAGGAGAAGCGGCGACAATCTAAAATCTAAAATATGTATCAGACCTGCAAAACAAAAACAATAATGGTGTTTGATATTGCAACACTATTTGAATTAATGAGTTTATACCTTGATATTGTTTGACGTATGCGCGGTTACAACAACAACAGGTGCGTGATCGAGGATACGTGCAAAACAGCCAACGAAAATAGCTAGTTTAGACCAAAAAAACCCTAAATCATAGGAAAAAAACCAACAAAATCACAAAAAAGAAAAGCAACGTGACACAATGCCTTAATATAGAGGAATACAAACCCACAAATTCCATAAAAAGAAATTTATTTTTTGGAAATAATATTCATCAATATCTAAAAATTTCTATAATTTCATATTTCTACATTGGCAAATAAAGTTATAGATACGGAACTTTCCCCAATCTTAATCTAAAAATAGAGATAGATAAACAATCCTTCCAACAATTTCTGGATTTGCTAGCTAAAATATATTTAACAGAAAAGGTAAAAACAAATAAAAATATTTTTTTAGATAAAGATCTTAGTATAACTTTGTCTCAAACATGGAAATTAATAAGACTGTTTTCGTATAAAACACCAAAATTACCTAAAAAATAAAATCATGTCGTGTTAATTTTTTTTTTTTTTTATTCTTTTATTTTATTTCATATTTATCGGCTTTAAAAATCCATTTTTAGTAATCCAGCTGATGTAAATCCGATGATCTGGATTTTATGAAAACCATGTAAGCGTGGTGTAAGAATTTTTTATAAGATTTCAGCCAATCAGGAGCAAGGGTTTCGTCGAGCAACCACCACAAAGGGAGGGTGAACACTACCTTTTAACGTGAAACAAGAGATCAAATTGATTTTATAAAAATTCAACGGCCATAAAATATAAGGGGGATAAGTTGTTTTCTAGCCAATCAGAGGCCGGGGTTTCGTTGATCGACCAATAGAAGGAGAGTGTGTGCAACTCTCAACGTGGAATGGGTGATGAATTAGAGTGTTTAGGTTTTTGATAAGTGGGCGTATATTTTTCACTTTTAACTAAATAAGGAGTTTTGGTCACAGTTCAACGTAGGGACATGATTGAATTAGTTTGTTAACGGAATAAATTATGTACAATCAAACTTAACGGTTACCAGCTTTTGTTCCTTCTTTCCGAAAAACCAATAAAATTTAAAATTATTTTTTTCTAAGAATTTTGGTGTTAAATAGGTCTTCCCTAAAACAGTGAGATCTGCTTTATGGGAGTGGAACGACAAGAAGGGAAATAAATTTTTTTTTTTTTTTTTGGAGGTGTTTTCCTTTGGAAATTGCTATTTGGTGAGATAAAGAATAGAGAGTAACAAAAGACTACAATTTCAAAGATAAGTATAAGGATAAGATCGAAACTGATATAAAATCCCACACCAGTTTAGTATTTGGGCATTTTGCAGGAAATCGTATCGGAGCATGAGGATATTCAGGACGCATCGTAGAGGATGGTGTCCCACCAGAAGCTCAACTAGCCTTTGACTATGCCAGAGAAATACAACACACAAATTGAAAGAGTTTAAGCAATTTTGAGAGAAAATGTGAAACAAATTGAGAAATCTGAATATATGTAACAAGAGTAGTAGCTTTACCAAATATAAAGCCTGCTAACGTACACTAGACAAGCTATCCTACACATAAAATGCACACATAATACTCACACATGTGAACCCACATATAACATCCACACATGTGGTTTATTGAACCAACTAACTCTAACTAACTGATTCTAACTGACTCTAACATCCCCTCTCAAGCTGTGTATCAACCAGATACATGATCTTGACAGAAAGAGATCGAAAAACAGAAGTACATAACCCTTTGGTAAACAAGTCTGCCAGCTGATGGATAGATGGAACATATGCAATCTTCAAAAAATATTGAGAAACCAACTGTCTGATAAAATGATAGTCTACCTCAATGTGTTTTGTCCTGGCATGAAAGACTGGATTGAAAGCCAAGCTTACTGCACTCTGGTTGTCACAATAGAGAACCATTGATTTAGAAACAGGCAGGTGAAGTTCCCTCAGCAAATAGGATATCCATAACAGTTCAGAAGAAGTAACAGCCAGTGACTTATACTCTGCCTCTGCAGAGCTGCGAGAAATGGTTGGCTGTTTCTTGGAAAACCAAGAAACCAAAGATGAACCAAGGAAAATGACATATCCACTGGTATAACTCATAGTATCTGGACAGCCTGCCCAATCTGATTCAGAGTATGCAGTGATTTTTCCCACATCACCAACAGAAATTGTTATTCCAGAACCCATAATACCTTTAAGATATCTCATAATTCTCTTAACCAACTGAAAATGTAGATCAGAAGGACAATGCATGAATTGAGAAACATAATTCACTGCATAAGTAATGTCAGGCCTGGTCATAGTAAGATACTGAAGACCTCCCACCAAGCTTCTGTATATTATAGGTGATACCAAAGAAGCACCACAATAGATAGATAGTCTAGGACCAGAAGCAACAGGTGTGGTGCTGGGTTTACAATCAACCATCCTAGCCTTCTGAAGTAATTAAATGGTATATTTTTGTTGAGTGAGAAGAAGTGTACCTGATTTCTTGGACTTAATGCACTCAATCCCCAAAAAATAGTAAAGAGGGCCAAGGTCCTTCATACAAAACTTATTTCCCAATATCTGGATGAACTTGTGAACTGAGTTACTAGAGGATCCAGTGAGAATGATATCATCAATGTAAATCAGAAGAATCATCATCTCAGATATAGTATGATAGATGAACAAAGAGTGATCACAGGTTGACATGACAAAGTCTTGATCCAGAAGAAAATTGCTGAATCTTGTAAACCAAGCTCTAGGGGCTTGCTTCAAGCCATATAATGATTTTAGTAAATGACACACATGAGTAGGATGAGTAGTAGAAACATACCCAGGTGGCTGCTCCATGTAGATATCTTCATCCAAGAACCCATGCAAGAATACATTTGAAACATCAAGTTGCTGGAGAACCCAATGCTTGCTCAATGCAATAGTTAGAACACATCTGATGGTTGTAGTCTTGACTACTGGACTAAAAGTTTCTAAATAGTCCACTCCATCCTTCTGCAAATATCCTTTAGCAACAAGCCTAGATTTGTACCTGTCAACTGAGCCATCAGAATTTAACTTTACTTTGTAAACCCATCTGCAGCCCAGAACATTCATACCCTCAACGTATGGTACTAGTTTCCAGGTCCCATTATGCATTAAGTATGCATATTCCTTATCCATAGAGTTAACCAATGTAGGATCTTTACAGGATGTCTTGTATGATTTTGGTTCAGCAGGTATATTTAAAACAGAAAGAAATGCAGATGAAATAGATTGACAAGTTGTATAATGTGCAACAAAATCTGGTGGTAGAATCTTCTGTTTTGAAACACCACTTCTGGACCTTGTTTGAATACCAGGAGCAGCAGGAAAAACTGTAGGTAATGGCAGAATAGTTGACTCCTCAACAGAAGCAGAATTCTCCATGGCAGAAGTAGATGGTTGATCAAAAGAAGGAGAAACTGAACTATCAAATCTTCCACATGGACCAATTTGAAGATGGAAAATATCAGATGTGTCGGATTTTGGAATGACAGGGTCAACAAAAGGAAAAGTGGACTCATCAAATGTAATATGTCTGGAGACAAAAACCTTTTTAGTGGAATTGTCATATAATTTATATTCCCTATAGAAAAAGATGTATCCCTTGAAGGTACACCTGGCAGATTTAGGACATAGCTTGTCTTTCCTGAAATAGGACATATTGGGATACCAGCTACATCCAAAAACCTTAAACAAACTATAGCCTGGTACTTCATTATACTAAAGTACAAATGGAATTTTGAAAAACAAGACTTTAGAAGGAAGTCTGTTTATGATAAAAGTTGAAGTAAGGTAGTTATCAAACCAAAAAGATTTTGGAACTGAAGCTTGGAAAGAAAGAGTATTACCAACCTCAGTAATATGTCTTATTTTCCTCTCTGCAACACCATTTTGCTGTGGAGTTTTGGGACAAGAAATTCTCAAGGTAATTCCACATTGTGAAAGAAAGTTTCTAAAAGGTCCCTTAACCAACTCAGATGCCCCATCACACTGAAAAGAAACAATAGAAGTGGACAGAATCATATCATTGTGAAGTTTGAAGTGCTGGAAACATTTTAGAGACTCATCTCTTGTAGTGAGAGGGTAAATCCAATGATACCTACTATAGTCATCCACAAACAGAATAAAGTATCTAAAACCCTCTAAGGATGTAACTGGAGTTGGTCCCCAAATGTCACAATGAACAAGATTTAAAGGTGAAACAGAAATTCTATTTAAAGATTGAAAAGGTAATTTAGTATGCTTACCTAGTTGACATTCATGACAAAAGGAATCCAAGTTTTGATCTGAGAGCTTTATAGATGGTATATCAGACAGTTTTTTGAGAATAAGAGAAGAAGGATGGCCTAACCTTTTGTTCCAAAGAGAAGAGGAATTAAGAATGGAAGTAAATACCTTAGTAGGAGGTGGTGCACCCTGAATTGGATACAAATTATTGCACACTGCTTATTCTGCAACAACTTCATCAGTAGATAAATCCTTGATATTGTATCCCCAAGGTAGCATGTTGAATGACACATTATTATCAACACAGAATTGTGAAACACAGATAACATTTTGTGTAAGTAGAGGAACCAACAAAACATTAATTAGCAGAATTCTGAATTCTCAAGAACTAAAATTGCTTCACCTATTCCAGAGATCTGAAGGTACTTACCATTGCCAATCATCACTTTATTATTACCTGAATAAGTTCTGCAATCATGTAACAATGCAGGGTTACTGGTGATGTGTGCAGAAGCACCTGAATCAGGAATCCATTGTGCATTAACCACAAAATCAGATACAGGTTGTTCAATTCCAGAACAAGTATAAAAGGCTTGATGAGGTCTTGCCTTAGAAGTAGAAGTATTTGGTTTTGCATTAGTTGTTGGTGGAGTGTAACGCCAATGACATCTGTTGGTAGTATGACCAAATCTTTTACATATCTGACACGCAACATCAGAAAAATCTGTAGGAGTCCTATTCTCAAAGTTTCTTGAAGTACTTTGTGTAGGTTTATGATAATGTTGTGTTTTCTTTGAATAGAAGGCTGTATTTGTAGAATCAAGTAAAACAGATGAATCTTGCTCTTGTGATTTAAGCCATTGTTCATGATGAACTAGTCTTGATCTTAACTCAGCAAAAGTATATTGTTTCTCTCTATTATGAGAGAAAACAACAAACTGATTGAAACATCTATTGAGGCCATTCAAGGTATACATAACAATATCATCATCTGAAATCTTTTCATTAATATCAGCAATATTTTCAGTGATTTCTTTAATCTGACATAAGTAATCAAGAACTGAAAGATTACCTTGCTTTATTGACTGAATCTGTCATCTTAGCATTGATTTTCTTGCAAAGAATTGAAGGTTAAACTCAGATTTAAGATAATCTCAATATTCTTTTGATGTAGATAATCCAAGAACACCAGAAGAAATTGATTGAGTAAAAGTTGCATTGAGACAGGATATTACAAAACGATCCATAGCTGACAAAAAAATATACTCGGGATTTGATGTAAGTACCTCATTAACAAGAATCATTGAAGCAGGAGCTGGATATGATCCATAAACAAATCTTAGAAGATTAGTACTCATCAGGATAGATTCAAATTGATGTCTCCAGAGAAGATAGTTTGTTGAATCTAGATTCAAGGAAACAAAATTACATATGTTTTGAAAAGGTAATTGAATCTGATGTTGTTGATAGAGATCTGTTGCATTTGTTGATGAATGTGAGTTGGTAGATGTGGATGAATTTGCATTCTCCATTAGAGATGTTGTTTAGAAGTATTAGTGATTTGAAGGATTAATAGAGTTTTAAGTGTTTCTAGATTTGTTAAAGAAGAATTTGGATCAAGAACAACTCGTTAGAGATTGTAGCTCTGATACCATGAAAGAGTTTAAGCAATTTTGAGAGAAAATGTGAAACAAATTGAGAAATCTGAATATCTGTAACAAGAGTAGCAGCTTTACCAAAAATAAAGCCTGCTAACGTACACTAGACAAGCTATCCTACACATAAAATGCACACATAACACTCAAACATGTGAACCCACACATAACATGCATCCACACATGTGGTGTATTTAACCAAATAACTCTAACTGCTTCTAACTGACTCTAACACAAATGTTGAAATTTATGCTGAAAATATGTCCACTCTCAAGTCCTTCAAAGATCTTTACCAAGATGTAGTTCGAAAAAGATTCTTTCTTAGTTACCACGCTAGTAACCAAGGTCGTAATGATGATATTATCCAAACTATGTCTCTGTTCTTACTAAGTTAAGTATCATTCAAATACACCAGAACAATCACATCTCAGGAAGAACTGTGTAATTCTCTCGGGTTTTGCCTGTTTTCTTATAATAGAAAAAACGCTTGTACCAACACCAAACTATCCCCATCTTTTTCTAGATAATTTATTTATTTCTCCCTAGTTAATACCAAAAGTATCTAGCTACTTTGCTCGAAGTTCAATAACTACAAAATATGTTTATATTCCATGCATTTAAATATTTTTTTGCAGCTTCATCTTCTTAATTTTGCACTATTCCCATGCACGTATGAATTATTTAAACCTCCAGGTCATGTCTCGCACCTTTCACTGGTTCCTGGTTTTCCCTTGTAGTAATAGGTACACTATTAATGCGTTCCAGAAACAGACCCGCCAGTGTCGTAGTGCCCTGTTCAATTTCTGATAATATTGTAATACAAACATGATGCTCCGGGCTATCTGTGAAGGAAACAGGTTGTACAGTTCCACGATGAAGTAAGTGTGGTTTTTCTGGTGTAACGGTAGGATCAATGATTTTGAATTTCACTATCCGAGCAAGTTCATTTACAGCATCAACAATTTTCTCAGTGCATGAAATAATCTCGGCTAAGAGAGATGCCACTGTGGCCACTGGAATGACATCTAACAGATCGTCAATATCTTCAAGGACAACACTTTTCAGTGTCGTTTTTAGATCATCTTCTCCTGCTTTTGAGATCTCAACGTGAATTTCTGCAGCACTAGGGTGTGTCATTGTTCTTATTCCTTGTGCTAAATCTCGCAATGCCTTGCCTGATTCCATGCTCATCTTTGTGCATGATTCTTGAATTTTCTTCTTAAACTCTGTTTGTGCCTGTTATCAAAGATTCATTAGCTCTAATGAAGTTTTTTAATAAACCAAATAGTTACTTTTAGTTAATAAATACTGAACAGTTGATATCTTAATTGATTATCATTTTATTACTTGGATATCTGAGTTAATGCAGCCACTGAGAGCTTCAATTTGGTAAGCACATTGTCTAGTTAAAACTCCAATCTTCAAGTATTGCTGCCATGGATGACGAAATCCGAAACTCCCATGGCATGGTTCCCATCTCGCAAAATTTGCCTGTAAGATATAGCATTTTATTATTTCAAAAAAAATAAAATAAATTATTAAGTACTAATTAGTAATAGCACTGAAATTAAATTAATATGCATGTTTTTTTTTTTTTTTTGAATTTGTATATATGGCCTGCAAACTGGGACTTTGAAAATGGCAGTGCTAACCAGATGCACATAACGAACTGGTAATCTAAGCATACATGTACGAAGTAGTACTGCTTGAAGGTCCTTGGATAACATATGAGATGACGATCAACATAAAGACGAATGAGCCAACTTGATTTTTTGGCATTCTCATTAGTTTTTATGGGCCCTATAACGAACTGGTGCAATTAGATTTTGTGGGCCCTATAAGGGGCCCATCGTCTTTTCTCAAAATCCGAAGTTAAAATCTTCATCCATTTTTATTCATTAGTTTGTATGGGTGATTAAAAATGTATTTATTATCTATAGTTACCAGTGATTCTTCAGTGGTTTTTGAATTAAGAACACTTTTATAAGCTTGATGAAACATCTTTTTGTTATCATCTTTAACAAAACTTTCTCCATCATCCCTTTCATGTCCAAAATATTCTCCTCCAAATCCTGTAAAGATTTTGTTCTTTTTTTCATTAGTTTGTTACACATAATTAAAGCAATAAATACCAGAAAAAAGTTAATTAATCCTTTTCTTTTCTTTTTCACTTCATTAATTACATACCTTCTAAGAAATCTGCAAGTTTTTCCATGTTAAGTGCTGTCAATTTGTGAAGATCTTCACCAGCCCAAACAGGACATACAAAAATCGATACGATAACACATGTGGAACCTCCGATAAGAATTGTTGATAATCTCTGGTGAGCTAACACTAAGATCTTCTCAATTCTATAACCCGATACCGCAACCAAACTAAACGTTAATATGAATATTACCATCCCATAATCATATCTTGCTTTAATCCCGGGAAAAAATCTTGTATACGTAGATGTTGCGGCTGCCATATAAAAGAACATAAGAACGGTGTATAATCGCCGTACATAGTAATACGTAAGAATGGGTACAAAAGAGAGTACAAGGCTTTTTAATCATTCTAACTTTTTGGTTACCTAATATAAAAACAAGAATTCCGAGGAGGATTGGTTCTCCTTCCTCTCCACCTAAATTTGCCAAGTGATGAGCTCCAACTCCAAGTGCACCAGCACATAATGTTGCAATTCCTCTGTTTATACCTTTACCCAATGTTGCCCCTGATATAAATGTACCGGATTTTAATTAGTACTTAATAACCATGAAATACATGCATTCCAATTATCTTCATGCAACATGTTCGTTTACTTACCAACACTAAATTCGAAGACAACAACGACAGTTAAGACTGCCCAAATTGCAGCATTACCAAAATCATCATAGAGAGGTCTGAAATAGTAGAAGAGTGAAACCAAAGAGAGAGCTAATCCAACTTTGATTGAGTGAGTTATTCTTCTTGGATCATCTTTTCCTAACTTTGTAATTTTGTTACTTACTCCTACTACTTTATCTTGGAACTTCTTCGGTAAACCCGTAATCCACCACCAACCAAGAGCCATAACTCCAGCCTTCTCTTGATTTGCTGCTGATTCAATCTCCATATCTTAATTGTTAGATAATATCTAAATGCACAATAAATTTGCATTCACTGACTACGAGTGGTACTAATAGTTTTAGAGAGAAAAACTAGAAGCTAATCACCTAGAGATATACTATAATTTAACGGTGAGCTCTCTTTAATCACTCACTCTATAAGTAGTATAGAGAAATTGTAAGATTTAGAGAGGGACACCAAACAGACAGAGAGAGAGAAGGTTGATGTCTATACATGGGATTTGGAGAGACTATATCCGGCCTGGATTTATAAAGAGAGCATTGAAGAAGATGATATTTTTGTTGTTTTTTTTTAAAGACAATGTTAAAATGACACTTGTATGGTGGTGGGTTTGAAAATTCGTACGGAAAAAAGTACAAGGATATTCTTATGGATCGATTACTAGCCGGTAGAAAATAAGAGCTAGAAATTGCAATGTGTCTTGGTGCTGGTCAAGACTCAGTGGGTAATATTATAGTCTATGGATTTAACTAACTTCGAAAACCGGTTTATAATTGTCTAAAGTTTATAAATCGCAGGATCTTCAGTTACCTATTTAATATAAGATTAATCTTAACAAGTCCCTTCACGTATATTCTTTTTGAGTCTAACACGTGGACATTAACTCGGGTGACGTGGAATACGTGTGGTCATAAGGACATGCTATAGCCTAACTGCAGGATCTTACGTTGTCCATTTAATATGGGACTAATCTCAACACGTCCCTTCAAGTGTAATCTTCTAGGGTCTAACGCGTGGACATTAAATCGGATGACACGGAATACTTGTGGTCATAGGGACGCGTCTAACAAAAGGTTAACCTAGGCTATAGCCCGTCCCTCTTTCTAGCACAATTATTTTAGTATAGATTTTTTTTTTCAAATTTTAGTTTTATCCCATTTATATCAACCGTTCCATCCAATTTAATATATTTTTAGCCACTTAATATTTATTATAACCTACTTATAAGATAATTTCTAGCTTACTTAATCTAGATTCCTGCTTAAAAATAAAAATAAAATTATTTTTAAGATAATTATCTAGTCTTTCTAATTAAATAAATTAGTAATAATCCAGTCCTACCTAAAAAATATAAATTTTGAATTCGGCCATATGTGATCATACAAGACTCATCACATATTATATATTCATATACCATATTAAAATTTATAGACTAATTAACCTCAGAAACCGTTTAAAGATTAGGATGTGCAAAGCTTATAAACCTGTGGAACTTAAATTGTCCATTTAACGTGAATTAATCTCAACAGGCAGTAACAAGATGAATTTTAGCCATAAATCGCCCCAAGAGTCAGACGACAGTACCTCCGAATCCCAATAGTAATTGACTTTTTTTTACTCTCTTAACCTCTGCAAAGAAATCATGGTGGGTAACTATAATAGCAGAAGAGAGAGAATCAAACTGTAAAGTTTAATGTATGGACTGTATTCCACCTATTCCCGATATTTGTCTATATCTTTACATGTTGAATTGGTTTGCGATGTTGATCTCTACCTAACTGACTCAGAATTAAACGATGCTGGGCGAACTATCGCTCTTATTTCACTTCATTTGTAGATCGGTTTAGTTTCACTCCATGCGTCAACCCGTTTTAATACCCAACATATATATTGGTTATCATACCGGTTATACAAAATTTCTATCCATAAAATGCAAAGCCTTATACCAAGTGATCAATATATAAATATATAATTATAGAACGTCGTTTGCTTTAGCCTAAGGCTCTAAGAAGCCTTTGGTATAAATATGTCCTCCAATTTACTGCAAAAGGAAAATCAATATAGTCACTTTCGCATATCATCTGCGAAGTGTTTATCAATTAAATAACGAGATAGATTTACTAAAACTGTGATGCCTTCGGAAGTGCATGTTACCGCTGCTCAGCGTATCTAGCTAGGGTTACTTTTGTAACATCAATGAGTTTGACTTAAAGAGGTAGTAACCCATTAAATATTAGATTCCAAAATAATCTGTCTTGGGATTTACAGTAGACTTTTGTTTAGCTCGTTAATTAATATATATACCACTTTTAGTTGATTGTGGTATGGACTTAATTATTCATTTAACTTTAAACTTCATCAGGAATCTAATGACACACTAAATTAACTGATGGCTCAACTCCTACTCTCTTCTTACCCACCTCTAAAAGGATATCGAAAAAAAGAATACTGAGTGCTGACACACCACCCTCCATGTCTTTTACTTTCACAAACTATGTAGTAGTACTATGTACGCTTTTTTTCCTTTTACTTTTCTTTTAAGTTTTCTCCTTAATTGATTCTAGATTGTCGATTGGAACTAAATCTGACTGGCATGAATAGTCGTACTTAGGTAACATCCCGTTCCTAGTTAGTAATTTGAAATTTGGAAAATATACAGAACAACAAACGTACAAATATTATATGAACTTGTAAAAATTAAACTCGGTCAAAAATCCAGTTAACGGTTCGTAATTCGGTAATAATCCGGAACGGTATACGTACATACATAATTCGTTTTAGATATATGAATTTGGCAAGATAAATTCGGCATACATTAACTTCTAAAATATATTATTTTTACTATGGTTTAATGATATTAATGAACTACATTGGCATATCTATAACTACGGACTCAAAATCCTTCAGTATCCATATTTTCTAAAACAAATTAGATGTTGGAAGATTAGAATATGATTAAAAATGATGAGATAGTGATGATGTGACAAAGTATTATACGAGATGTATAGTTTGTTAATTCGTAAATACGCGTATAATTCGTTTTAGGATGAAAATTCGCTAAACTAAATCAGGCTTCCATACGTACACGTATAATACGTATATAAAATGGATTCGAAATGATTCATGAATAGTTCGGAGAATTACTAACTAGGATCTCACTAACATAATAGTTATTGTATATATATATGAAAAGTACGAGCATTATCTCTATTTTGATTAATTTGGGTGATGAATTCTCCCTTGAGCCAAAACCTCATCAAAGGCGTTTAGTTTTATCATTTTTAAATTATTGTTTGTTCAGGATAATAGTCCCATGTAGACCAAATCCTCAACCTACATAATCTTTATAATTCAAAGGATCACTTCACTTATTATCAATTGGTTTTGAATTAGAAGTTCACTTTCTATCATAATATCAAAGCTAGGTTCGTATAAAAATGAATCCAACGGTTATTTGTATTAATTGTCCGTGATGTAGAGGTCATAAACTTGTGTCGTACTGTAAAAAGAGCTAGTAATGACAAAGGTTTTAAATTTGGAAATTAAGAACTGAATTCCAGTGAAAGCCTCTCCGTTCAGAGCACTATCATTTGTTTCATTGCCCCCGAAATTCGATGTGGGTTGTGGGATTTCCAGCCATGCATATATAAATTTTTAAATTTAGAATATGTTATTTTTGTCTCAGCAAAAAAAAAAATATAATCTTAAATTGGTTAACAAACCAATGTATAAACATATTCAGATTAACACGATTATTTCTGAGCAATGATAGGATGGTGACCAAGGTGGATATGATCCAGCTTAATATATCCTTCTCCTTTTCGGAGAAAAAAAAGAGATATGATCCAGTTATACATATGCAAAACTGATGGGTCTCTAATTCGATCGATGAGTAGTTTTACTTTATTTGACTCTCATTTGCTCAGGGGAAATGAAATGATAATCCACAAATATTCCAGTCTAGGGTTACTGAATTAATAATTATAGAGAATTTGGGAGAATTTTTTGTCAGAGTACAAAGATTTAGAAATCTCTATGTAAATATAACCCGAGATTTATAGAGACTGTTGGTAGTGATTTGAGTCTCACTAATATAGATACAGAAATAAACGATTTAATCAAATCAATAGTAAATTTAATTTAATATAAAAACCTCATGAAATATGTTTTATTTTCCGTTCGTTTTGGCACAATTTAGATTTCCTTTATCCATCTATATAGATATGTTTTATTTTTTTAACGACGTAATTATATTTTTGTCTATAATTACAAAGCATTGGTGTAATCAATTGTATTTTTATAAACTATTTACTAAAGGTTAAAATAAAAAAAATATAAAAAAAACAATATAAAAACCAAGTATTTTCTTAATATGTGAGAAAAACCATCTTCGCTTATATAAAGTGGACGGAAGGCTAGGAGCTTATATATAGGCGAAGATCATTTTTTGTGTGAGTGTCATGAAAAGTTTATAGTGTTATTAAGAAAAAAAATCTCCACAAGATACATATAGATGAATTTCTATATGCGAATACTCCATATGAAAATAACCTCCATACAAAAATAAAAAATTTCGACCATCGTTCAGACTAGTTAAAATTAAAAATAAAATTCATGTTAGGATAGTTAATATTTTTAATAGTTTTGTCTTAAGAAAATGCCTCCATTTAAAAATAATCAACTTTATAATGGAAGCATTATACTCCTTTTGTTCTAATTTAGTTACTGTATTAGGGTTTTATTTTTGTCCTAATTTACTTGCTATAGTTCATATTTTTTTTCATTTTTTCTCCTAATTTATCTCTAACTTGGAATCAGTTCTTAACCTAGAGAAGTGTGTAGGTTCAACTTTCTAAACACCACTCTTAAACACTCTGTCTAAACATTTTTACTATCAAATTAAGTTTTCTTTTTACTGCAACTTAAATAAGCTAGGAACTAAAAACTAGAAATTTAAAATCTAAAAAAGAAAAACTAGTGTAGGGCATTTGTGAAAATATAGATATTTTCTATGTATTTCAACTAAATTAGGACGGAAGGAGTATTGATTATCGTATATAAAAATCTGAGACAAAAAAAATACTTATCTAAAATCGTATTTACACATGTAAATTTAATGAATATTTACAATTTCTAACCACCTAGGTACATTTTGTATTTCTTAAAGGAGGAGTTGTGCAATACAATTGAAAAAATTGGTCTTTTCTAAATGAACCTTTGCCTAAAAATATTTTTAGGTAGTCTCAAAAATTCGTATAAAAGCTCTAGTCATATCACTTGTTGATTTAGATAGTCTGTGCTTTTTCGTAGATGTTGATGTTTTATAAAAATAGTTCTTAATTCTTCGGCATCATCTATTTTTTGTTCTAATCTTTTCATATAAGCAAGGATAAAAAGAGTTTTTATATTAAAAAGAGAAAGAAGATCTTAGTTTGAGATTCATAAGAACTAGATGAAAAGAGAAACAAAAGGTAAATTTATAGTTAATTCAGGTAAGTTTTGGGATGTTGATATGTTTGAATCCATCATCTTCTTATACATTAATTCATTCTTCTTTGTTTCATTCTCTGTAAAACATTAAAATCCATAAATAAAATTTTATTTGTAAACTTACGAATGAAATGAAAATAGAGAAATTATCAATTATTAATGTTAAATATCTATTTCAATTTCATGAAATTTTCATAAATTTTATTTATGAAATTCTAATTCAAGAATAGAGAAAATTGAAATTTTGAGTATTGCAACAAGAACTAAAACTAGATTGTTGTGGAGTTGGTCAAGGTACTTTGACTTAAACGGCAACTAAGTTGCCACCATATATAATTTAAGCAGAAACCCTCCCACAATTAGCCAAGGGCCATAGTGGTTGTCGTTTTCTCCGCTATTGGCTTGAGCATATATCTTTTTATTTTATCCAAGAAAAAGTACACCATAATGCTTGTTCTTATAAAATTTTAAACATCAAAATTGGAACAAGATCACATAAACAACAAACACTAAATATGAAAAAATTAGAAAAAAATAAAAATAAATTGGGGTTCTTGAGCTTTATAGAAGTGTAATACATATACCCCTAGATGAAATATTAACCTATGCAACCACCACTATGTGAAATCCTAACATTTACAATCTCCCTACGCGAAATGCTAACATTTATAACCGCGTTATATATGTCTCGTCAGATGTTTAAGTATTTTAAAAATTTGAGATGCATCGTTCAAATGATGGCACGTCTTTAAATATTAAACCAAATTATGCAAATGATATAATTCTGGAAACTAGATAAGATCCTCTAAAACTTTTAAGTTTTTGACCTAAAGCTAATTCATATGAGTTAACAACTAAAAATGGCCTTATAAGTTCAGAATATCGCATTTTTGACTTTTGTATGAACTTCAAGCTCGTTTTTATTCGTTTTCTCATATAATTATTTTTTAGTTTAAAACTTAAAAGTTTTAGAAGAATTTTTGTTGTTTCTATAGTGATATTTTTTGTTTATTTTGGTTTAATATTCAAGGATATATGATCTTCTGGATGATGTGTATGAAATTTAAAAAATAAATTGAACGTTTATAAAGACATATATGGGGTTTTTGTAAATGATAACATTTCGCATATGTATTGTTGTAAATGTTAACATTTTACGTAGGGGTGCATGTTAGTCGCGTACGTAGGGCTTCTCGTCTACTATTCATCTTCTTCCTCTTCTTGATGTTCTTGATATTTCTTCACTAAATTATCTTTTTCTGAAGACTCAATTTAAACCATAGAAAAATATAATATAAAAATATCCGTTGAGTTGTTAAATGATATTCAAACTTCTTCTTATAACAAACTCACAATCAAAAACACTTAAAATGACAACCATTAACAAATCACAAAAATTTAAGATGTTTTTTCCAAAGTTACCTATTAATGGGTGGCAATATAACCCAACCAGTTCATTTTGATCACATCCAAAAAAGTAACAACCCAATATTTCAATTTTTCCTCCCGATCGATAGACTAATGAATCAGTTCAAATGAAAAATTCAATGGTAAAAAAAAATTGTTGGTTGTTTGAGGAGTTTTTTTTCTCCCTCCAAGTTGGAATGGTGTTTTGGCAATGATTAAGTCAATGGGTTGTAGAATGAGAAAAAATGGGTGAAAAATTAAATTTCCTAACGCATAACTGAAAAAGGCAATGCACTTAAATAAAAAGGCGTATTCATGTACCAATCGATAATCTGTTAAAATTTTCAGTTAGCATTCTATATCAAATCTTTCAAATATCTTGTAACAAATAGTTTTGGACAATAATTAATTTACTTGGGTATCGAAGTAGAAATTCATCATAAGTTATTCCAATAACACACCAGTAATATAGATGGATGTTTTAGTACTCATCCATGCATTTGTTTTGCGGATCATGTATGCATGCAACGTAAACTCATAAGTTGCATAAGCATATATTGTATCAACGAAAAATAAAAAAAAAACTCATTTTGGCGAATCCAATTATCCGATTATACATAAATACATCTATTACTATAAAGAGATTATCTGATTAATGAACCTTATTGTTTACCATGATAACTCTTCTTGTTTAATGGTGAAAAAGTATGCAAATATTTTTTTTGTTTGGAATAACCTAGAATTTTTTGCGGATTATGTTTATGTTTATTTAGACCACCCACAAAACTCGGTTAAAATTATTTTTTCAAAACCAAATAATTTTAAAAATAATCCAACATAAATTACATAATATTAACCGAATACTATTTTATTTTTTAAAATTTTGAGAAATGGCAAATTAGTGAATAGATAAATAAATATTGTTTTCAGTATGTTCAAATTAGTTGAACTCATTAGAATTTTAAAACTATGGACAAAGTATACAAAAGGATTAATGTGGAAAAATCTAATTTGAAGATTCTAGTATAATAAACACCTATAACCCGATAAAGAGTATTTTTGAGTAGGAGAAAAAGATGGGACCATCAAAAATGGTTTGAAGCCTTAGAGCAACTGCAGCGGTTGGACCAGACCATCGACCAAATACCAAATCTGTTTGGTCGTTTAAAAAAAAAACGCAACGAGAACATGAGTAAATATGATATTACGCTGTTGTAAATAAGCGTTAATTATCAAACGCTGTACTAAAGTAACGTATATTACACAGACGTTTAACTGTACAAGCGTTATGTTTTTGACGTTCATTTAGGTTAGCGTTTATAATATACGTTGCTGTAGTGAAGCGTTATATATTCAAAACGTCACTTTACTAAAACGTTACCTAAACGTTACCATACTGAAGCGTTTTGATATAAAACATAGAAAAACGTCCTAGTAAAGTAGCGTCAAAACTCAAACGCTCTTCTAAAACAGCATTTCAAAAAAAAAATGCCCACATATAACAACGTTTGATAGACTAAACGTTGGTGCAGAGGACCGTTACTTTTGAAAACGCTGTTTTAATACGACGTTTCAAAAACGCTGTTCTTAATAAACGTTTAATACGACGTTTCAAAAACGCTGTTTTAGTACAACGTTTCAAGAACAACCTTTCAGAAACGTTGTTTCAATACAACGTTTCAAAAAGAACGGTTCAAAAACGCTCTTTTAATACAACGTTTCAAAAACGCTGTTCTTAATAAACGTTTTGGTAGACGTTTTTCAGTAATGACGTTTGTTTTTTTAAACGTCCTCGTATAATGACGTTTTCCTAAAACGTTGTTTTACATTGGTGTCAGACTATATCTGTTTTGGACCATTTTCTTGACTAAGCATGATCGAATACTGTTCACTTTTTGGACCAAATACTACATTTACTCGTCCGTTGCGGCTCACAAAATCGGACCAAAGACCATTTCTGATGTTTACTCTTTGGTCTGATCGTCCACTGCAGTTGCTCTTAAGGGACCTACCAAAGTGGAAGGTTGAATGAGAATGTGTGGGTTGGACGTTTGAGTTTATTACTCGTTTAGCATGACGGTCGGCCAAAGTTTTCCAACATTGCTAATAGGGGGTATAGATTTGCTCGGGAATTTACCGAATTCCATATAAGAAAAAACATTTCCCACCTTTATATTTATATTGAAATATGTAGTTGTTAAAAAGCTAGCTAACACATCCAAGTAAAGATAATTTATTACTAAATTAAAACATAAGTAAAGAGACACTAGAGAGAGAACTTGCACTTCATTGATAGAATATTCAAGTTGAGATCTTGGAAAGATCCGAGGTGGGATCCCTAACTTTGAGACTAAGATTATATATTTATAGGTTTGAGGGAGCATTTTTTCAATGATCCGGTGCTCCTCGAAGAAGTATATTAGCTAAATTATATATATTCTAGAGTATTTTTAGAATTAGACTTGATACTATCACTCTGGGCTTAATATCTATATTCTGCCCCAAAGCAAATTGGTACCCGCATTTACTTAATTTTCTATTTTTATAACATAAATCCATGACCGGAATAATTGGAAGTATCAGTTGTTATTCATTTTTCGTCCTTTATAAATATACTCTAGATAAGTTTTAATAAATTTAACAATACTTTCTTGGCCCTAAAATTTTAACTAATATGTTTTTACATATCTGAAATCTCAATTCAACCTTCTAAAGACGAAAGTCAAGTTAACTTAATATAATACTATCTCCGTTTCAGCAAAAGTGTTACTATCACTTTTTTTATTTTGGCCTATTCGTTTCAGCAAAAGTGTTACTATCATTTTTTTATTTTGGCCTATTTTTTAGGTTAAAATGAAAAAATGATAGTAACACTTTTACTGAAACGGAAGGAGTATTATTTGTGAACTAAATTCTGGATCCGAAAGTTTAATATCTTGTAGAAGGTTTTTCAAAGAATCTTGAAGATAAATGGTGTTTTTCAATTTTTAACTGAAAATTGTACTTTTTGAGGTCTTATTCTCTTTTCCTTTCATTAATTATGGATAAAGGTGCCGACAACAGTATTAATATCCTACGGAGTATAATATTAGAACTGACGACACTTGTAAAGGTATTCAATGGATGGTGTTCAGTATTCCATTTAAATGGCAAGCTACGCTTCAAAAAAACAAAAAAGCAAAAGAAAAAAACAAGAAATAAACTCGGAAGCTGGAGTTTTAGAGTGCAGTTTGTTGTATTTATCGGTGAGTAACAAGTAAGTGTCGTTTTCACTAAACAAATTATTTAATCTTTGTAATTAAAAATTTCTACTTGGTTGACTAGTTTAAACAAAGGTTTGACAAACAGTAGTTAAAATAGTCACACCGTACATACGAGGGTTACCGATACTTATCTCATGTAAAGTTATTAAGTAGAAAATAACGTCATTATATAAACTTGTTATATTTATTTTCAGACACGATATATCTATTTTTTTAGGGTTATATTTATTTTGGTACCTAAATTTTAACCATAACATTAGTCTGGTATCCAGTTCTTTTGAAATTAAGAGTTAATACCTAGACTAATAGTTGACTGTCGACGACTTCATTTGACTAGATTTTTTTTAATTTTTTCTAACAAATTACTGGAATTTTACAAATTTACCCATGAATCTCTAAATCTACAACTCATTGCCATTACCATCTTTACTGGCTAAAACAATCCAACCAGATGCACAGATCGAAATTAATATCTTTCCTAATCAAACTTCCCCCCTTTTTTTCTTCCTCCTTGTGGCCGAGCCATTTTATTTATAGCCACGATTTCATTTACCTTAAGCCCCTAACCTAAATTCAGTTTTCCTCCGATACAGCATCAAAAGTCATCTATATTCTACCCACTCTTTTATCGATAAAGAAAAGAAATACTCTGCTAAATCAATCAAATTAAAACCCTAGAAGTTAAAGATCCAAAATTGATTTTTGCAAGAGATGATAATTATGATATGTTTGTATACCATGATAAAATTTTATGAATTCAAGCTATAGGGTTTGGCGTACGAAATTTTAGATGATAAATCTATAAATGGGAAATTTGTTTTGGCTTCGTAAGTGTTAAAGTTTGTTTCGTAACCACTGTGAAATTTACTCGAATGATTTAGTTTGGGTTAATTTTGTCTTCCTCTATTTATGTTTGATGATTTTATTACCTTAATTTTTATCTATATGTATTATCTTAGCTGATTATTGATTTATTCATCGGTATGTTTGATTGTTATTTATGATCATCATGGACTTTTATTCTATAAAACCCAAGACCGTCGACAATGGTGAAAGGTTAAACAAAACATTAAGATAAGGTCTATGTTTGGGTGGGGGTAAATGTGAAAACAAAAAGATAAAAGTTTAATAACTTTAAAATTGATAAGAGTAAAAATATAAAAGTATTAAGAGCATGGTCAGATATATTTTTTGATAATTTTAACTGTTTGGTCTAGGTACCAACCTTAACTTAAGAAGAACTAGAATTGGGTACCAAACTAAGGTCTTGTTAAAACCTAAATATTATCCGACAAATAGCCATTTTTAAAAAATTAATTTGAATCTTTTTTCTTCTAAATAATATTATTATATATATTTTTTAAAATTATTTTCTGGTTTTTATATTAGTTATAACTGTTTCTCTGAAGAAAAGATAAAGTTAAAACACTATTTTCTTACACAAAATTGTACATATATACCTCATACAGTCACATACTCCTTCCCTCCCACTTACAGTATCACGGGAGAGTCGACAAATTAACCTCATATTCTATGGGAGATCGATGCCTAGCGTGTAGATCTAAAGCATGATTCCTTAAACATTTGCTGATTCCAGTGCCACTGTTAATTTATCACAGTACTTGATTAAGTGTGGGGTCACTGGAACTTCCAGATGAAACTTTTCTGACCCCACCCCATCACCACGTAAATATCTGAAAACCTTTTAACTTAACATAACATGTTTATTAGTTCTTATTAATTAGTTAAGTACACGTAAAATCTTGATTGCGACAATATTGTTATTCTGATTCGTCATGAAAGAACAATTTTCTCGACAAGCTTTAATATCCCCCTTTGATCGTGTACTGTGTACACGTGCATTCAGAGATCCTTAATCTCAAAGTAATCTAGCTACTTAGATATGACACTATGTCGAAAAACAATCGCGTGTTCAGTGTATTACATTTCGTTTATTAGTGAGTTTTGTAGACACCAACAAAGAACCTTGTTCCTGTCTACATTTTCTCGACATCCTTGTGATACAAACAGCTCACATATTGGAAACTAATGGGATGTAATTGTACAGCAGATAATTGGTATAGGATTACGTTTTCATAAGGGTACATAGATTGATCGAACATATTGTTTGAAAAAATTGTTCCAAGTATGTTCCATCGGTCTGTGACATTTATCGATTAGAATAAAGTAACTGACACTTGAAAAATGAATGGCTTACAGATATATACAGAGGGAAGTCTTTAGACTTATACGATGAAGGAAGATTTCATTTCAACCATAATTCATATACAGTTGGTCGAACATATATAAAATCTAGAGACACAAGATAAGGTTCTCACGAGGAAGAAAGAAAAAAGATTGATTTTTAGTAATTTTCTTGTTCTTATAGAAAGTTGGGTTATTGATTTACTTCTATATGAAGTTCTACACTTCCTTTACCAATAAACATCTATTTCACACAAGTTGAACAAAAGAAGAAGAGTAAGGTTTTGTCAGATAATTAGGTTTACATGAATATCAAACTATTAGATTCGAGGGAATATATTCATTTTCAATTCTTATTCAAAGATTTAATTTAACTAATTAAGGAGATATCATGAGCTATCCTTTTAAACAACTTGAAACTACCTTTTAAAAAAAAAAAAAAAAACTTGACTATCTGTGTAACTTTGCGATTTAAGGAAAGAAACAATGTTGAACATAAAGCATATAGGTTGCCTGTTGGGTCGGACTCGGTCGGTGCGATACTTGAAGCTTCCCAAACTCGGTTTACAAGTACTAGTGAATTAGAAATTGTGGGTAGTCCTAGAAACATTTACAGGGGTTGTCAATTGTGATTTATAAAGACTTATAGAGAGTTCTAAAATATGTTGTTAGTCAATTGTGATTTCCAGAGAGTCTCTCAAACTCTCTTGTTATTGGATAGAGATTTTTTCCAAGTCTTTTTAATTCTCCCAAACTCTCTTGTTATTGGATTAAGATTTGTTAAAAGTCACTCAAACACTCTTGTTATTGGATTAAGACTTCAAAATCATTGATTTGTTGCTTATTGGAATTTTGGGAGACTTTTTTAATGAAAATAGGCATGAGCAAAATCTCTCCTTTATAGGTGATACCTTGAGAGACTTGAAAATTTGGGTAAAACATATAATCCAAAGGTCCTCATTTCTATGTGACCTATTGGTGAACTACATGTTGCAGAGTTCAATGGTCGTAGGAGTACTTTCTTTGTTGATCCTCTGATTCAGGTCCTTGTGGTATACCTTTGATATGTTATCTTTGTCAGATAAAACCATTCGGAAGTTATCCCTGACTTCCAACTATATGCATGATTTTGTCAATAGTATGTTGTAAAAATTGCCATTTACGATTTCTTTGTTAAATTTTCACATTTGGAACTATCATGTTCGATATAAAAAATTCTAGTGCCCTTTTTCTCTCTCTCTCTTTTTTTTTTGTTCCTTTCATGTAATACTTTTTTTTTTTATTATTTTTCATTTTTGAGATGCACCTTCAAATACAAATATACCTTATATTAATATAGAATCCCCCTCGGATCAAGTTATTTCGTCTGAATGAATGATTGTTTCTTGGATAATTGTCGTTTTATTTCCAGATGGATAATAAGTTATACTCATTCATGGTCTTCTATTGTGAGACATCTCACGACCTTCATGTTGTTGAAGTTTTTCTCTTTTGATCTAACGAACATTTTATTCTTACTCTTTAAGTTTATTACCATTTTTATTAAATGGTAGCTGTAGAGTGATCGGGATAGCTGCATATCTCCTTGCAGACAATATGTTAGTTAGGGTCAGTGTTAACTAGTTGGAAGTCAAGGTGAAGGTGTGTTATGAACCTAGGTCACTGACTGATTCTACTCCCAGTGACTTTGATATGTTATTTTCATCAACAACCTTCGCTTCACAAGCCAGGTATAATGGATCATATTGTACATGTCTTGAAAGGGGAGAAAAAACTTCACATGCATGACGCAAATTGCAGGTTTTTCTCACCTCTTTGTTCATTATTAGTTCTGAGTTGTGACTTTGAAATTGCATTGCTTAATGTACAGTTATTAGACTAAAACTGTACGTTTTCTTTTTTAGTGTTTACAATGCTGATTTTGATGGGGATGAAATGAACTTCTAATGTGGGTTTAAATCATTTATATTACTATTAATTGACTGTATAAACAGGACTCTGAACTGGTGAAGGCAAAACAAAGCCAAGAGAACAGAAGGTAACATTTGGTTTAGCAAATCACCTAATTATTAGATTGCCTCAATTGATATATTATTTATGTTTATACTTTTGTTGAAACAGTAGAAAATATCAAAGGGCAAAGAAAAGGCTGTTGATAGGCGAATGGAAAAGATGGAGAAAATTAGAGAGCAAAAGAAGAAGCAATGTGCTAGTGACAGTGCATATGCTGCCATTATGGAAATACCATATCTTACTACGGATGAATGTTTTCAAGCGATAGAGATGTTGAACACCAAAAGCAAAAAAGAGATGTTCATTTATTTGTCTGCAAATGATCGAAATGACTGGATTCGTCCTAAGTTAAGCAAGTGAATGTTATTTTATTATTATATTACTCAATATTATAATTACAGCATGCAATTTTGAACTTGTTTTAGGATTGCATTGGAGCTATGGATAGTACACATATTCCAATAATGATAAAGGGCAGGGATGTGAGTGCTTATCGTAATCGTAAAGGAGTATTATCTCAAAATATTTTAGTTGCATGCAATTTTGATTTAGAATTTATATATGTGTTGAGTGGGTGGGAAGGGTCTTCTCATGACGCAAAGATTCTAAATGATGCTTTAACAAAGAGGAACGGACTCACCATTCCGCAAGGTAATTATACATAATTTATTTGTAGCAATCTCTTTGAATTTGGTTATCATGCATATAATGATTAAGTTAATCATAAAAAAATTATATAAATTTTATTTGATGAATTGTGGATTTGCAAACCGACGTCAGTTCTTAGCTCCATACCGTGGTGTTCGTTATCATCTCCAAGAATACTCAGGTTCCGGGCGCCAACCAGTAAAAGCTGATGAATTGTTTAATCTTCGACATGCATCTCTAAGGAATGTAGTTCAGAGAATATTTGGTGTATTCAAATCACGTTTCTTAATATTTAAGAGTGCACCCCCGTTTCCATACAAAACACAAGCGGAAATAGTTTTGGCATGTGCAGGGCTACATAACTTTTTGCGCAAAGAATGTCGTTCCGATGAATTTCCAGTTCATGAAAGTGAAGAGGAACCAGATTCTTCCACTGAACAAATAGATCCTGAAGAGAATCTTTCCCAAAATTAAACTCAGAGACAATAACGAGAAGATGCTAGTCAGTGGCGAGATATCATAGCAAATAAAATGTCGGATGAGTGGAATAAAGAGAATGGAAACTTAGGCACAGGACAACAATGAGCTTTTAATTTTGACAAATGACACAAATTTTACTAGGTATTCATGATACTTGTGTTAATTGTGTAACGTGCATAATAAAAAAGTTGATATATGTTTTGAATTTATGATTAGATATTTTACATCTTTTTATCTCTACAAATCACAAAGACTCTCTAGAAATCCATTAGATTTGTATGTACAAGTCGCAAAGACTCTCTACAATTCTCTTTTAAAATCACTGGAAATCTCTATATTTCTAGAGAGTCTCCGGGAGTCACTAAAAATAAAAATCTATGAAAGTCTATATAATCTCATTTGACTACCCCCTGTTAAAATATCATGTTAGTCTTTAAACTTCCATTATTGGATGTAAAATTTTTAAATTTGGAATTTGAAAGTTTCCAGGATGGAGAGATTATCGGGTCAGAAACATAATATATTTTAGGCACAAATTGACTTTCCGTAGTGGAGATTGGTTTCCGCGCATAGCAAAAACTCGTACGGTTGTCGCGAGCTAAGCTATAGCTTACCAACAATTTGTAGTTTCCATCATCCATTGTTTAGCTAACTACTACAACGAAGCAAATTTTGTTACCATAGTGGTTGCGTTGATATATTGTAGAAAAAAATATGGAAAAATACTCACCATAATGTTTTCTTTAAAAAATTATTTTAAAAAAAAAAAAAAACAACTCAAACCTCAACTCATTTGATCCATTTTGGGTCGTGGATTAATGTTAGTCTATGAGCTGAATTGATAATTTTCAAAATGAGGAAGGCCGACAGAGGAGGGATGTAGCATGAAATTTATGGGATGAAAAACGGATTTCCCTGCGTTATGGGTAAGAATTATGATTTTATTTATTTTATTAGACATGCATACGTTATAATAATTATTAGAAGCATGTACTGCCTTTTCAAATACATGACTGATGGGATGTCATAGGCACAACCAATTAGATCACTTATTTCTACTCCATTAACAAGTAATACAATAGTGTAAGGATCTTTCCCACGAGTAGCAATCAGTTTTTAGTTGTCAAATATCACAGAGGAAGGTTTTGTTTATAGGTTACAAAAAAAATATAATAAAATAATAAGTAAAGATGTAATCAAGATGCGAATTATGGTCGAAAAATCCTTCTTCGTTATAAAACATTTATCGAATTAATATATTTATGTATTCTTCATTAATCACATATTATCACCAATGTTAGAATATCAGTAAGCTCTGATATACCTGTAATTCCTAATATCACTAATACGAAAGCGCTGGACTACCAGGTTTTATTAGTCTAAGCCACCAAGAATAAGCTCTCAAGGTATAACCTATTCGAATGCTTTAGGTTTTGTAAATTAGGTTGATCCTAGCATCAAATACATATGTGTGATCTTCTTATTAATGTTGTTTATACCACGGTAACCTTATGCATGGTCTCACGTTTTCTACTTGTGTATAAGGTTATTCGACTATTGCACGTATCTCCTAACCCTCTTCTAGAATTAGGTCAATCAATAAATCACTTTAGTTGGCCACCTAAAACAATCAATCATAAACATTCATCATAGTAGAAACAAATGATAATCATGTGAACATATCAAAATAGATTCATATATTAAATCAAATCATGTTTAGAACTTATAATTCGTCGTCAATCAAATAGAAGTTTAGCTACTCATGGATTTAGTGAAACCCATGATATAAATTTGAGATAATAAAATTTGAAATAGATATGATGATGGAAATACTTCAAACCCAAACTTTCACTCCTTATTTTCTTTTCTTCTCCTCAAAACCTTCATAAAACGTCTATAAAACGTCCCTTAAGAAGTCTTAAATGTCCCCTTACATATCCTTAACTATACTAAGGATTGAGCCCGTTCAAAACCAATTTCTCTCACTTTTAAATTTTATTTCACAACTTTCTTCATCTAGGACCGATCTTGGGATTGATCCCAAAATCCATAAAAATTGTTTTTCCATATATTCTCATATGAACTCAGAATTACCTCATTATTTTTGTGTTGGCTTCGTGTCTTCAGTCTATAAAACATAGAGTTGAATACTTATGAATTTAATTGAATTCCATTTTAGTTTTTGGTTCATCTTCACTTTTATGTCCATTTCAGCACTCTTTAGCTTCTTTTGGATGATTCTACCTAAATGGAATAGACAAAAGAAAGCAAGAGTAATACATGGTAATATGCAAGAAATATAGAAAATACTAGCACGGACTAAAACTATAATAAATTATGCACTTATCAAATTTCCTCACACTTAGATTTTGCTAGTCCTCGTAAAAACTACCCAACCTAAACTAAAGCCTAACTTACTTTCGCAGGAATCACAGTTACACTTAGCATGTGAAACGAAACTTTAAACCTCTAGGTGACCCTAATGAATAAGTTATAGTCTCGTGAACATATACCCACAAAATGTAGTCCAATTTCTAGTTATTCATGAACGATTAAGGATAAACACTAAACAAGCTAGTTAGTTGGCCTACTTAGGTTCCATAGCTACGTGAATCAATATCTCACATGAATTATAATCATCACACATAAGAAATTAATCGTGTATGACATTCATATATGATCTTAGAACTTTACTCAGAAAGTCATTGAACTTCTACTTGATGCAATATTTTTCAACAATATGCACAATACTCATGAATCTATACATATTTATAGAAATATATATCATTAATTCAATCACATGGATAGATTGGATATGGAAAAGTAAAGTGTGCAGATGTAGACTAAGGTAAACGATGTTACCCAAAATATTTGTATGAATGTTGTCAAAGTATTTATTTATACATCCAAATAATCGAAATAGCACCCATTTTACAGATAACATGATTAGATATTTTGAATCTAAAGGCATATTCCATTTCAGCAGATTACATGATAATTCTGATGGATCCTTCACTCCACTCTCGCTTAGGGGACGAAGAAAGGAAAAACGCACAAATATTGCTTTCCAAGCGTCAACAACCATATCAAATATTTTGGATTCGCTATATAATAGCGATGTTATTATACCCGAGCCTAATTTTTTTTTATGTTGGCTCACTTTTTGAGTCTATAAGACAATTGCATACTGTTGTTTCTTTTTCATTGTCTTTGGGGCTTAAATCTCAACCAATTTGATCCATACTTGCTACAACATAAATGCAATACTAGGGTTCCACAAAATCACTTAGAGAAACACATAAACTGTAAAAAAAAAGTGATTGATAGAATATGAGAAACACATACACAAGTTTTCCTCTTAATTATTCAAAGACTATCATGTTATTTCTAGCACCTGGGTTAAGTATTCAAATACGAATATGGATAAACCATTTTCCCCAGGATATGAAAATTCTTTAGCCAAGAAATTCATTTTCGTCTACCTAAAAGGTTAGTGTCATCCTAAATGTCCCAAATACTTCAAGATGAAGTTTATTCAAATAGCCAAGAAATTGTAAAGGTTTTTTTATTTGAGTATATATGTACTAATACTAGACTAAGAAAATGAATACTAATACAAATATACTACCAAAACATGCTTAACTATTTTGCCACACTTAAACTTTATATTTTCCTTAACGTTTAAAAACGGAAATTCAGGTTTCTAATGTAACAGAATAATAACCTCAAGAACCGTATAAATGGGTAAGGAATTATGCAAAACATCCTTCACAAAAAATGTTCTCATATGTTTTTACTATAACGTGTCAGTATGGAAAGTGTTTCAAAAAAATATCTAAGAGTTATGGCCTCCAGAATGACAGTCGTGCAATCAGAAAAAGTTATGAAAAATTATGAAACTCAACTTTCCGGACCAGTCGCTCCAACCAAACAGACTTCGAATTCAGATTTTATTCTATGAAAAGAACGGTGAGTCTTTCTTCTTCAAAAGTTAGGGTCAAACACTTAAATAGGACTTCTAACAAAGTCTCTAGAGATGTTAGAGCGGAAGGTATTGTAGTAGGAATTTTTTTGACGAAAAAGTTTTTTGTCAGAACTTTCATTATATATATAGGACTTCGTAAAAATAAAGATTGGAATGCAAGATATGATATGCAAACTCTAAAGTTGAAAACAAAATGAATAAAAATACAAAACCAATAGTTTGCCACCCATGCAACGCTTACTTTAACGTCTTCAGCCCGACTTGACATTTCCAGTTACCCTTTAGCCCACTTCGATAACTTTTGCTGAAAAAAAAGAGCTCACATCACTTGAAGCGTATGATTTCTCTATCGATTTTCATGCTCAAGGTTCCTTGTTGGACATCAATATTCGTTCCAGTTGTTCTCACAAATGGTCTGCCCAACAACAATGAAGAATTTGCATCACTCATATCTAGAACATAGAAATCCAATACAAATATCAACTCGTTAACTTGCACCAAAAATTTCTTAACAACCCCATTTGGGTAAACACCAAATTAGTTAGCAAGTTGAAGTACTACACCGGTCTCCTTAAGAGGACCAAAATTAAAAGAATCATATATTGAAGCAGGAATAACATTAACAGATGCTTCCAGATCTAGCAAAGATCGTGTAAACTTGGTTTTACCAATTGTGCATGTTACAATGAAACTACCAAGGTATTTCAATTTAGGTGAGAGTTTCTTTTTAAGAAATACCGAATCGTTCTCCCCCATAGTCATCACTTCATTACCAATTAGCTTTTTCTTGTTAGCGCACACCTCTTTCAAAAACTTTGCATGATAAGAAAATTGCTTGATTGCTTCAATGCGTGGGATGTTCACTTGGACTTTCTTAAAGTTTTCCCAAATTTATTTGTCTTGATTTCCTTCTTAGATTGGGAAAACGATTAGGAAAGGAATTTTCACCTCATATTCAGGTACAAAAACCGTAAGCGTATTAGTTGTTGCAGATTTTTCTTTAGGTACCATTTTTTTTTTGTATTTATCGCCCGTTCAGAGTGATGCCAAATCCTCTCTTTATATACTACAAATAGTGGTTCCCACTTCTCAAAGTTACCACATTAACCTGCTCTTTCATATTAAAAAAGTTTTGTGATAGAAATTTCCCTGAAATTTGTGCCTTTACCTGACTCATTGTCGTGGCTAATTGACCCCTTCAGCAGGTCCTTTATAGCCATATCTTGTTACTACAGAATTGTATATTTTCTCTGAGCATTTGCACCTTGCTTCTATTTTATAGCTTTCATTAAATCTTATAATCTGGAGTTATGTGGTTGAGGTTTTTGTTGGAATTATGGTTGTTGAAAACCACTTTGTCGCCCATACAGATTAAGAGTTCCAGCTTGCTTGTTTGCATAAATGGAATTTGGATGATATTTCCAAAATGCATTATAAGTTAGATCATACCTTTGCCAATGATTAGGAAATACAATATTAACCACTTAGGGATCAACCTCATATGTTGGAATAACTGCAGATGATATATGTTTCATCATCTTCTCCATATTACTCAATCGCTGCTTTGTATGTGGAGTAGAGATAACTTCATAAAGTTTCCTACCAACCAGATCACCTCATATGCTGAATTGTTACATGTTTGCAACCATATTTCAATCAAAATTGTAGCTTCTTTGATGGTTTTGTTGGTTAATGCACCACCTCTTATGGCATTGATAAGATTTCTCTCTGACTAAAGCAAACCATCATAAAAGTAGTGTACTACAATTTGTTCGATGATATGGTGATATGGGAAGCTTGCTAACAATTTCTTGTACTGCTCCCAATATTCGTAAAGTGTTTCATTAGTAATCTATGCAATCTCACTAATTTTTTTACGAATAGTTGTTTCTTTATGGGCAGGAAGTACTTTTACATAAATATTTTCTTCATATCCTTTCATGATTTAATTCTTCTGGGTGAATGAGACCATTCTTCTGCATAATCATCCAAAGAGAATGGAAAAGCTGTCAGTAAAGATTTTTCTGAATCAGTACCAGATGGCCTTAGACTAGTCAACCTGTGTTGAAACAACTACAAGTGATGATGGGGATCATCTCCTACAAGCCTTTAAACTTTGGTAACCATTGAATCAAGTAAGATTTGAGTTCAATTGATTCGTCTAAATTGATGCAAAACTGTTGTTGATCTAATAATAGAGATGTCAAATCCTTGAGTGTCTTCCTTTATGGAGGAGGTGGTGTAAGACCACTCCCCTGGTTAAAATTTTTCGTATTTAACCAGGCGTCTCTTCTAATGGCGGATCATGTAGAATTCTCCCGCTTCGAGTAGTAATACCACACTGTTGATAACCAACGCGATAACCAGGAGCCAGAGATCAAGTATCTGAAATCAAAAATCTAGAAAACAAAATAAAAGACTAACTATAAAACCAAAAAAACCAAAATAAACTAAAAATATTAATAACTAAAAGCTACCAACTGATCCACGACAGTGGCTCCAAAATTTGATGGGATGTCATAGACACAACAAATTAAATCACTTATTTCTACTCCACTAACAAGTAATAAAATAGTAGTAAGGATCGTTCCCACGAGGAGCAATGAGTTTTTAGTTGTCAAATGTCACATGGGGGTTTGGTTTATAGGTTATAGCAAAGTAAATAATAAAGAAACAAGTAAAGATGTAATCAAGGATGAGAATTATGATCGAGGAATCCTTCTTTTGTAATAAATATTCATCGAATTAATATATTCTTCATTATTACCAACTATAGAATATCAATAAGCTCTGATATACCTTAAATTCCTAATATCACTGGATATGGAAGTTCTCGACTACCAGGTTTTATCTGTCTAAGCAAGATAGAACAAGCTCTTAAGGTGTAACTTAGTCGAATGCTTTAGGTTTTATAAATTAGGTTGATCCTAGCATCAAGCATATAAGCTCGGTCTGCTTACTGGTGTTTTTTTACATACGATTGTTCCACAGAATCCATCTGCAAGGTCTCATATTTTATACTTATGTAGAGGTTATTTGACTATTACACGTATCTCCTAACCCTCTTCTAGCATTAGGTCAATCAATAAATCATTTTAGTTGGCCACCTAAAATAATCAATCAATCAATCATCATAGTTTAGAAAAACGATAATCATGCGAAGAAATCAACATAGATTCATATATAAAATCAAACCATGCTTATAACTTAGAATCCATCCCCAACCAAATAGAAGGGTAGCTACTCAAGGATTTAGTGAAACCCATGATATACATATGGGATAATCAAAGTGAAACATATATGGAATACATCAAAACCCTAGCTTTCGCTCCTTGTCTTCTTTACTTCTCTTCAAAACCTTCATAAAACGTAAAAAAAAGCCGTCCCTTAAGAAGTCTTAGATGTCCCCTTAAATAGCCCTAACAATCTTAAAGATATGGCCCACTTTAAAACCAAGTTTTCTTACTTTAGAAGCTATTTTCGGAACTTTTTTCATTTGAGATCGATCCCAAAATCATAAAATTGTTTTTCTCATAACTTCATCATACAAACTCAAAATGACCTTATTCTTTTTACGCTGGATTCGTATCTTCATTCTCTAACACATAGAGTTGAATACTTATGAATTTGATGAAATTCAATTTTGGACTTTGTTCATCTTCACTTTTATGTCCATTTGAGCACTTTTTTAACTCATTTTGTATGATTCTTCCTAATTGTAGAAACAAAACAAAAAAAAAGTAATACAGTGTAATATGCAACGAATAAAACAAATACTACCATGAAATTAATATCAAACGTATAGTAAATTATGCATTTATTTATGGAACACTTCTACCAATTTTGAATACATTTTTTGAGATAATATGTTAACTTTTAAGAGGTAGTTATTGTTGATATGGCAATTGTCCCCAGGGGAAGAGCCAGTATATAACAAGGGTGTGCAGTTGCTACCCCTATTCAACAGGCTCCCAAGCCTAATGTTTTTTTAAAGTTTAGCTTTCGGGCCCTTTTTTGCTTACTTAATACCCCTAACAAGATGTTGCTTCCCTATAGAAAGCTTTCTGGCTTTGCCTCTGACTGCAAGCTTTGCCCCTGACTGCCCCAATTTCTCATACCTCTTTAAGTGATAGTAAAATGAGTAGATAGTTTTAGAAGGAATGCAAAAATGGTGTTGGGTTAATTAATTTTCATGTCGTATATAGAGAGAAAAAAAGATAACGTTCATGTGTAAAATGACGTTGATGTTCCCTTGTAGCTGAAAATATGAATAGTCCCCCAACTGATAAATATGAAATAACGTGCACTAATATTCTCGAGTGAGCAAATTTTTTGAAATATTGATACCTATCACATTATGTTAATCAACCTACGATCTCACTCAATTAAAAAAAATTAATTAAATTTCTTTTTTTGTTGTTGCTTTTATGTAACCACTTCACAATTTTATTTTCCTTTATCGTATTACATTAAAATGGAAAAGGTCGGGTGTGATAGATATATAGAATCAATTAAATGATGTTATACGAAAGGTAACTATACGTACGTATTTCTTGATATATCTCTTGAACGCAACTAGAAATCATGAAATTGAACTTTGTTAGTGTATGATAAAACATAAGACAGTTGGATGCACCGGAAGCCCAAAGGTAGAAAAGATGCACACCTTTCTGAAGTAGTAAATTGGTATGTGCGCCTGTCATTCTCATTTTAGCTTATGTATTTTCATATATTTTTAAGTGTGACTTTTAATGCGGAAGAGTGATTGTTTTCCTTAAATTGTTTGATATTATAGCAAGGAAAGGTGATTTTAGCAATGAATAAATGTCATCCGGATACGGCTAAAAACCCTATTTATACTAAAAATATAGCCAACGAGATGTTCTCGATAAAATTATCAGTATATAACTTGCTGATTTTTCAAAAAAAATCCATATCATAGTAAATGAATATATATATATTTCTTTAGTTAATAATATTTCTTTTTATTTTTAGCTGCGATTATGCTACTCATAGGTACAATCTCATAAATCCAATGAGTTTTTGGATTTACTGCGGGTGCAAGCTTAAAAATCCTTTGAACCCTGCATCAATAAGATTTTCTAAGACAAGTAAATTTAAGCTATTTTGATTCCAACCTTAGCTAATTTATTATTTTAACAATAATATAATTTATGTTATTTTATTTCAGCTTTAACTACCAAGTGTATATATACGCATATGTGAGTGTGCTCGGGTATGCATTTAGTTTATTAGAATTTTTTGTTTACTAATATATGTAGCCACATGTTATTAGCTATAAGTTAAACTATTTATAAAAGATTTTATTTAAATCTATCTCCATTTTTTTATAATAATACTTTTTTTCGTCATAACTTAATTGTTATTGTAGGGTTTTATTTTTGTTCTAATTTACTTGATATAATATATATTTTTTCACTTTTTTATCCCTAACTTAGAATTAATTCCTATTTTAGAGAAGTGTGTAGGTTTAACTTTGTAAACACCACTCTTAAATACGCAATATATATATTCCTAAACAATTCTACTATTGAGTTAAGTTTTCCCTCTACTACAACTAAAATAAGCTAAGAACTAAAAACAAGGACTTTTAGAAACTAGAAAAATAAATATTAATCTAGAGTATTCGTTTGAAGAAAATACTTTTTATTTGTTTTTTAATATTTATATAAAAAATAATATAACAACTAAATTAGAACAGAGGAATTAATAATTATAAAAAAATATCCATTACATCCACCCGTATCTTATTTGTCTATCCATTGAATGTAAATCCATTGATTGTTGGAATGCATACAGATACCAAATTTAGGAATAATAATATATTTGATTGGATGCGGCTGGAGCCAGATTCATGGATCTCCCTAACTTGAACTAAGATTCTGTGTGCATTTTGTCCAATTCAATATAGGTCTGGGCTAACACCTCAATTAATGACTGGGTTTTAGAATTTCTTTCTTCTTTTACGAAAGATGTTTTTACCTGGTATTTTTAATAATACTCCCTCCGTTTCAGGAAAATAGTTACTTTCTCTTTAAATTTTTGTTCCAACAAAAGAGTTTCTTTCATTTGCAATATAACAAACTTTCAAAACTACCCTTATTATTTTAAGAAATGTTATTATTCTTATTATAAAGATATATGTAGTATTAAACTTTTTGTTAGGGTAAATCTGAAAATAAATTACAAAAGTTATTCTCTCTCATCTTGTCTTAACAATTGTGCAAACATGAAAAGTAACTCTTTTCCTGAAACGGAGGGAGTATTATTTTGATGTTAAACTTGAGAATTCAAATAGTGGAGTTGGGTAAAACCTAACTTCTTCCTCTGTTTCAAAAACACAGACACGTTTGATTTAGCACGAGTATTAAGAAATCTTTTTCTTTTTACTTTTTTTCATTTTTTCATGTTTGTAGCAAAAAATTTTCATTTTTTTCTAATTTATATTTTATTATTTTAAAGTAAAATAGTAAAAGAAGAGAAAGAAGCCGTCCGTCCCTCAATATGCTAAAAGAGAAAAAAGGAAATAAAAGTGGTCCCTCCGTATGCATACATGGGCAAATCAATAAGCTTATTAATTTGATTTTTCTAAAATAAAAGTAGACATATTTTTTTGACATACCTAAAAATAATAACCACTAACCAAACCTATCTTTTGATAAAGAAAGAGTATCATTAAAGAGGTTAATTCCTCGCTCTGCAGTAATTCGTCGTTTCCGAATTGCAGTATCTTTAATATCTTATAGGTACCTAAGTGCTACTAATACAAGGTATTGAAATCGTAAATTAGGAAAAAACTCGTTTTTTATTTTTAGAAATCAAATCGTATATTGAATCGCAAATCAAACATTCATGATGGAGTCTTAAAATCAAGGTTTTTAAATCGTGACTCGTTTTTTTATTTTTATAAATCGATTTGTATGTTGAATCATGAATCGAAGATTCATGGTTGATTTTTGAATCGTATGCTTTCCTATAAATAATACTCCCTATGTTTCTCTTTAGATGAGGGTTTTGTAGTATTCACGCAGATTAAGAAAAAGAAAAGACACTAACTTTTTTCCATTTGTGCCCATGAAAAAAGTCTTCAAACATTAATTGTTATTACTATGTTAAAAAAAACTTATGGTTCAAAGAAAAAAATTCAAAGATGTTGTTGGTAGCTTTGTGGAAAAATATGAAAACCCTCAAGTATTTTGGAACTAGAAAAAAAATCCTAAAACCTCATCTAAATTGGAACGAAGAAAGTATTGAATTATGTGAAACATTTAAAAATTATCACATATTTTTGTCAAGTTTTGATCTTTGATGCCTTAGTGATTTATAAATTTAAAATAATTTCAATATAATTAAACAACAAGCGGTGGTTAGGAGTAGTTTAATCCAAACAATAGGTCTAGTGTTCGAATATGTGCTACCACAAAATTTTTGTTAACATTTATCTCTACTAATTTGACTTCGTCCACGATTCAAATTGGTCAAGTCTCGTTGAGTAAAAACTGAATCTGTACGAGTCATTGGCATTTCGACTCATGACTCGTAGGAGTCTAAAAACTATGCTTAAAACTTTTAATTACAAGAGGTTTAAATATGAGTAACTTTTTATAATGTATTCGTAATATTATAAATAGGCAATAATGCACTATTATATATATAATTTTAATACTTTTTCCTCAATTGTGGTTAAAAGCTGAATAAAGCTCAATTTTTAGATCTTCTGTCCCCGTCTAAAGAAGATTTAGACTAATAGTAATTCGTTGGAAAAAATTTATAACAATAAGAAATTTTTTGTCCCCTTTCACACTAAATTTAGACCAATAGAAGATCATCGGAGATAATTTAGATCAATAGGAAATCAAGTGCCTTTATCCCTTTTCACATAGTTTCTACCCACACACATATTGTTTGGGTGATCGCTACCTATTACTCTAGCATATAAAAACATATATAAGTTCCTCTATAAAAACCCTAAAAAACTTAGCTCTAGCGATTCTCTTTCTCTTTCTCTTTCTCTATCTATATGTTTTTCTAAGAATCTTCTTTTATTAATTGACTTGTTTTCTTTTAATTTGTAGGGATGATTTTTACTTTCCCTCGATTTTGACTGAGAAGGTCTGAGCTTTACTACAACCCTAACCCTATTTTCCATTTTTCTATATCTTTCTCACAAGTTTTTTCCCATTTATGATATTTGATTTCATCAACTGTTAATCTTTTTAACTAAATCATTATATTTTTGATTATGTGGGTTAGGGTTCACTTTCTCTTTGATTAGTTAGATTAGTTAAAAAATTCGTTATTATTTTTCAGATTAGTTAATTTTGTGCGAGATTCCTCTTAACCATGTTAAATATATATTGAAGAAAATAAGCTGGTGAAAAGTTGAGACATGATTGTTTATTTTTTCCAGGTATATTGAAAATAAATCTTCTGGGAGGTTTGCTAAAGCTTTTCTAGAAGAAATAGTGGTTTTGTATGTGGACCATTATCTTGATAAGCCAAAAATCTATGGCTGCAATCGCACGATGTCTAAAAAGTAGAAGCGGTAAATATGGAATCGTCTACGGGGATTGATAATATTATTTCTCGCTATTACACAAAATATATGCTAAAAATAAAGAAATTATTTTGGGGTGAATTTTTATGAATTTAATTAAATAAAATAATTATACAAATTAATTAACCAGGAAAAGAAAAGGTCCAGAGTTTTGGATTTCACTACTTCTGATGTTGATAATTCAAACTTAATATCCTAAACACAATACTCTCATACTACTCAAAACAATATTGACCCCAATCTCACGTTTTGGAAAATCCAACGTTCTAAATTATTTCTAAAACTTTCGTCATCTCGCAAAGATATAATTTCCTTCGCTTATAAATATCAACGGCCTAAAGATTATTCAGAACAATTAAATAGAAGCATATTTAGAAGAGAAACTATTAGTCATTAAGAAACACAAATATAAAGTAATTATTATGTCTAAGAAATTAAATATTAAAAATACACATCAAAAATAGCTTCCTCCTCTACCCTAGAAAAATAATTTAGCTACTCATGGAGAAAAAAAATAGAAGAAAAATAATTAACAATTGTATTCATTAATTAAAAATGCTTACAAGAGTTTTTTATGAATCAACAACTCAGAGTTTAAAACTGAGTTTTTTATGAACCAAAATGTTACTAAAGATATTGAAATTAAAAGTAAAGACCACGATTTATAACAACAGTTTAAAATTGTGTTATGTTCTTCTTCTTCCCTATTTTACGTTTAGTGGCAGAGTTTTATTTTCTCGAACTGATATTTTTTAAATGAATCTGGCAGAGTCAACCTTCCTCTGATATTATTTCCAATCCTCTATTTATACTACAATCTCCAAGTCTCGAATATCTTCCAAATTTTTCTCTCCTTTAATGATTTAATCTCAGAAGGATATTTTCCTCTTTTGATCTGATTTTCTTTCTTGATTCATCAAATCTTTCTTTTGTTTTGATCTTCATTCTTTTTATAGGTTTGTATCTCCCAAATAATATAGAAACCAAATCACACGAAATAGGTAAGGGTGTCACCATATTTCTCGAGATTTTTCTCGAACCTGAGAATATATTTTTTCCTTCCTGAATTGTTTCGTGATGCAAATATTTAGGATTCTATTTTGATTTCAGTGTACACGTCTCTATTAAATAGGAAAGAACATATATCCTTGTCTTAATCTCTTTGAAAACAACCCAAAAATATCTTCACAGATTCGATCGAGTGAGAGAAAGAAATTCCCGCCAAAATTAAATTTCAAATGGAAGAAGGTGGCTGCCTTTAACGCTGCCTGGGTGCCTTTATCAACTCTTGGGGTTCCCTTAATAAGCCAATTTTTCCACAAAAATTTATACTTCAAAACACATAAAATAATAATATTAATACATAAATAAAGCACTAACAGTATAACGTGAGATCAAATAAAACACGAAAATATATCTATCAAATACCCCCAGACTTATATTTTTCTAGTCCTCTAGTAAATTTAGAAAATAAAAATAAAAAATCTAACTCAATTTCGTATGAATCACGACTATACTTAGCACGTGCAACAAGCCGTTAAACTCTAGGTGACCCTAGAAGAAGAGTGTTATCTCGTGAAGGTTTACAAGAGGTATACCCACAAAACCTTTTATTCCAACTTCTAATGTCACAAGTATCCAAAGAGCTATGAGGAAATAAGGTTTCTCCACTAAATGCCAAGTAATTAGAAGTGTCAGAGAAAATATATGCTAATATGCTTAATCAATGAGAGAGTAGGTGTGACGAGTTGAACCAGTGCCTAAGATGTCTTTTACCAGATGGACATCGGACTAACATAGCAACCGAATAAGCATTTCGCCTCGAATCTGCCTCACCCTAGGGTTTTATGAATTTGCACTTATAATACGATTTTAAGGGTCACACCAGTGTGTAAGCAAGATTGAAGAGAGAATATTTACACACTATTGATGGTAACGCTTTTTTTCTGACGATCTCAAACCAAAATCTTTTCCTGATGATCTCAAAGGAAAAGAAATCTGATGATTTCTTAGGAAATAGACCATAAATGAGGATGGGAACATACTCTCACCTTCTAGTCTCACGACTTTCTCATAGTGTTCAATAGAAACAACTTGTCTTCAGTCTTCAGCTTCAACTATTGATGATAAACCCTTGCAACTTGTAGAACTCTCCTCTTTTTCTTCGATCACTTATTTTTTTGACCTTTTGAATTTCTTCTTATCCAGGGCGTTATTGAATGAAATTATTACACAATTATTTTTCATTTATTTATTTGATTTTTTTTTTGTTTTTTTTTTTTGAATGAATGAATGAATAAGGTTGATACAAAAATAAGAAACAAAAATTGAATGATACAAAACCTAAAAATAAAGCTTTATTTGCCAATGGAGAAGTACTTCTGCACTTGAATCTTCAAAACTGTTGGTACACAAATCTTCAAAAATTTACATCTTTTATCTTTGTTACTTTGAATATGTAATGTTCTTTCCCTTTGTTGCTTGTAAACCTTTACGTCTTCAACTTCTTCATGAATTATGTTACTTCGCTTGTTGATGATGTTGAGTTTCTATAGAGAGAGAGTTCTAACTGAGACAACAAGATGAGTCTGGTTATGATGTCACCCTCATGGTGATAAAAATTAGCACTCATAGATCAAAAAGTTCCGAAAGTGGTGCAAGGTTGATTAGCTCGTCATTCTACTCGGAGTTTATGCAGATGAAACACTCGACAGTTGAAGGTTTGGTGCCTCACTCAAAAGGGTCGTCTCCACTAATGATTGGTTATTTATGTCTTTTGGCATTTCCCTCTGACCTAATTGTCTCCATCATGGATGGTTGGGTCCATCATGGTTATTCTCTCATAGGTTAAGAACACATATATAGTTTTCTCTAACAATTCCAATTTCCATCTTTTTGGGGAGAATCACTATGTAAAATTAGATAAAAGGCTACTACATGACTATAAAAGTTGGAAATTTTGGTACAAATAAAAAAAATTTCTCCCTTACCCCCAAACTTAAATTGAACATAGTCCTCGATGTTCTGAAGATAAATGAATGCAAGCATGAACAAAGATAAATGATGAAAGAGATATGGAAAGATGTTACTAACACTGCGTACCAAAAGTATATGGGTTGCCTCCCACAGAACGCTAAGTTTAAAGTCTTCATCCAGACCAAGAAAGGATTAATCATAATTTGCGAATCATATAACAATAATCGAAATAATTGTGGATCCTTAAAGTCAATCATATTTGACTCACAAAATTGACCATAATGAAATATACGAAAGTGGTGGTCATTCTCATGAAAATATGGTGATTCAGATTTTCTAAAATAATTAGGTTTAACTCGAAAATTTAAGAATTGACATATTTGAAGTTAAGATGTTCTCACATTTGGTAGAAAAATATTTGGTAGGACAACAAAGTCAATTACGGTATTATGGTCCGGGTAAACCATATCAACAGGATAATAAGTTTCTAACACCCGAATTTTATTTTGAATACAATTAGGCTCAGGAAACAGTTCTTGACGATAATCTCTTAATATGGTAGAGGCACATACGTCAAGTCCCAAGTGAGGGACCTTAATAAGAGTCAAAGGTAAACCATGGGGAGAATAATACTCACCCACAAACCTAGAATGGTCAATGTCTTTGGACAAATTAGTCACAATTTTCTTAATTTCTAAATTATCAGATTTAGGAAAATGGTCAATCATTTCATCTAGATTGTAATTAGGTGGTCCGCCTTTACTCAAATTCAAATTCTCTACGAGTCTATCATCTTCGTTTGAGACTATTATTCATGAATCGTTGGACTCTAAAACACTAGTTTCAGGATAAACTCGTTCCTCTAAACCACCATCGTCTTCATAATAACAAGGAATTTCACCGTCTATAACAATGGTATCTCTAGTTAAACCCTTTTCCTCTTGAATAGGTAAATAATTAATGTGTGTCGTAAATGCAACAAATTACTCAAGATATTTCTCACTAATTAACATGTAATATAGCAGTAGTAAGGATCGTTCCCATAGAGAGCTGTGTAATTGATAGGTCATTTATATTAGCAAAACTAGAATAAATACTAAAACGGGGTTTTTTTAGATTAATTAACTAAAACAAAATAAAATATAATAAGAATAAAGAGATGATTAGGGAGTCCTTTTCCGTTACCAAACATTGACTGAATTAGTATACTTATCTAACTTTTGTTAGAATCATCCATATCCAACCTTAGAATGGCAGGTACGCGTAGCTATCCCCAAAACTCCTTATATCACCGGATAACAGGTACGCTTAGTCAACGGATTTTATCCAACTAAGCCACCTTGAGGTTCACTTGGAAGATGTAAATCAATCGTACGCTTTAAGGTTTGATCCCAGCAGTTAAACTCGGTATGCTCGGTTCACTTATTGGTGTTGTCTTCACACACAATTGCTCTACAGAATCTCTCTGCAAGGTCTCACATTTTCTACTTGTATAGGAGATGCTCGACAATTACGGATCGTTCAAATCTCCACTAGCATTAAAATGATCAATAGATTAATCCAATTGTACACTTGAACAATCTAGAAATCAAGCATAAACTTTAGATATAATGAAAAAAATGATAAGATGATCAAAACTCCAAATAACTTGTATAACTAATAAAGCTTCATGTGTAGAACATTGAATACATCCTTAATCAACAAAAGGTTTAGCTACTCATGATACAAAGAAGATTAATAAGAAGAAGAATAATGGTTTCCCCCTAAAGGGGTACTAAAACCTAGGTTTTAGATGTAGAAGATGTGATATGAGAGGTAAGAGATTTTATAGAGATATCTTGTTTGAGCCTTGGATGTCTTCTTTTATATCCTTCAATCTTTGTCCCTTAAGTATTCTCTTTCTAGGGTTTAGAATCCTTCCGGGATCGTGATTCCTTTAGTTAGAAGTCAATTTTGCGTCCAAATATGTCCCAGGTTCGGCTAATTCGGTTGGCACACTTACTAGACGAACATCTCTCTATAAACTCTTAGAAATATTGATTTTTATGCTTCAGGTTCGGCTGATGCAAGCTGAACAATTAGTAGCCGAATTTCTCTCTGTACACTTAAGTCTTTCAAACTCGTTTTGCCCAAACTTCTTCGTCCGATGTCGGAATGACCTCATTCTTTTTGCGTTCACTTCGTATTCTCGTTATCTTCAAGATGGTATTAAGAAATCCTGGATTTTAATGAGTTGAATTTGGTCTTGGATCCTTCTCCATTAGTAGACTCTACTTCCTTGCTAATTCTAGCACTTTGTAGCTTCTTTTTGGATGATTCACCTAATATGACACATAAACTAGAATACAAACATAATAAAAACATAATGTCCAAGAATTTTAACAAATATTAATATGGATTTAACACTAAAATCATAATCCCTCCATCCCGTTTTAGTTTCCTAAATATGGTTTTTGTTGTCCCATTTTTACTTGAAAAGTTTCATATTTTTCCCTAATATTTCTAGATTTATCCCCACCTTAAACCCAACCACTAACTTGGGAAGTTGTGTAGTTTCAATTTCCTAAATATTTCTATTAGATGCTAACAAACTTTACAATTAAAAACTAACATTAGGAACTAAAAACAAGGTGTATTAAATTTTTTATGATATCTTAATTAAGGGTATATACGGAAAAAAAATTAATCTCTATCATTTCCTTAATTTGTGTGCACAATACAATTTAGGAAACTACAATGGGACAGTGGACATATAAATTATGCACTTATCAATAATTATCAACATTATTAGGATAGGAACTAAAAACATCATTGTTATCATGAAGCTCAATTGGTGTAAAAATTTCTTGATCATTATGACTACGGATTTCAAATTCTTCATCAATATTGTCTTCATCGTCATAATAATATAGAGATTATTGAACCTTATCTAAATAAGTATTGTTTTCAATTCTAACCTCACCCTCTAGATTAGGTAAAAATTTATCAGTATTACCAAGGGTAAAATTGGAAACACTATTTTGGCAATTAAGTTTATTTTGAACAATATTAGAATCTAAGTGTTCTTCTTCTTCAATTTCATCTAAACATGTATTAAGTTCATTGAAAGCAATACTTATATTTGCAAGTCTTTTTGTCATATATAATCCAGTTTCAATTAATTTATTAAATTTATTATTCAAAGAAACAGACGAAGAATGTGAAATTTTCATGAATCGTCGGAGGGAATCTTGTAAAGATGGACTTTCATAAGAAGAATTATGTGACAAATGTTTGACTAAGTCATACCTATGTGACTCTTCATAAAATTCCTCCATTAATATGTCTCTCCTACGTGAATTTTCAGTCAACCACTTGACCGAATCTTCTAAAGAAAGACTTTGATCATAAGAAGTGTTTTGTTGAAAATGCTTCATTAAATCTTCCAAATACGGAGAACTCATATCAGGATCATTATATCATTTCTCATTTACCCGTTTGTATGAATGTTGAGCGTGCGAATAATAAATTGGGATCACCATGGTATGAACCATAACCTTCAGAAAGCTGGTAGTGGTCCCAAGTACTATCTACACTATAGTTATAGTACGGATAATGTCCATTTGAGATTCAGGTCGATATTCATTGTATTGGTCCTTATAATACTAGTTCGACATTTTTTTTATTTGTGAACATGCAAATGTAGGTTTGACTAAAATAGGTAAACTCATGTTACCTTAGAAAAATATACCTACAGTCAAAGACTGGTCAAAGGTACACGACTAAGGCTTGTGGAATTTCAACTGGTAACTCCTATCGGACTCAAGACACGCGTTCACCTTATTTTTCCACGGGTTTTCCTAAAATAATAATTGATTCCTCTCAATCATAAATAAAAAAACAAAATTTCCAAGCTTAATATGTAAGAATACCGGCAAAACAAATACAAATGTTATGAAAGACAACATGACAAGTTTCTAATAAAATGAAATCTCACCAGCTGTTATGAAATAAATATAATGGATTCACACTACACTTTTATTTCTCTCCCCATAATATTTTCATCTCCTCTTAACCTCTTCACTTCCCCCACTACTTTATAACCACCACCACTAGCAGTAATGAATGCATGCCCCTTAATTCCATTATAAATACTCATCTTCTTTCTCCCTATAAATAGAGAGCATTTCCTTTCTAATGAGCTATCTAATAAGAATTCTTCTTCATTTTATATCTACTTTCTATGTCTCCTTTTAGTTTATACCAAGTTATCACGCGGTATAATATTTTTTTCTTTTAAAACCTAATTTATTTATCTTTAGTTTTCTTTTGATTGTTTTCACAAAAAAATCCTCGCAATGTATACTGGTTTGTCTCTATTAATAGACAAAACAGAAATCGTATAAGTGGAATAAACATTGGGGTTTATTTTTTTTTATAACCGAACAAGATGATCGTGAGTATATAGTTGATTATATTTTTCATGTAATCAACAATGTACTTATTTTTCATGTGATCAACAGTTGACTTAATTTCGTTTATTCCCACTTTGTTTAATGATATAAATTATTTTTTTTTTATTTCAAAAACACAAATATTATGTCAACACTTTCGCTGATATTGGAAGACATTGGTATAAGAAAGTTTTTAAACTTCGATCGTCTACGGAGAAACAAGATTAAAATCCTTACTATTGGTCATGAAAGTCATTGGTATATTAAACTTTGTATTCATCATGTTCTGTAATGAGAAAATCAAGGAAACAGTGAATCAGTGATGCTTGGATGGCACATCCATATGCTACAACTTCTTGAGGGTGATAAGGTGACGGTTTTTGTCTGTTGTGCAACATTATTTATTTAACTCATTTTTTTCCTCTTTAGTTGATTTAATTATTCTATTCTAATTTTACTGGTGCGTAGAAAAAGTCTATATTTTTATAATGATAGTAATTTATGGTTGTACATAAATAAATTGTTTCTTTGTTCTCCATATATCTTAAAAAGATGTGATGAATAAAATCAATACTACCGTATACAAAAACAATTGTTATTTTTTTTCTCCATCATTTTCGTAAGATAAGAGAAAACAAAATGACATATCTCTAAAATTTTGTCAATATGGTTAAATTTTTTTCGCCAATTCGATTGTTTAAAACAAGTCTTTACCTGCAAATAAGAATTGTTGGAATAATAATTCATAGGTTTCTATTCCTTACAAGAAACCTATCATCAACCACAATGTGGATTTTTATCTACAAAAAATAACGATAATAATTTCTTTATTTTCTTAAAAAGAAATATTTTAAACCAATTGAAATTGTTTTTCTTTATCGATCCCAGAATAATATATCATTATAAACAATTCCAAATACCAATAAATCAAGGAATTATTGCATTCTTGAGGGATATTTAACAATTTTTTATTGAGACTGTTCCACTTATAGCTGGAATACGGTAGGACACAAAAGATATGGGTACGCACCCTGCTTGTTAGCCTTATTATTAGTCCTTGTAGTGACTATATTGATTTTTATATTAATTTCTTTTGATACATAAAGTGTCTATAATTTTATTCTAAAGTGAATGATTATCTCGTTGGCCTATAGGTCACAATTTTTATTTTTGGAGATTTATTTACATATTTTACATGTTTTTGGTTGTAACCAATAAAATTCATGGTTGATGTTCAATTTGTATGTCAAGTAGACTACAATTTTAGGATAATTTTTTATGGCTCTTGAAGTCAGAATCTACTGTCCAACCTGGTGTTGTTATAATCTAGAATTTATTATGAGTATATGTCCTCGAATTAATCGGATAATACTTTGTGAAACTTATTTTTTTTATAGGAGATATAAATATTTCTGCCATAATCAGGGGGAGACTATCCACCTGTAGATGTTGGTGTTCATTAAGTTAAAGTTATATCAATTTTTCTCCCATCATAATCAAATCGGAAAAGGCTTTCATTGAATAAGCGTGAAAAAGTCTCGTATCATTTTAGAAGAGGCTACGGATGATGCTCCAATAGAGTCTATCAAAACAAGATCCACATTTTCCTAGTTCATATCTCCTCACTAGAAGAAGGGGAGATTATAATGCCCGTGGGCGCTAGTATCAATATTTCTATGAATTTTTCAAGATATGCGTACACTTGAGAATTGTGTGGGATCATGGTAAGATAATATAATTGTCGAATATTCATTTAAAGTAGATAATGAAATAATAAATAATGGTGGTTGTTAACTCCTCTGCCGAGTGATATCAACATATGTGATTGGTAGGCACAAAATCCAAATTATGTTGGATTGAAATTTCTTCAACAACGCAATGTTTTGATCCAAGACTTAACACCTTAAAATTGCAAGCCTGAATTCTGAAAATTACAGGTTGTTGCAGTCTTCATGCTTTATATGAGAAATACGATCGTTGTAAAAACGATTTGAGGGTTTTATTTTAATATTTTTCTCAAACCCTGGGATTGGTTCAATAACACTTTGTTCACCCTGTATGATGCATTTGGCGTGGTAGTCCTTGAAGGACTCGAATATGAGTTCACACAATAAATATGGTCGGAGAACATATTTGAATTTGTAATCCTTGGAGGATTCAAATTATATTCAGGCAGCCACCTGTCTCGATTATGTTAGGTTTAACAATCCTTTATGTGTTTTTAGAAATGTGGTACAAAACCAAAAATCCAGATTAATTAGTTGATGATATCAACTTTATAAGTCTCTTGAGGAGTCCTTAAAAACAAAAAAATCTACGCTTTAGCATCATAAATCTTATTTTATTTTCTTGACATGCAGTTTAAAGAAGCTAATATAAAAATCATCTATGATATATCATAGAGTTATTATTTTGATGCTTGTTTTCTGTAATACTTATATAGTTGAGTTAGCATCCATGAACACGTCAAAAGTTGTACTATTTTCCCTTCGGTTCAGGTTTTTGTCCCATGTGGTTTTCCTGACAAGGATTTAACGATGCAACATCTCGTTGATGTTGAATTTTCATTCAAAATATTGATATTGTGCTCTTTTTCCTTCGTCCAGATTTTATCCCATTGGGTTTATTGACAAGGTTTTAGTGAGGTAATTTTATTCAACATGATGGTCATCCAATGTGGAGTTGTATAATTTTGGTTATTTTATGGATGTCCATATTTGAATATACCAAATCAACATAATCATCTCTTATAAATTTGGATGTCCTTCTGAACCACATAAGTTTAATAACAAGTACAATTTTTGTTCACGTATTGTTATGTATTCGGATCTTGGCACTTTGTTGAAGAAACTACATCAATTACTTCTACAAATCATCTCGAAAAGCTAGCAATCCATGACATAAGTTCTTAATATGTTGAAGAAGAATTTACATTCAACAAAAATTAATATTCGAAGACAATAAATATTATGCGTCATAAAAGAAGACTTCGTCAACTAGAAGATTTCTCCACAAAAGCATTATAATCTTTTGCATTCAAGAAATTCATTTATTGAAATTGGAAAGTCTCGACTCAAAATTTGCAAGCCAAGATTTAACCGAAGTACTTATCAGGGGGAGCATCATACTAAAAGGTATTTATCGGACTTATTGCGTTGTACTCTTTTTCCTTCGCCAAGGTTTTGTCCCATTGGGTTTCCCTTGTCAAGGTTTTGATGAGGCAATATTTACGCGTCCATTACTACTCTGTATGTTTTCTACTCTTTTTCCTTCGCCTAAGTTTTTCCCTTAGGGTTTTCCTAGCAAGGTTTTAATGAAACAATGTTAGTAGTGTGGTGTCATCCAAGGGAAAGTGTTATGAAATAAATATAGTGGATTCACAACACACTTTTATTTCTCTCCCCATCATCTTTTCATCTCCTCTTCACCTCTTCACTTCCCCCCACTACTAGTAGTAATTGATGCATGTCTCTTAATTCCATTGTAAATACTCATCTTCTTTACCCTGTAAATAGAGAGCATTTCCCTTGTAATAAGATATCTAATAAGAATTCTTCTTCATTTTCTCTCCTTTCTATATCTCCTTTTAGTTTATAACACCAACATTATTTTTGAAATTCGAACAAATTAATTGAGAGTTACATGCTTTGTATATACAATTCTTTTACATACATATTATATGTTAGCTCATAAGTTCATAAAACAACCTTAGGATAATCATAGAAATGCCCCAATTTGGGGGGGGTCATAAACTAGAAATGCCCCAGGACAGCGGAATCAATAAAAATACCCCATTCCGTTAATTTTTCCGTTAATTCCGAGCATGCGAGTTCGCATGTGTGAAATATGACTTAAATACCCCTCTTTAATTGAACGGTTGAAATCAATTTAATTACGTGCTTCTCACGTGCTAGGTCATCCGATGGTTGGATCAGATTTCATTTGAGTTCGTATGGATCGCACGCTTAGGTATAATCCCTTGTTTCTTCCTCGCACTTAAATAGAAGAACGAGTTGTTCTTCGTCTTCAACACAGGCAGACGAAGCTTGTGACAGGGGAAGAGGCTTTTCGGCCGAAAAGGAAGCTCAGGTAACACTCTTGGAACTTCGTTTCGTGTTTGTGAAGATTAATGGGTTTGGGGTTTTTTCTGTTCTTCTTCTGTGAATAACATTTAGGGTTCTTTAAATTTTGGGGGTTTTTCTTTTTTTCCATGTTTAAATTTTACGGGCTTTTCGGCTGTATTGAATGGGTTTATGCTAAGATTTAATTGAGCAATTGAGAAATTGTTCTAACATTTAGGGTTTGTGCTAACATTTAGGGTTCAGAAATTGTGTTGTATTGAATGGGTTTGTTCTTCTTCTGTGAATAAGATTTAGGGAACTTCTATGATTATTTGTGTTGTGGTGGTGGTTGTGTGGTGTTATATACTCATCAGTTCCTGAAACTGACAAGGAAACTTCAACCCATTCACGGCAGTCATTTAACATTTCAATCACACACAATAGCGGAACAAGCAAACAATCCATCAAACACATCTCATTTCACATCCACCACCTTCTCATCCCATTTCACAGTTCAATCTAAACATTCGCCAATTCAATCTCACAGATCCGCAACCAACTCTATTTCAATTCTTTGCCCTCAACAAATTAACCTCACATTAGAAACCCATCTCTTCTCAAACCACCATCGACTACTTCTCCCTGTCTGATTTTTTATTGCAATTCTTCTCAAAAAATTTGGTTGTGGTGATGAGAATTGAGGTGGCAAGGGTGGTCTGCCAGGCCTAGCATGGGTGGTATGGGGGTGTTGTAGGCCTGGCAGGGTGGTATGGTGGTATGCCAGGCCTGGCAGGGGTGGTATGGGGGTGTTGCAGGCCTGACAGG
>JAJJMC010027464.1:6985796-7181139 GCA_023531435.1 Papaver californicum | reverse complement strand
CCTGGCAGGGGTGGTATGGGGGTGTTGCAGGCCTGACAGGGTGGTCTGGTGGTGGTATGGTGGTATGCCAGGCCTGGCAGGGGTGGTCTGGGGGGTGTTGCAGGCCTGGCAGGGTGGTCTTCCAGGCCTGGCAGGGTGGTCTTCCAGGCCTGGCAGGGGTGGTCTGGGGGTGTTGCAGGCCTGGAAGGGTGGTCTGGTGGTATTTTGGTGTTGTTTTGGTTGTGTTTTGTGTCTGTGATTTGGTGCATGTTTTGGTTGTGTTTTGTGTCTGTGATTTTATACATGTTTTAGTGATTTTAATACTGTTTTTTTTGTTGTAGGGTTAAAATGGATATGGATGTTATAGTTACTGTTATAAATGGGGCAAAAAAGTATGAACCTTTATACTTTATTGGTGTAGCTGCTGCTCTTAGTGGTCATAGTTTTGTACAAATGGTAAAAGATAGGATGATAACCTTGGGTATGAATCCCAGAATGAATCTTATGTTGTTTGGTAAGGATAATTATCAATGTGAATGTGAAAAGGACTTTGTTAGAATGTGGAACCTAGGGAAACCAGATGAAGATGATTTTATTCAATTACAAGTTTGTATGGTTGATGGTGATGTACCAATTGGTGGTGGTACTGTTCCAAATATGACAACTAGTGGTGTACTTAGTGGCAGTGGCAGTGTAGCTAGTTCTCAAAAAAAAAAGGTATGTAAGAAGCCTACCCTCAGGAGGAGTCCAAGACTAGTTTCTAAACAGTTGGTACATCATCATCACATGACTAAGAGAAGACCAACAAGATTAAACTTTGATCATGAAGGTGGGCGTATGCAGTACTTCATAAAATGCAGTATGATGTAACCAAGACAGATCCAACGAGATTGTATTTTGTAGCCACAATGTATACACAATTGGTTAATGGCTTGTATTTCAAGAGAAGACAACTAGCTGCAACATGGATATTGGTGACCTGGTACCTGAAGCAAAAAAGCTCATTCATGTAATGAGTGAACTTAAAGGGAACTTTGATGTTGAACCTGTAGTCCTGCTGGAGACATATGAGGTCATTAATAAAATCACAAAGACAGAGTTTGTGGTTCATATTGAAATTCAAACTTTCACTTGCAGACAATGGCAATTGCGGCAGTTTCCATGTCAGCATGCAACCTGTGTTTTGTTTAGACTCAATCCCGATTGGACAATGTGAGTTCATTTCCTATTTTTCCAACATAGTTCATATTTGTTAAAGAATGCAATAAATCATATGAAATGAATGCGTAATGAATGATTGCAGGTATTGTAGTAAATACTACACTGTGGAAATGTATAGGACCACCTACTCTTGGTCAATTCAACCACGGGGAGACATTGATGATTGAGAAAACAAGGTACACTTTAGTGCTTGTTTTGAGAATCTTTTTTAAAAATAATATATCTAGTTTTCTACTATTGCTTTCTTTAGTATTTTATTAGTTTTTCTAAATCTGAGGATTTATAAAGTTTCCTAACCCTAACATCTATCTTCATTTGTGTAGTCTGGTGTGAACCTTCAACATCCAATAAAACTAAGAGAAGCAGGTAGACCTTGTGTGAAAAGGAAGAAATCTTGGATGGAGAAGAATAGCCAAAAGAAAACTAGAAAATGTAGTACATGTGGTGATTTTGGTCACAACAACAGAACTTGCCAAGGTGGACCAGTTGGATCAAATTCAAAGAAGAAAAGTGTTAGAAAAAAGTGTTTGGTTGATGGAGATACGATTGTTGAGAGAACTGTAACCCCAAAGAAGACAATGAAGAAATATGCTTCAACAACTGCATCTTCAAGCAAATCAACACCTGTTGGAGTGTCCAAAAAGAAGACGTCTTCCGACACTGCATCACCCTCTTCTTCTTCTGTTGCTATTGGTGCTTCCAAAAAGAAGACGTCAACCACTTCAGCACCCTCTTCATCTTCACTTGCCCCTGTTGTTAAGAGGAATGTAACTGGTACTGCACCATCCACCTCTTCTGCATCTTCTCCTGCTCCTTCTTTTCATCAATTACAATGACACAGTTAACATTAGGAACCAAAACAATGTTATTGAACCGGATCAGAAAAGGAAAGAAACCCAAACTCAAAGTATATGTAATCTTATGTTTTCTTCTAACTTTTGGTCCTATAAGACTTCCTAAGATAATTTATGTTTGTGTTATTTCCTGTTTTTGTTTGTTTTTATGTAAGAATTACTAAGTATATGTAATCTTATGTTTATTAACTTTTCATGTTTCTGTTTTTGGGGCATTTTTATTATCTTTTTCTGCTTGGGGCATTTTTGTTACCTTAATCTGTTTGGGGTATTTTTCTAAGATGATAATCTTTTTAGGGCATTTCTCTAAGATGAAGTATGGTGGTATTTAAGTCATATTTCGCACATGCGAACTCGCACGCTCGGAATTAACAGAAAAATTAATGGAATTGGTCATTTTTATTAATTCTGCCGTCCTGGGACATTTCTAGTTTATGACCCCCAAAGTGCATTTCTATGATTATCCCAGGAACCTTTGCAGTACACAAATACACCACCAGAGAACACACAGGTTTCTTAATAGTTCACTATTTGGAAAACCAATCTGATCCCGTGTAACACACGGGCACACCATTAGTAATATCAAAAGCAGGATCCATGGATAATGGAGAGATGCTCAGGTGTAGGGTACTTTGCGGTTTTGCCGCTCAAACTAGATATTGACAAAGTGTTCAGTCAAGAATCGACCAGATAGGGAATCTAAACTATCCTAAGTAGATAGGATTCCTATATGCGGTTTGACTCGTTTACTAAATAATTGATATTACTCCTGCTAATTGACTCATGACTTATACGAGGCTAAAAACTACGGCTGGTAGTATGTCCCCTGTCCCCTTGTCTTTTAGGTTGATGTTCGGGATCCAAATGAATTAGGAAAAAAGAAGTACGCTTCAGATTATTTTATTATTTTTATAAAGAAGTATGCTTCCGATTTCAATGGTTTATTTGAAGGCTTCGGTCAAGAAGAAAAATCTAATAAATAATCAATGACGTTAACCTAGTAATTTTAGTGTCTCTGATTATCATTTAATTTTCTTTGGAATAGGTCTTCGATTATGTTCGCTCGTTGCCTCGCTCATACCAAATTTTGGTTGTTCTTTTTATGTTTTTTTTGTTTACTATATCAATTTAATAGGTGCACCCTCGTCCACATAAATTAAGGCTCTTGTCGACAATCTCATTCTCCCCGATTCTGATTCACTAATTTATTTGTGGGGTTCTTGTTCAATGTCATCAAACATGTTCGTATGGTGCTTTAATACAAAACGACGAAAGCTGAAACTTTGTTCTCTCATATATATAAACTTGAACATATAAGGGGTCCATGAACATAAATAGATTTAAGACTCGATGGGAACTCGTTGTTTCCCAAGAACCTGATCAGTGACTGTGTAACCCATCATCATCACCGTCATCATCATCATGAGTTTGATCATTAGTTTCATAAAAGGTTCTGATCAAATTTGTATTACTTGGTTCTAAGTGAAACTGTGACAGTTATACCAATATCTAATGGAGTCATTATAGGTTTGGTATATGATCCACAGCTAACTCTCTATACACATTCAATGAATTTATGTGTGTCGAGTTGGAGCAATCTAAGTAAGCAATGATTTTCCCTTTGTTGTACTCACAGTCTACACCACAGAACAAAAAACAATTAGCTAGCTGTAGTATTTGTACTTCAATTGCAAAATATCAGCACACTGTAATACTTTGACTTTTTTTATTTTTTATGGTTATATTTTAACATGTATTGCAATTTGCAAACCAACAAGGGCAACAGTGTTGTACCCCATATTCCAAATCAATATGGACCTCTAATATTACCTGGCCAATAGACGGTGGGGCTACGGTCTGGATGCATGCTGAAAAAGGTTCTATCGGTGGATTCTCCGATCTTTGAGTGAAGCCACGTTTCCAAATAATATTTATCTACTTCCTCGGTTTCACACATAGTTCGTCCAATCTGCCGATGTAGCCCGTATTGGCCGTATCATATCTGTAGACGCTGATCCAATTCTTTATTCGATCTGATGTGGAGTGTAGTTGTGTTTGTTTTGATTTATATAGGCCGATATATATGGGTACAATTTGATATTTACTATACCAAATGAAAAAGAGATATAATCTATGTTCAAATTTTTATACTAATTTAAAAAAAAAAAAAAAAAAAAATTATTGTTAATTTTCAACATTTATATTGGATTTTTTTCTATTAAAAAATTAGTGTTGAACCAATCGATTTAAACACTCGGACTACGTGCGTATAGAGGATGAATTTATAAAATCTTTTAATAAATTATTTAATTTCATAAATATTCATTATTTGATATGAGGAGAAAAAATGTCTGAAATTCAAACGACGACTATGGTTATACGATTAACATCACGTCGGAGCAACACAGAGCAAAGGGAAGCCGATCAACAAGGTGAGTGATGGACAAGAAAAATTATAGATTTGGCAAGAAGTTGGGTGAAAACTGTTCGTGGAATGAAAGATTATTTCTCTGTTGATTGTGAAGGTGAAAAGGATGTAGGATATGATAAAGTTTCCGATGAAGGCTGGAAACTATTATTCGTAAAAATAAGATTTCAAAATATAATAAAGTCAGAGTAGATTGCGGAAACAAGTCTTTTGTGTTTTTGTCAAATCAAATAATATTCAGATCCATGAAGAAACTAGAAACACATGAAATCTGATCCAGTACTCTATCTCTCATGAATCAGTAGGGTGGTTGAAAAATATAATGAAGAATGAGTCTAGGGTGGATTTTATGGAAAATGGACTTGGGATTCAAGTTGGGTAAAATGATATTTTCCTGCTTCGAGATCAAAATCGATATGAGTTTTCCCGACTAGATAAGTGCAAGCATTTAACCATTTTTCCTGTTGAGAAAGGTTATAATAGATGAAAAAGGTTTGTTACTGAATTTGAAAATATTTTGGAGGATAAACCTTAAAAAACCTCAAACAAAGGAAGTTTTATCTGAAAAGCTAGCCAAAATCATTTCATCTTCTTCTGAGATTGGGATCCATCCATTATCATTGAAACATTTAAAGTTGAACAGAGTTAGATAATAATTGGTAAGGTAATTGCAGTTAGGTTTTCAATCGAAGGTGTTTTTGGTATCTTCCCTTTTCAAGATGCTAAAGCTTTCTTTTTTGCATAATTAGAGGATAAAAATACGATGTTAAGTATAGGTGTTTTAGGGTAAAAAAATATACTGTAAAATAGTACTTTCAGGTAGGTTCGATAGATCAAGCTCGAACCGGACGAACCTAAACCAAGAAATGGTCGTTCACGTCCTGCTTCAATCACAGAGATGGAGAAGATTGAGTAGGTCTTAGGGGAGGGAAGCAAAGAATATTGAGAAATCTCAGTGTGATGAGTAAGTGTGTAAAAAAGAATGGATTATCTCTGGGATGAATCGTTAATTCTGTATTGGTTCCTTTTTGAATAGATGAGACCATCTATTTATATTTTCAGATAAGACACACTGATTTCTCGTAAGTGGTGGAAGTTAAGGAGAGATGATAGAAGTGAAAATTGTAGATATTGTAGTTTAGTCATGTACGAAAAGTAAGGAAGACTTGTCTGGCCACTACTCATCGTCCTCTCCTGTAACCGTCCCACTACTTGTTACCTTTTTGTTCGTGAATGTATTGCCACAACGTATGATTCCGTAGACCTCCAGACCAATACCCCAATGAGAATCCCCCCATGTGTTGTATTTGATATCTCGTAGAATGATAGTGGAATCGTGGATTACTACTATTTTGGTTAGGTCAAGTCAAGTCAAATGACTTGCTAAGTACGTGAGGCAAGTTGCATAACTCACTAAATTGATGATCAGACTGATTAGTGTCAAGTCTGATAAGTTTAATAGTCATATATTAACTTTGAAATAGGATGGCATAATTTTAATAACTAAAGATTAGCTTAGGTGTAACTTGGCATAAGTACGAAAGACGTTTGAGGCCAAGATTGTAAAGAGCTTCTTATGCAAAAAGGCCTATTAGATAACCATATATAATATTAGTGTTGGCGTTAAGCCAGTATTGTAAAGAATGACACATTTCTGAGGGAAGCAGCTAGCAAGGATATCATTAGCTTCTTAGCACAAATGTTAATGTGCTAGCTTATTAGTCGTAAAAGATAATGTGCCAGCGTTCCGAAAGCAAGGCTAATGTGCTAGCTTCTAGCAATGAAGCTATCTTTTTATCCATAAAAGATAAAACATTACTAAAGAGGCTAGCGCTTTTAGCGCAAAGGCCAGGATGCTGCTAAGCCTAAGAGAGCTACTGCTGCTAAGCCAAGGTAGCTAGTACCAATATGTTAGGGCTAGGAACGTTGGTGTCAAGAGTGCTTTGGCCAAGGGCGCTTGTGTAAAGGGTGCTTGTGCCAAGGAAGCTTGCTAGACCAAATACACTCGTTCCAAGGAAGCTTGCCCAAGGACACTTGTGCCGAGACGCTTGTGGCCGAGAACGCTATGTTTTCAAGACGCTGCATCAAGGAAGCTTTCTCAAGGACGCTGCTATTTTGAGACGCGCTAGCCAAGGAGACTTCGCCAAAGACGCTAGCATCATGGGCGCTGCTAAGCTGAGACGCGATAGATGGGACGCTGCTCCAAGGACGCCAGCTGGGACGCTTGTTCCAAGACGCTGTTAGGATGAGACGCGCTAGCTGGGACGCTTGTGCCAAGACGTAACTAGGATGAGACATGATAGATGGGACATTTCGCGCCAAGGACGCTAGCTGGGACGCTTTTGCCAAGACGCTGCTAGGATGAGTCGCGCTAGCTAAGGGAAGTTAGCACTTTTAGTGCTAGGGTAAAGAGCTAAAGCCAATGTGGTGCTAAACCAAGTGGCTAGTGCTAGCCTGGCGCTAATGGTGTAAAAGGATAGGGTTAGCCTAGCTCAGAGGGACAATGTGTCTTTGAAGGAATTGCTCCTTTTTTGTGGCGCGTCCAAGAGGGATGACGCATAATTCATGGCTTGTCTTTGAGCGAAGTGCTAAAGTGGCATACTTTAAACTCAGGACAACAATTTGAGATGTGATGTGATTTTTAATTCTAGTGCCGCAAGTGCGCGGCTGTAAATTAGAGAGTATACAATTACGGATTCGTCCACAAAGATTTTTGAAATTGTAAAACCTTATTTTTGATTAATTAAAGTGCTAACACAATTGATTGGAATAGTGATTGGTTACTAATATGCTAAAAATACTAAAAAAGGTTTTTGTACCGAATAAACTAAAGAGCCTAGGATTTCAAGACTCCACCACAATTATGTATGCTAGGTTATTATAATCTCTCTCCGATAATAATCTTCAACATATTACACAAGACGATTTAGGTCAGTTTCTACATTTCTAAAAATATAACTCTGTAAACCAATTTTTATTTTCAAAATATTAATAATTTTCTCTACTTAAATGTTGGTCTCAAAATAGAAAAAGAATCAAGCATGAGGACACATAAAGATCAATTATTATCATTGCACAACAAAAATATAAGGTCCAATATGAAGATTATTATGGAATAAGATTAAAATTATCTAGCACAAATGATGTATATCGTAAGTGCAACAAATTAATCAAGATATTTCCCACTAATTAACTAGTAATATAGCGGTAGTAAGGATCGTTCCCACAGAGAGTTGTGCAATTGATATGCTATTTATATTAGCAAAACTAGAATAAATACTAAAATGGGGGTTGGTTGTTTAAAGTAATGAAAACACAATAATAAGACAATAAGAATAACGAGATGATTAGGGAGTCTTTCGCTGTTAGCAAACGTTGACTCGAGTAGTATGCTTATCTATATTTTGTTAGAATCATTCCTCACCAACCGTAGAATATCAGCTAGATCAGTGCTATCCCCAAAAATTTTTTATCACCGGATACAGAAGTCTCAACTACCAGATTCTATTCAACTGAGCCACCAAGTAGTAGATCACTCAAGTTGTAACCCAATCGAAGGCTTTAAGCTTTGTGAATTTAGATTGATCCTAGTAGTTGTACTCTTAGATCAAGGTCCACTTGCTGGTGTTGTCTTCACTCGCAATCGCTCCACAAAATCCCTCTGCAAGGTCCCACGATTTCTACTAGTGTATGAGTCAATGGACGATTACTTATCTCAATCAATACTAGCATTAAACTGATCAATATATTAATCCAATTGTACACTTGAACAATCTAGAAATCAATCATAACCCTAGATATAATGAAAACAAACGATAACAATAAATACTCCGAATAAATTTGTATAACTAATAAAGTATTACGCCCGAGATATTGAAATCATCCTTAACCAATTAATATTAAGCTACACGTGATAATAAGGTTTATAAAAAATAAAAATAAGGAAAACAAATTAAAAATTAATCAAACCAAACAATGATCCAGGCCCAGCTTCAACGTGCTGATGGGCTGTTGCCTCGAACTCAAGCCTGCTGCTTTGGTGTGAAGGTGGGATATAAAGTTGGTGTTGTGGATGTGAATTGAAGTGAAGGTGTAGGCTGGTTTAGAGAGGGGTATTGATTGGAGAGGAACAAAAGCTCCTCTCTGTTGAGATAGAAAATCAGGCGCAAGGTTGGTTGGTTCTGTATACCAAGGTTTTATTTCCTTTTTATAGCTTTCGATTCTTTCTTTCGATCCTATAAATTCGTATTGGGTAAGTACCCCAAAATCCTAGTTCAATTCAAAGTCTGCACCGCTTAATCTCTGCCTTCCAATCTGAATTGATCGATAATAATATTCAGACTCTTCCCTAACTTGTCGGTATAGAAAACTCTATCCAGAATCAAACAACTCTTATGTGTTTCATGTTGATATGAACCTCTAAAATCCCTTCCTAATTCTTCTCGGTTTTCTTAGCTCATTCTTTGTCTAAACTCTATCGAATCATAGAACACAACAATACCTACTCTATCCAAACTTTGCTCGAACCATACAAACCCAATTTTCTGCCAAACTCCATCTATCACTAGCAACGATTAGTCAATGAAACATCAACCATCGACCAACACTATTAATGGAAGTATTATTACTCAGAGTCACCATCATCACCGTCATCAACTATTCACTCCATCAACTACTCGAGTTCATCTCTTCCATCTCTCTGCCAGGCTCGAGGTCCATGAAGAATAATCAACCTCAAATCATCAAAGCTCTCGTTAACTCACAACCAACCACCATCGATCCATCATTGTGTCTGTTGGAGAAAATGATCTTAATTGTTTTTTTTGGGTCTTGGATTAATTGGAACTTAGGACCAAGGGGTCACTAAGGAAACGAGCTTATTTTTACTATTTATGAATGAAACCTTTAGTCCCACATAGGAGAAACTAAAGATGTTACCTTTCCATATTATTTAGAAATTTGCATCTAAGGGAGGCCCCTTAGGGGTTAACACACTTTTGTGTAAGGAAGAGGACTTAGGCTATAGGGTAGTTGGTGCAACCACACATTTCACACATGCACGGTGCTTCGCACCGAAGCACGCACGCACGCCGTCGCCGTCTGTTCGGTCGGTAGGTCGGTCGGGCTCGGGTTCGGGTTCGGGTGTGGGTGTGTGTGTGGGTCAACCAAGACTTGTCTTTTTAGACAAAATATTTTTGAATTATTTCCTTAAAGAATTTAATATTAAATTAAATTTTGTTTTTAATATGAGGGGGGGGGGGGGTGTCTGACCCGACGGAATATATTTTACTTGCTAATTTTTTTTTTGCTGGTAGTAAAGGTTGAATTTGAATTGATTTGAATTTTCCCGTTTTGATTCCGTTTTAATATTTATTTCCGTGCTCCATGCACGGAATTGATTCTCATTCAATTGCTATTACAACTATTCTCTTCTCTCTGCCTATAAAAGAAAAACGACTTCTTCATTTCAACTTACACCAGAAGTAGCTACTATCCTGCCTTCTTTTCCCTTCTTCCTGCTTTGTTTTGCGCAATGCTTGTTTACTTCCGTTCTGTAATCTATCTTGCTGTTAAGTTCGTTTGAGTGGGTGATTTGTATTGTGCTTATTCAAATCATAACGAGCAGTTCTATCCTGGATACATCTCCTCTGTGGGGGTATAGCATCTCTCATTCTTGAGGAGTACTCCCAGACTATTGTGTTAAGAACAATTTGCTGAGCAGGTGGCTCTGACCTTTGTGCGCATATCATTCAGAGATTTTATTAACGTTAACATTTTCTGTTTTAGTATTTTTACTGTTGCAGATACAACAATCTTAACACAATATCACTTCTTCTATAACAATGGGTAAAAATGATGTTGACAGACTAGAAAAATTCAGTGAGAAGGATTTCAAAAGATGACAATCAAAGATGTTGTTTTTTTATGAGTTTTCTTATGTTAGATGAACTTGTTCTGAAATCTTTTAATGAGGGTTTGAATGATGCTGGAAATGAAAGGGATTTGGAAATTTGGATTAGTCAAAATTATATGGCTAAAAATTATAATCTGAATTGTTTAGAAGATGCACTGTATGATTTTCATAATGCAAAAAATAACTTTTCTGCTTTTGATCTATGGGCTGCTTTAGAGGCAAAATACCAAGCTGAAACTGCTAGAAGTAAGAAATTCTTGGTAGCTAGGTTCTTGGAATATAAAATGTCGAATGATAAATCTGTGGTTGATCAATTCCTTGAACTTCAGCGTATTATCAATGAAATTCTTGCTGAAGGCATGGTGATAGATGAAACTTTTCAAGTGTCTGCTGTGATTGAGAAATTACCATCTTCCTAGTCCGAATACAAACGTAGATTGAGACATGAAACTGGTGAAGTCAGTATGGTTGATTTGGGTAAGAAGATTCAAGTGGAAGAGTTATTGTACTCCAAAGACAAGAACGTCTCTTATGCAAGGGACATGTCCAACAAGGCTCATATAATTGAACACAAGTCTTCCAATACTGAAAAGGGAAAGAGTAGCAAACACAACCCTAAGCCTGGTCATCACAAGAAATGTATATTTCAGAAACCCAAATCTGGCATTGGTAAAATTAAAGGTGTTTTTATATGTTTGTGGAACTCCTAGCCATATGAAAATACACCGTAGAAAACCTAAGGACTTTAATAATAAGAAAAAAAAATGCTAACTTGGTTGAAAACAACAAGAACGAGTTTTCTGGTACGGTGTCTGAAGTTAATTTGGTAACCAACGTGAGAGACTGGTGGGTAGAATCTGGTGCTACCAAGTATGTCTGTGGAAACAGAGATATGTTCACCTCCTATCAGAAGGTATGGTAAGGGGAGAAACTCTACATGGGTAACTCATCTGCAGCACAGGTTGCAGGAAAAGGCAAAGTTGGGCTAAAGCTCACTTCTGGCAAGACTCTCACATTGAATGAAGTTCTTCATGTTCCGGACATCTGCAAAAATCTTTTTTTTGAATATGTGAAAGTTGTTGTCACTAAGGGTAAGGATTATGTAGGTAAGGGTTATAAGACTGATGGTCTCTACAAACTTAATGTAACCTCTGGTAAAATGAATAAAATTGATTATTATGCTTATGTTTGTGTGTCATTAAATGTTTGGCATGGTATACTTGGACATGTAAATTATAAATCAAAGCATAAACTGGCTAGCATAGGCTGCATATCCAAATTTAGTTTGGATAATGAACATAAATGTGAAGCATGTGTAGAATCAAAATATGCTAAAAAACCTTTTAGAAAAAATGTTCAAAGAAAGTATAAACCCTTAGAATTAATTTATTCAGGCCTAGTTGACAGGAAATCAGTTCAACCTAGAGGTGGTAAGAAATGGTTTCTCACTTTTATAGATGATTGTACGAGGTACTGTCACATATATTTGCTTAAAGGTAAGGATGATGCTTTAGAAGCCTTTAAGATGTATAAACTAGAAGTTGAAAACCAAATGAGTGATACCATTAAAACTGTTAGGTCTGACCGTGGTGGTGAGTATGTAATTCATGTAGGAGATTTTTGCATTGAACACGACATTATAGACGAAGTAACCCCTCCTTATTCACCACAATCTAATGGTGGGGCTGAACGGAAGAACCGAACCCTTAAGGAGATGATGAATGCCATGTTAATTAGTTCAGAATTACCTGCAAACTTGTGGGGGGAGGCCGTCCTCTCAGCTTTCTATGTCTTGAACAAAGTACCTTTTAAAGGATCAAACAAAACTTCATATGAGTTATGGAAAGGTAGACAACCTTCTTATGCAAACTTTAAAGTGTGGGGGTGTTTGGCTAAGGTTTCCATTCCTCCACCTAAGAAAACCAAGATAGGACCCAAAACTGTTGACTGTGTCTTCATAGGGTATCCTAAGCAAACTACTGCATATAGATTTATGGTTGTAAGTTCTGAAATTTTTGAAATTGGTGTGAATACTATTTTGGAATCTAGGGATGATGTGTTCTTTTAAAATGTTTTTTCATTGAAATCTGATTCTCGCATGATATGTGTTGGTCCTCTAGATGTCCCTTCGACCAGTCAGACATTACCTTTAGAGGAAGATGAAGTTGAATTTGATCCTAGAAGAGGTAAACAACTTAGAACTGAAAAATATTTTGGACCAGACTTCATAACATGCTTAGATGAGACTGATCCACATACTTATAGAGAATCCATGACTTCTTCTAAAGCTCCATGGTGGAAAGAATCTGCCATTAGTGAAATAGATCCCATTATACTGAATGGTACGTGGGAGATTGAAGATTTACCTCTAGGGTGTAAACCCATAGGTTGTAAATGGATCTTCAAAAGGAAACATAAGGTAGATGGAATTCTGGAAATGTACAAAGCTAGATTAGTAGCTAAAGACAATAAACAAAAAGAAGGTGTAGATTTCTTTGATACTTATTCACCTGTTACGAGAATTACTTCCATTAGGATGTTAATTGCTATTGCTGCCATTCATAACTTAGAGATACATCAAATGGATGTAAAGACAACTTTTCTAAATGGTGAATTAGATAAAGAAATTTCATGGAACAACCTGAGGGATTTATAGTGAAAGGTTGTGAAAACAAAGTTTGTAAACTGAAAAAATCTTTGTATGGTTTGAAACAAGCACCTGAACAGTGGCATGAAAAATTTGATCATGTAATGGTTTTTAGTGGTTTTAAAATCAATGAATCTGACAAGTGTGTTTATACTAAACTTGTGAATGATGCCTGTGTGATTGTATGCTTGTATGTTGATGATATGCTTATACTTGGTACAAACATGGATGTAATTAATTCTACAAAGAACATGTTAAATGAGAACTTTGACATGAAAGACTTAGGCCCCGCTGATGTGATCTTAGGGATGAAGATTAGAAGAAAGTCTAATGGATATAGTCTTAGTCAATCTCATTATGTTGAATCTGTGCTTAAAAAATATAATCATTTTGATTGTAAACCCGTTTGTACTCTGTATGATCCTTGTTGTAGACTCAGAAAGAATAAGGGCAATGGAGTTTCACAACTTGAATACTCACGTGTTATAAGAAGTCTTATGTATTTGATGAATTGTACGAGACCGGACATATCTTATGTTGTGAGTAGGTTGAGTAGGTATACCTGTAATTCGGGGCAGGAGCATTGGGATGCACTTATTAGAGTGATGAGGTACTTGAAGTACACTTTGAACTTTTGTTTAAATTATGAGAGATACCCTGCAGTCCTTGAAGGATTTTGTGATGCAAACTGGATATCATAACTCAGAGGAGTCTAAGTCTACGAGTGGATATGTTTTTACTTTAGCAGGAGGGTCTGTATCTTGGAAGAGTTCCAAACAGACATGTATAGCTCGATCCACTATGGAATCAGAGTTTATTGCGTTAGATAAAACAGGAGAGGAAGGCGCTTGGCTAAGATGCCTTTTAGAAGACATTCCTCTCTGGCATAGGCCTGTGCTAGATATATCTATACATTGTGATAGTCAAGCTGCAATAGATAATGCTAAAAACATCAACTATAATGGGAATTCTATACACATTCTTAGAAGACATAATTCCATAAAACAACTAATCTCAACTGGCGTTATTTCTGTTGACTTTGTGAGGTCTAAGGAGAATATCGCGGACCCTTTGACGAAAATTTTGTCCAAGGAGATAGTTAGTAATGCATCAAGGGGGATGGGGCTTAAGCTCATTAAATAAACTTTCCATGAAGGATAATCAACCTTGCTGACTGGAGATCCCAAGACCAAGGTTTAGAATGAGACAACTAATTTGTGGTGGGTTAAAGGAAACACTATCAGAGAATTTCATTCTCTGTCCCTTCCCTATGGTGTAGACGTGATAGTGTGACTGCATGTGAAGGGTGACTTTTTATTAAGTCTTAGTGAGTTTTATAGTTTCAATTTAAGATTGATGTGGGGTGTATAAGTAAACACTCTTGATGGAACTCACCTATCTGAATGTGGAAGTGGGACGCTTCCTATGAAAATTGAGTTGATTCTCTAGAGCATTCTGAGAAATGGGATACATCCAGGGCCAAAATGGACATAACGGCACGAACTTGACATCACCTAGAGTGATATCACGCGTGGAAGTTATTGATGAACTACACCAAACGATGGAAGTTCAAGACATCGCGTCACTGTTCATCAAGTAGTTTCGGTAATTTCTCACTAAGCAAAGTTTCAAGACCTTATGGACACCTATTTCCTATAGTGGTATTTCTCGCTTTCTGATTTCTGATTTTCATCGGGTTTTCATTCATGTGGGGGATTGTTGGAGAAAATGATCTCAATTTTTTATTTTTGGTCTTGGATTAATTGAAACTTAGGACCAATGGGTCACTAAGGAAACTAGCTCATTTTAACTATTTGTGAATGAAACCTTTAGTCCCACATAGGAGAAACTAAAGATGCTACCTCTCTATATAATACTTAGAAATTTGCATCTAAGGGAGGCCTCTTAGGGGTTAACACACGTTTGTGTAAGGGAGAGGACTTAGGCTATGGGCTAGTTGGTGCAACGACACATTTCACACATGCGCGGTGCTTCTCACTGAAGCACGCACGCCGCTGCCGTCCGTCGATCGGGCGGTCGGGCAGGGCGGGCTCGGCCTTGGGTGCAGGTGTGGATGTGGGTGTGGGTCAACCAAGACTTATCTTTTTGGACAAAATATTTTTGAATTATTTCCTTAAAGAATTTAAAATTAAATTAAATTTTGTTTTTAATGTGTGTGGGGGTGGGGCGTATGACCCGACAAAATATATTTTACTTACTAATTTTTTTTTGCTGGCAGTAAAGGTTGAATTTGAATTGATTTGAATTTGCACGTTTTAATTCCGTTTTAATATTTATTTCTGTGCTCCATGCATGGAATTGATTTTCATTCAATTTCCATTATAGCTATTCTCTTCTCTCTGCCTATAAAAGAAAAACGACTTCTTCATTTCAACTTACACCAGAAGCAGCTACTATCCTTGCTTCTTTTCCCCTCTTCCTGCTTTGTTTTGCGCAATGCTTGTTTACTTCTCTTATGTAATCTATCTTGTTGTTAATTTCTTTTGAGTGGGTGATTTGTATTGTGCTTATACAAATCATAACGGGCAGTTCTATCCTGGACACATCTCCGCTGTGGGGGTATAGCATCTCTCATTCTTGAGGAGTACCCGCAGACTATTGTGTTAAGGACAATTTGCTGAGCAGGTGGCTCTGTCCTTTGTGTGCATATCATTCAGAGATTTTATTAACGTTAACATCTTCTGTTTTAGTATTTTTGTTGTTGCAGATACAACAATATCAACTTCCATCTTAGTTGCCGTAATATATCACATTCCCTTGAACTCTAAACCAATCACCATTCTTCTCTACAAACATTGTCACCTTCTCTCACTGCCATCCATTGATCATTCAACTCGAGCTATCACAGATTCCCAATCATCTTAGTACCGAGATATCATTAATCTGATGGAAACCCCATCAACATCTATGTCGTGTTCCATCTCTGCTCGAAGAAAACACCCAAAAAACACCATTAATGGCAGCGACCAATCTTCATCATCTTTCTCGAACATTCTCCAAAACCTTTAACTAACTCATATTCGAAATCCGTGTTCTTCCTAGATTTGAGAGCATCCTCTAAACCCTGCTAATAGTTTCAAACTCGTAAACCAAGAAATTGGTTTGAAGACGAAAATTAATTCGAAATCTCCCTGCTGGTTCCGTAAGAAGATGGAGAGAATGGTGGTGCCCTGAGTTATAATGTTGTTGCTTTTAGTAATATTCAAAGCTGGCATCCCTGAGTAATAACAAAGGATCCCTTATAAATATTCTAATACTTGGCACCCCTGATTAGTAACAAAGGCGCCCTTAGTAATTCATGTCATAAGACTCGTTTAGTTGTCAATTCTGAGGAACTAACAAACTTAATTTCTCGTTTTGCCCATAACTTTCTCATACGAGGTCGGAATGACTTCATTCTTTCGCCGTTGGCTTCGTTTATTCGTTTTCTACGTGATGATGATAAAATCCTGGATTTGAACAAGTTTCACCTGGTCTTTGTCCCTTCTTCACTTGTAGCTCTTCTCTTCTCGCACAATAAATGCCAATTTACTTCTTTTGGATGATTTCACCTACTAAAAAGATAACTAAACAGAAATATACGTAATATACAATAATTCACAAGAAATATAGTAAGTAATAGCATGAATTTGACATTCTAGAAAAGAAATTTAGGCACCCATGGTAATAATAAAAACAAAAAAAAATTGATTAAACATTTGATTTTATTATTGTGCAAAAATGACTTATAATTTTATTTTATTGTCCTATCGATTTAACGATAAACCATGAAAGTAGTGGAAGAAGAACTGTCTTACAATGTAGTTGAATAAGGTTGTTTGCTAGAGCTATAACGAAGGACAGACAAATGTTGTATTTGAGCTTTAAACTGTCGCATTTACTGTAGCAGAACTGTTGTAAAAGCTTTTAAAAACTGTTGCAAAAGCCTTGAATACGAAAGTTATAGCAACACTATCAACGACAGGTGCTTTTTGTAACAATTTCTTCTTCCTCCTCCTCAGACTGAACTCTGAAATATTTTTTTTTCTTTTTCTCTCTACTCCGGCTCTCCCTCGCTTCTCCAACTTCAACCCAAACTCCTATTTATACTACTTAACCCAAATCTCGCCTCATTTACTCCTTAGATCTTATTAATATTCTCGGCAGATCCAAATATCTTCGTGGTGATTTTATTTCTTCTCGAGCAGAGATACTCGGTAATGCTTGTTTAGGACACGAGGAAGTATTAAGGAGATAATATTTCCTTATTATACATAATTGATCACTAGTATCCGAGAATATATTTCCATCCTCTTTTTATCCGCAACTAACTCTTTTTATCAAAACACCGAATATAATCACGAGATTTTATTTCCTTCATGTTTCCAAATTCGTAAAACTTCTCTTATTAAATCTAGAGAATATCCGAGCCTTTAAACTCCGCAACAACCCAAAAAATATCTTCGGAAATCTTCACAGATTCGAAGGTTGAGAGAGAGTAACTTTTCTCACCAATTTGGATTTGAATTCAAAGAACGAGGTGCCATTATCCATGTCATGGGTGCCTTTATCAATCTTTTCAGGTGCCTTTCTCCATTTCTAAGGTGCCTTTAACACTTTTTGAGCCATTTTTTCCTCAATTGGTAATTCACAAATATACCTACAAAGACCAATATTAGTACAAAAACTGAGAATTAACATTATAAATATGAGATTAAATCATACAAATAAATGTATCTATTAAATACTCCCAAACTTATATTTTGCTAGTCCTCGAGCAAAACTAATAAAATAAAAAACCTAACTCACTGTCGTAGGCATTGCGATTGCACTTAGTATGTGCAACAATCCTTTAAACCCCTATGTGGCCCTACTGGACAAGTTTTCTCCCGTGAGGGTTTACAAGAGATATACCCAAAAAACCTTTATTCCAAACTCTAGATGCTTGTGAACGATTGAGGGTAAACACTAAACATGCTATTTAGTTGGCTACAAAATTCTTTGGCTATGGGAGGAATTACCCTATTTTGAATCCAATTGTTGTACACAAGCTTACACTCAAGCGTACTAAAATTCATATATAAGAAAACAAAATACTACTCATAAAGTCATACAATGGACCACGATACTCGGAATCTAACAAACCACAATCACATGAATAAATTAAAAAGATGGATATGGAGATAGAGGTGTACGCATGTTAACTAAGGTGAACGATGTTTTCCAGAATATCTGTATGAACATCATGCCAAGATGAACCCTAATGGATTGAGATACGCACCCACTGGTCTAAATCCTAATTCTAGTATCAACTCAGCTAGTATATACAAGGGTCCAAGCGGTTGACTTATTGAATATATACAATTATTATCATTTATTATTATTTATTTTTTTCGACAACATGATTAGATATTTTGAATCTAAGCGCATGCTCCTTTACAACATATTACATGATAGTTCCCATGGATCCTGCGTTCCACACTTGCTTAGGCGACGGAGATAGGGAGAACAGACACATATTGCTATCCAAGTGTCATTTTTTTTTATTTCATTGGTCAAGTTCAATTAAAATAATGGGGCTTGATCTCAATCATTCTATTTCATCCTAGCCGCGACAACAATGCGATACTAGTGACCCACCAAATCACTTAGAGAAACACAAAAGGTTACAAAAATAAAAGCAGAACATGATATGGTGACGACTCCGAGATATGGTGACGCCTATCATGTTATTTCTAACACCTGAGCTTTGTCCTTTTAGATAGACCATTTAGCTGGGTCCCTCAACTTCTACAGCCGAGAAATTTGCTTCCATCTACGTAGGACGATTAGTGTCATCCTAAATTGTTTACAAGTTTCTAATTTTGGAGTTTTATTGAACTAAAAAGTTTCTCCCATACCCCCAAACTTAATTGAACATAGTCCTCGATGTTTTAAAGATAATGAATAAAAGCCTAAACAAAGAGAATTACCGAGCAAAGTAAAAGGGATAGGGAAAGTCTCTTTTAATAACATGATAGTTGTAACCATATCTCGGAATCTATCTTGACCATATCACCTTCTGTTTTTATTTTTACAATTTTTGTGTTTCTCTAAGTGATTTGATGGGGCACCAGTATCAAATTGTTATCACCGCCAGGATGAAGTAGAGTGTTTGAGATCAATCCCCATTATTGTATTATCTTAAAATAAAAATAAAAAAAAATCGAGTATTGACACTTGATAGCAATATATGTGTGTTCTCCCTGTCTCCGTCCCCTAAGCAAGGTCCATGAGAACTATCATGTACGATGTTGATAAGGAGCATGCGCTTGGATTCATTTGATCCAATCATGTTATCATTACATTTAAAATATTTTCAATAAATTGACCGCTGGGACCCTTGTATATACCAGCTGAGTCTATATTAGTTTGAGGAATAAGACTAGTTGGAGCGTATCTCAATCAATTTATCCAGGCACTGACCTTCAGACAGATATGGGAAACACCGTTCACCTTAGTCAACATGTGCAAACTTTATTTTATCTATATCCATCTTCTAAATCTTTTCATGTGATTGTACTTTGATAGATTCTGAGTATTGTGGTTGAACGACTACTTAAGTAGAGTTTTGAATTCTTGTATGAATTTTAGTACGCTGAGTGAAAACTCGTGTGCAACAATTGGACTCATATAGGGTAATGATTCTTATAGGCAAGAAATTTAGTATGCCAACTAAATAGTTTGTTTAATATCTATCCCCAATCGTTCAAAGTAAATAGGGTTTGAAGTAAAGGTTTTGTAGGTATACCTCTTGTAAACCCTCACGAGACAAAACTCGTCCACTAGGGACACCTAGGGGTTCAAAGGCTTGTTGCACACGTTAAGTGCAATCGCGATGCCTGCGAAAGTGAGTTAGGATTTATTTTTATTAGATTTGCTCGAGGACTAGCAAAATATAAGTTTGGGGGTATTTGATAGACACATTTATGTGTCTTATTTGATCTCTTATTTGTATTAATAGTTCTCCATTTTGTATTAATAATATCATTTTATTTATTTGTAGGTACTTTTGTGAAATTAATAAATATGGAGAAATCGTCTAAAAAGTGCTAAGAACACCCCCATCAAAAGTGTAAAAGGCATCCAAGATTTTGTTAAAGGCAACCATGGCGAGAGATAAAGGCACCCATACATTGGATATGGGCACCCACATATTTTCAAATTCAAAGCATTTTTGGCGGGAGTATTTTCTCCACTTAATTGTGTGAAGATTTGGGGAATAATTTGTGGATTAATTAAGAGTATTTGGAGGACATAAAATAAGATATTATCCTGCCATTATCTTTGAGATATTTTATGCGATTGGGAGACCACGAAATCAAGACAGAGTAGAAAATCAGATCACGCAAGTTTATGAGAAAAAATACCCGAGTATTATTTTCTGTTAATGAAGATTTTTGAAGATTCGATGGCATGTGGTGTATAAATAGGATGGGGTCGAGTCATATGAGGGGCAGAGTGTCTTTGGGAGAGATCAAGAGGTGACCAGAAATCAAAAAAATCAATCCAGAAAGTTGTTGTTGTTGCTGCTGCTTCATGAAAAACAGGGATTTGGCGACAGAATCTTCAACCAATCGGCAACAGTTTTTTCATCGGTTTGCAACGGATATTATCGCAACTGCAACGATAATCTTTAGTTGTAACAGTTTCTTCAACCCGTTTGCAACGGATATTGTCGTACCTGTAGCATTTATTTTCATCCCTTATGTAACAGTTAATATGTAACGTCTATAAACGTTGGAAACTCACTGTTTTCTTTGTTTTACTCCATTTTTATCATTTGTAAACATTGTTTGAGCCATGAACCATAATTTTGAGCAAGTGATTAATATGAGGAGCTAAACCCCATCTCTGAGGCGACAGAGGAAGCTATTTTCCAAATATCATGTGGTAATATTTATTTAATTAATTTATGCAATTTGTTTTTGATCAATTTCCTTGGTTAAAAATTGATTTAATGATTTTTATTAAAAAATTGTGATTTCGTTAGATGGTACATGCTTGGCCTAGGTTTTAGATGTTCCATGCTTTTGTTATACAATTGTTGTTTTAAAAATCTACTTGTTGCAATATTGTAAAATCAAATTAAATGTAGGAATTGCATGATTATAATTATTGAATTTAATCATTTTAAAATTTGGAAAATAGTGGAATCTTAGCCTCAGTTTACTCTCAATTTTGTTATCAATTTTATTTGATTTTACTATTTTTAGTCTTAGAAATTAGGTTTAAAAATAAATCTTCACAAGTCTTGAACGAACCTTTATTTACCACAACTACAAAACTATCACTTGGTAGCTATAGCTGCAACCCACTTGGATACATAGTCAATAACTAGCAGAATATAAAAGATTCCAAAAGAATTAACAAAAGGACCCCGTAAAATCTATACCCTATACATCAAATACTTCTATTATTAATATAGGATTCAGTGGCATCATATTATGATAGGTCAATCTTCCTAATTTTTGACATGTTTCACAAATTTGACAAAATTTATGGGAATCTTTAAATAAATACGGCCAATAGAAATCAGATTGCAAGACCTTAACAGCTGTTTTATTGGCACTAAAATGACTCATACGGGCTCAGAGTGAAAGAAAGTGAGCACACTAGAGCTTTCGTTGTCAGGAATACAACGACGGATAATCTGATATGGACAGTATTTGAATAAATATGGATCATCCCAGAAAAAATATTTGACCTCAGACAAGAACTTTACTCCATCCTGTTTAGACCATTGTTCAAGCATTTTACCAGTTACCAAATAATTAACAATGTCAACAAGCAAGGGTAACTAAGAGATAAAAAACAATTGTTCATCAGGGAATGTGTCAAGGACTGGTCTATCATTATCTCTAGACTCAGCAAGAATATGAGATAAATGGTCGGCCACTATATTTTCAGAACCTTTTTGATCATAAATTTCTAGAGTAAATTCTTGTAACAGTAAAACCCATCTAATTAGCCAAGGCTTCGAGTCCTTCTTAGAAAGAAGATATCTAAGCTCGGCATGGTCAGAATAAACTATGACTTCCGATCCAAGAAAGTATGATCTAAACTTTTCAAGCGCAAACACGATGGAAAACAATTCCTTTTCAGTGGTGGTATAATTCACCTGGCCATCGTTTAGGGTTTTATTGGCATAATAAATCACAAAAGATGCTTTATCATGTTTTAAGGACAACACCGACCGCATAATCAGATGCATCACACATGAGTTACAATGGGATGTTCCAATCAGGTGGTCGGATGATAAGGACAGAAGTTAACAAAGATTTAAGCTTCTTAAAAGCTTCAGATAGGCTTCATCAAATACGAAGGCAGTATCTTTAGCAAGTAGGTTAGGCATAGGTAAGGCAATCTTGCTAAAGTCTTTGATGAAACGACGATAAAATATAGCATGACCAAGGAAAGATCTAACACCTGTTACGTTATTAGGTGGCCTTAATTTTTAAATTAGGTCAACCTTGGCTCTATCAAATTCCATTCCCTTAGCGGACACCACATGTCCTAACACTATTCCAGATTTAACCATAAAATGACACTTTTCCCAGTTAAGGATTAAGTTCTTTTCTTTACAACTTTCTAGAACTAGTGTAAGATGGGAAAACATTCATCAAAATGTAGAATATGCACTTATCAACACATAATTGGGTTTCATCCCTAATCCTAGAAAAGAAATCTAGACACTCATGGTAATAATAAAATACAACAAAAATGATTAAACATTTGATTTTATTATTGTGGAAGAAGAACTTATAATTTTCTTTTATTATTCTATCGATTTAACGACAAACCATGAAAGCATTGGAAGAAAAACTGTCTTACAGTGCAGTTGAATAAGGCTGTTTGCTAGAGCTGTAAAGAAGGACAAACAAATGTTGTATTTGATCTTTAAATTGTCACATTTACTGTAGCAGAACTGTTGCAAAAGCTTTTGAAAACTGTTGCAGAAGCCTTGAATTCAAAAGTTATAGCAACATTATCAACGACAGGTACTTTTTGTAACAGTTTCTTCGTCCTCGGACTGCACTTTGAAATATTTTTTTTCTCTTTCTCTCTATTCCGGCTCTCCCTCGCTTCTCTAACTTCAACCCCAATTCCTATTTATACTACTTAACGCAAATCTCGCCTCATTTACTCCTCAGATCTTATTAATATTCTCAGCAAATCTATATATTTTCTTGTGATTTTATTTTTTCTCGAGCAGAGATACTCGGTAATGCTTGTTTGGGACACGAGGAAGTATTAAAGAGAGAATATCTCCTTATTATACAAAATTGATCACTAGCATCCGAGAATATATTTCCCTCCTATTTTTATCCATAACTAACTTTTTTTTATCAAAACACCGAATATAATCACGAGATTTTATTTTATTCACTTTCCAAATTTGTAAAAATTTCTCTTATTAAAGCTAGAGAATATTTGAGCCTTTAAACTCCGAAACAACCCAAAAAATATCGTTCTGAAATCTTCATAGATTCAAAGGTTGAGAGAGAGTAACTTTTCCCACCAATTTGGATTTGAATTCAAAAAAAAGAGGTGCCCTTATCCATTTTATGAGTTCCTTTATCAATCCTTTCGGGTGCCTTTATCAATTTTTAAGGTTCCTTTAACACTTTTTCGATTTATCTTTTCCTCAATTGCTAATTCATAAAAATACATACAAAAGACCAATATTAGTACAAAAACTGAGAATTAACACTATAAAGATAAGATCAAATCAGACACATAAATGTGTCTATCATGATGTGTTATTTGCGAACAAGGCATTAAGCTAAAATTTATCTTTGGGGATTAAGCATTAGCTATTGTCAGAATGCGTATATCAATAAATTGATGTTATTTGAATAAGAATTTGAATACCAACATTGTTCTAGGAATAACACTGGAGAAGACATTGGGTACAGAACAAGCTTTAGGAATAACACTAGAGAAGAAGTTAAGTTGCTCTATACTAGTGGGAAATCCATCTAGGAGCTTGATACTTATTATGTAGAGACTATAGACTACAATATCAGTATAGAATGCCTGTAGTTATTTGTAGAGACTGTATTCTTAATTATCTTGCGGAATATAAAACTATATTCTTAATTCTCTTGCGGAATATAAGACTGTATTCTTAATTCTCTTACGGAATATAAACAAAAATACAATATTTCATACTCTGATGTGAAGTCATAAATATGCACTCAAATATGCAGGCAAATATACGCGGATACTTCTATGTTCTTGCAACTAGGCAGAAGGTCGATTTTATAATTCTGACCCTCGTCAAAAACCCACTATCTACAATAGGGTTATGGGATTTTGAAGGTATGTCCATCATATGATATCCCTGGTGTTCTGAATACAATTCCAATATTTGAAGAGTATGCTAAAGGATCATGGATAGAGATGAAATGTGTCTCATTTAATTTGTGGTGTTTAGATCTTTTCTGTCATATTTGTAACAAGTTTGGGGGTCTTGTTGAAGTTCATTCTTCAACTGACAAATGGGATGATGCTTCTTCAATAAGGATCAAGGTCAATCGATATGATCACGTTATTTCTTCCTTTATGTTTACCTATTGTGGATTTTCTTTAACAATTAAAGTTAAACCTTTGAAGATGAACAATGGTGTCCCTGATGAATCTCATAGAAGGTTAGGGTTTTGATGATCGAAGTTGTTGTCAATGATGAACCTCCAGTCAAGAAATCTATTTACCAGATTGACTAGCCGAGATTATCTCCTTTAAACCATGATACGATCATAAAGGATTAATCCACACGCATAGATAAAAGCAAGTAAGTGAAGTTTAATTTAAATTCAAATTCAAATTCAAATTTGAATTTACCTCCAAGAGAAGAGAAAAACAATCTCGGTTTTCGGATCTGGGTACTTCTACTTTGGGTATAAGTCAAGATAAGGGTCAGTGAATTTTGCAATAAGGGCCACCAAAATTTTGATACTCTTTCAAGGATGAAATCTAAAACAAATCAAATCAGGAGGTGGGCTTAACAATGGGTTCAAACTTAAATATGGAAAAAGATTTGGGGGACTTTTCTTCAATAATCACATTATCTGACGTTTTTTACAAAAGTATCTTATGAAGAAGATGTTGGAGATTTTTTAAAGGAAGCAGTTTCAATTCCATACTTACAAAAATTTGATAGTTCTCTATATGGTCAAGTTATCAAAGTGGAAGATCATGTTAGTCTATCTCCAGTTAATTTTTTATGTCCTTCTAAAAAATGGAGCACATTAATGTTAAAAGTTGAACCTTCACTGCGCAATGAGTTTGAATCCATTTTATCTCAGATGGTAGTTATTCGGTCCAAAAATGGCTTAGCTTTTAAAGGTTCACCAGAAGAACTAATGATGGAATTTCTTAAAGGTCATTTCTTAATTTCGCTAATGACATTTTTTCTTTAAATTAAGCTTTTGATTTTTGGATTTTCTAGGGTGTTTTCTGTTTTAAATGGATTTCAATTTTTTTTTTTAATGTGAGAGGTATCAATGATATTAATCGCAAAGACATTAAGAAGAAGGTTAGGGATTGGAAGTCCTCCATTTTGGTTTTTCAAGAAACAACGATTTAGGAGTGTAATGATCTCATAGTGTGCCACTCATGATGTGGAAGGCATGTTAACTGATTGGATGCTCCCTATAAAGGAAGGTTAAGGGGTATTCTTTGTTGTTGGGATGAATCAAAATTTAATGTTCTTGATCATCTCGTGGGTCTGCATTCGATGACATTGCGATATCAAAATTGGCTTAAAATTTGATTAACTTTTTACTGTGATTTATGCTCTACCAAGTACTAGAAGTAAGGATAGAAAGGAATTTTAGAAGAAGGTTGAAGAGGTGAGGAGTTACTGGGGTCTTTCTTGGGTAATTAATTTTTTTTTAATGAAATAAAATATGTTTATAAAATATCTTCACGAGGATAATTGCCTAGCAAAATGACAAAATTCAATAGATTAATCTCTAATCATGAATTGTTATACTTTCCTTTGCTTGGAGCTACTTTCACTTGGACTAATAATTAAGTGCAAAGTATTAGAATTCAGATGAATCGCTTTCTCATCTCTGATGAGTTAGAGTTGACGTTTCCTTTTGATAAATCATCGCTCAGTTGAATACACCAAGCATTGGTGTGTTAAGGTTGGTTGTAACGGAAAAGAAATATAACGTGAAAGATGATCAACATCTTAATGATTATAACGATAAATCAATCATTCACCGACTTCAGGGAAGTTATTTTAAATTTTCATTATCTTTTGATTTGATAAGTTAATCTCGAAAATATTATTTGCATTGTTATATCTAACTCTGGACATATGATTTCAATTTTCAATCTTGTAAATTTTTTGATTTTATACGATTTTTTGTATAATTCTGATTTCGCCATTTCAGATCTGAATTCAGATGATAATTTTGATATTTAACCTACTTGAGAAACTATATCTAGGATTGTTTAATATTTTTACATCTATCTTGATCATCTGAATGATTGAATGAGTACTTTGTTGGGATGTTGGTGAACTAACTATTTTCACCCGGTGTATGTTTTCCTTCGACATGCGCATCTATTATTCAATTGTTAGTATAAGTTATCTTATTAATCTTGTTTAATATTATTTAATTTATAATTATGATAAGTTATCAATTTCTAATGACATGTTTATTACACTTTATAACACTTTCCTTTTGAAATAAATGTTATATCTATTTATTTAAAGATTTAAAGTTCTAATTGAGTTTATATAAAACTTACAATGCATTGTTGAAAATACCTGATCCAGTTATTTAAGATAACAGTTATATGTTATTGTGAAGTTTATTAGATAATGTAAAGAAGGTTACCACATAGACCTGGTGGCAACTCACCATCTTGATTTATTATCGATCTAATTGTTTCAGCTGTGGATATGGAAATGACAAATGCAGGTTCAACTCAAAAGAACAAAAGGAATACAAATGATCCTCAAACATCTATGGTTACGTTTGAGACAATAAGTATTATGACTTCAGCTGTGGACGTAACAACAAATGGGATTACCAATTCTACAACAACCTAGGTAACACTAGCAATTTCAGCAGTAGTCTCTGATGTAATTTTTAAATAGTGGTAAAAGATTTGATACTCAGACTTGTAAAAATTTGATTTTTAAACTTAATTTTTAAAATAAAAAATAAAGAAGATTAAAGTAAAATTGATTTCAAATTATGGGAAGGACTGAGACTAAGGATTCCACCATTAGCCAATTTTTCAAGTGATAAAAATCTTGCAACTCATATATTCAATTTATTCAAAATATAGCCAAGTTAGAATTTCAAAATAATAGTTGTAAATCGAAAGCATGAGACATCAAAAGCTCTAAACTCATCATTACCCATCAAAAGAAAACACAACTAATTGATAAAAACCAATTTTTTCCAAATTTAATTCAAAACAAATAACAGTAAAAGAATTGCACAAAAATAATAAAATAAGAATTACCACTTTATTATTAGAAAAATAGCTTCCTCCCTCGCCCCAGTGATGGTGATTAGCTCATCATGTTGGAAACACTCTCAAAATAATTGTTCATAGCTCAAAAAGTGTTTACAATGAAGAAATAAAAGTAACACATAAGATTTGATACAGATATAAGCGTTAAAAATTTGTTCTCTATGTAGCTGAAGAGAAAATAAGACGACAACAATAAAGTATGGACTATGTACGCTTCAGAAATATGAAAAATAAGCAACGGGTTCAGCGACAGTTTTCTGGAGCCGTATGTTCTTCGTTTTCATCTTCACCAGCAGAATTTTCTCTCTCTTCCGACATTTTTCTTCACGTCTGTGGCTTCTTTTTTTCTTTGGTTTCTTTGCTATTTATAGGTTTGGGGAACCTTAATCCATCATCCTTAATCGATAAAGACACCAAGAACCATCCAAATCCAACTCCAATTACTTGTAAATCCGATTCAGGGACAAACTCCCTTTTATGACTGTGACATGAATTTGCAGTAATTTGTTTTGGCGTGAATCACTCTGGTTAACGTGTGTTGATCATATCTTGGTGGTTTCTTCACTTGGGCAACTCAGAATTACCCAAAATCCCTTAAAACTCGATTCATACCAAATCAACATAACTTTCTCATGTAAATAACTTTCCCGCCAATTTCTGGAATTTGAATTTGACTGAAGGGTGCCCCCAATCCATATAGCGGGTGCCTTTAACAACTTTTTGAGCCGATTTTTCCACAAATATTTATTTCTTAAAAATACCTATAAAGACATAAAAACCCATAATAAGTGCAAAATCGAACACTATCAAAATAGATAATCGAGCACAATTTAGACACAAAATATGTCTATCAGTCTCGTCTATGACAATACTAGGGCCATATGGACATCCATAAGGTATATTGGTTGGATCAACATCTTCTTCAACGAACAAAGAAGTACCTAGACTACCAGCAATACCATTAACACCAGCCATCCGTATTTTACAAGACATGTTTTCAGATATACTCAGATACGTCAATATCCTATCCAATAAAGTCAACAGATTAGAAATCCCAGCATTATCTCAACCAGTATTTCTAACAACAGCTTCATATAACTTTTCTTTGGCCATTCCACCTTTACCTGAAATTCATGGTTATTCATTGGACAATTACGTCAACCTTTTAGGAATTTCACTTCTAGCCACCATGGATTTCCACCTAGACATTTTTTCACAGAATCATATCTGATTATTGCTACAGTTAATTCTGCTAGAGAATCTTTGGAATCAAGATTGGAGAGAATACTGAAAGAACAACAAGATAAGATTCGTTTACTTATCAGTAAGCGGAAAAGTGACTCCACTTTCAGGTCCAAGAAGGACCACTATCAAGTCAAATCCGTGAATGCCGACTACCTGAAAAATTTCATCTACCAAGCTTTTCACACTTCAAATGAGACACAGATGCTAATGAACACATCTTATACTATGAAAAAATAATGACATTACATTAGGACAACATATTGATCACGGCAAGATTATTTCCATCAAGTTTATAAGATTATGATTTAATCTGGTTCAGATGTTTGCCATCTAACTCAATTTAAAAGTTCGAGGACATCAAAGACATATCCATTCAAATCTATTAATGCAACATAAGATAAACAAGTGTGCTAGAAGAACTAGCAGGTGTCATTCAGAGAGATGATGAAAGTTTCACATATTTTCTAAGAAGGTTCAAGGAAGCTGCAACATCCGTAGATAAAGCAAATGAGAAAGTGTTTTGTGTTTTATTAAAAAATATCTATTTCCAGTTCAAATAAGAAACTCTTTTGCATGAAACTTTCTTAGCTCTTTGGAAAAGGTGTATAACAAAGCTGTAAAATTTGTAAAAAGGGAGAAAGACAACTTGAACATCACTTCTGAACATAAGGTTTACTCATCTAGCCAACCTGTGGATCTTAAGAGAAATCATTCTCCAAGATATGAGGACCAACCATCTAAGAGAAGAAACTTCAGGGAGGAAGCTGACAGAAGGTGGAATGAAGAATCCCAGATATTCACTAAGTTTAACACTACACCTGAAGTCATTATTCAATCAATCAGAAAAAAGTTGTACTTTATACCTCTTAACAAAATGATAAATGAATGGAGAGGTAAAGAATATTTTTCTCACCATGATGCAAAAGCTAACCATACAAATGAGTGTAGAAATCTAATCAGGTTCATCGATAACCTGATCAAAGATGGCTATCTGAAAGAGTTCATCCAGGTGGAAAAAGGATCGGGTTCAGTTTGTAAATCTCTAGTTAAAAACTTTAAAATATGAATATGATGCATTCCACACTAAGGGATGAAACAAAACCTGAGCTAATCAAAGGAAAATTTCCAGATATTCATGGCAGGGGTACACCCCAGCTGTGAGAAACTTCTTCTCCCACCAACTAATATTACCTTCACGACAAGAGATCTAGCTAGGGTAACATTCCCATATAATGAAACTTGAGTTAGTGAGATGATTGGCGCTTAAATTATACATATATACCGCTTAACATATATTTGTTATTGCTTGATTTTATGTTAACACTTTCGATTTAGTACTTTTATCGGTGGTTCGCATTAAAATCCTAGTTACAGGTTAAACATGGTTAAACATGACTATTTATAGAAGTGGACTGAATAAAAAAAAGAAGTGAATTGATGCATTTCAGTTGAGAGAAAGGACCGTGGCTGGACGTGGACAGGTTTCGTGTGAGAAGAAGCAGATGTTTCAGTTGGTTTTGGCAAGTGAAAGAAAGCTACACGTCAGGTGACGATTGAAGTAAGTGTGCAGACTTTCTTTAGCTGCTGTGAGGCTAGGATGGTGATTTGAGCGCTTGGTAGGTGGTTAGGTGGTATGTTGGGTTGGTTGAAGCTATGGTGATGTTGGCTATGGAAGAGAGGCAGTTAGGCAGTTGGAGAGAGCGATGTGAAGTGAGTGAACAAACAAAGAGAAAAAAGCTAAAACTAGAAAGAAGAATAGGCGTCAGGTGTTGTTGGCAAGAGAAAGAAAAAGTGAAATAAGTAGGTACTGTTGGAGAGATGGCTAGAAAAAATGAGAGGATTGGTGAGAGCTACACATGAGTACTTATTGGGCTAGAGAATGAAGTACGCTGGCTTCACGTGATGGAGTAGGATATGCTGTTGGAGAAGGACGTTGTTGACCAAGTACAACATGGGGAAGAGGTTAAAAAGAAAATGAGAGTTGGCTAACTTTGGTTAGATAGGTGAAGGCTGTACCAGTTGGATGCGTCATATGGAGAAGAGGCATAAGTACGTGTTGTTGAAGTAGACGTTGGTTGCTAGGCTGTTGAGACAGGAAAGTATGATCAAGAGTTGAGTAGGATGGAGTTTATGTATAGGCTAAAAAGAGGACAAGACGTGTGGGCTGTAGCTTGAACAGTACCTAGGCTGGTGGGTCCTTCGCTTGGTGTACTTGTTTTCCTTTGTTGCTGCTGATTGAAACCAAGTGTCAGTGTCACGTGAAAGGCTAGAAAACAAGAAGACTGTAAAGGCGTAATACAAAAGGAAAGGAAAGTGGGGGCTAACGGCTAAAACCTAGGGAAGAGATTGGAGAGAGGCAGGTTTTCTTAATAAAACCTAATATAAAAGCCTAAAGAATACTGAAGAGAGGGGGGCTGTTCTGGGTGGAGTTTTTCGGAGGCAGAGAGGAACGCCGCAGACAGGAGAAGAGGGAGAGTTCGTTGGATTTGACGACAACGGTGAATAGTGAAATTTCTTCCTCTCTATTTTTCTATTATTAATTTTTATGGGTTTTAAGAAACCCAATTCCATGTCTTGCTAATTAATTTGTAACTAGGGTTTGAAGTTGAAACCACTTACAGTTTTAGATCAATTAAATAAAATATTTGATACAGACCATTATGATTTGAATAGATTAATTCCATGATTTTGATTTATTGAATTTCATTAAACAACTGTGATGTCTTTTGATGGTACATGCTTGGCCTAGGTTTTTGATGTTCCATGCTTCTGGTATACAATTGTTATTTTGAAAATCTACTTGTTGTAAATATATTTGCCTACTTATTTGATATTTCATGCTTGGGTTAAATCCTTTGATGGGGTATGCTTAGAATAACAATTTATTATTTGTGGACCTATAATTAGTTTCATACAATTTCCTCACGAACGCAATTTTATGGTGTATGCTTGAGACTAGGGCTTTTTGATGCACCATGTTTAGGGCGTCCCAGTGATATTTGCGACTCTAAATATTCATGATTTATATTTCACTTCAGTAATTAAATAGAAATAGTGGTGGATACTGAAAAACCCTGGTTACCGACTCTCTCTGCTTAATTATTTTATTAGTTTAGTTTGTTTTATTATTTTATTAATATAATATAAAAATCCAAAAATATTATCCTTGATTAGTTGATTAGAGATATTAATTGCAGTATTTCCCCGCTCTCTGTGGGTTCGACCCGTACTTGTCGTTGTCTACTAGTTAGATGTCGTGCGATTGCGGTCATTTATATTGGGTAATTCCAAATCACATCAATTTTTGGCGCCGCTGCCGGGGAGCGGTTGTGGAATATTATAATTATTATTTTTGATTTTCTAATCGTAGTTTAGGTTTTATTTTTATTTTGTATATATTTTTATTTTATTTTTAGGATTTTAGTTCTTTTTGACTAGTTTTGTGTATTAGAATTTTATTTCAGGTACATTTGGGGTTGCTCCTTGTCGTCTAGATCAACAAAATCCGTCTGCTGCAAAATATTCACGGGTTTCTGGCTTTGTGAATAATATATTGAAAGATTTTGACAGGTTGGACGCTCATTACCCTAAATTGTGAATGTTGATACGAGGTACTAGTACTGCTTTTCGAAGTGGGAAAATACTTAGTTGAGTTCTTTGAACTCTTCCGTTCCAATTATAAGGGCAGGAGCAATTATTTATTTTTATTTTATTTTATATATATGGAGTCTGTTTGCATGATTGATTCTAGCACCAACAATATTAGTGATCCGTTAGAGGCTTGCTTGGCCCATTTTGGAGCCTACTATGATGAGGATACTCATTTAAAAGAAGTTAATGCGTTGATAGATTATGTACCCTTTTGGATTATGGAAAATGGCAACGTAAACCTGGTAATGATGTATGTGTTAATTCCGATGAAACTTTACTTAAGTTTAACGACTTAGAGTTTGTTTCTAAACCCTTAGATTTTCAAAAGTTACCGAATATAGGGTTAGAATTGTGTGTTTCTCAAGTTTCATTGGATCACTTTGCATCTAAATACCCAGAGGACTTGCCTATTCCTGATACTGTGCATGAACCAATCAATGCTTCCCCAATATTATCCCCATATTTTGTTCTTTACGCACTTCCCAGTGTAGTAAAAACTTGGTTTGGGGGTAATCCCTTATTTTTGATAGTTTCAGTGTCTCCGTGTTGCCATGATATAATTGTGAAACTATCATTTGCAAATATTGTATTTTGGGTTGATCCCCAAATTTTCAGGTTATTAGTGTATGTGGATTCTATCTGTAATCCAGTAGGTAGATTTTTATTTTCTTTTAGGCTTTTTGTTTATTTTTATTTTTGGTGTTCTTTGTTATTACTATCGTTTGATGTGTATTACAGAGAATACTGCTTTTCTTGCTTCAATCAGGTGAGACATTCCAATCCCTTCTCTTTAATTTACATTTGCTTCTCTTATTTATATTTATTGCATACCATTCTAGGTTGCACGGTCTGAAACATTGAGGACAATGTTAAATTTAGGTTTGGGGTAGAGTTTCCGAAAATTGATGCCAATAAAGAAACTCCGAAATTTAGAAACTTGTGAATTATTCAGGATGACACTAACCATTCTAGGTAGATGGAAACATATCTCTTATCTATAGGAAATGGTGTGCCCAACTAAATGGTCTATTCATATCTGAATGCACTCAGGTGTTAGAAATAACATGATAATCATTGAACAAGCATATCTCAGAATCATCATAATCATATCACTCTCTATTTTTATTTTTGCAATTTTATGTTTCTCTTAGGATTTGGTGGGGCCCAGTATCAAATTGTTATCGCCGCCAGGATGAAATAGATTGTTGAGTTCAAGCTCATTTTTAATTCTTATTAAAAAAAAAAAAAATGAATGAAAAATTGACACTTTGATAGCAATATGTGTGTTTTCCCTGTCTCCGTCGCCTAAGCAAGCGTGGAATGCAGGATCCATGGGAACTATCATGTAATATGCTGAAAAGGAACATGCGCTTAGATTCAAAAGATCTAATCATGTAGTCACAAAAAAAAAAGAAAAAAAAGAAAAGAAAACAAAATGTATATAAATAATAATCATAAAAATAGGATTCATCCTGGCACTGATCTTCAGACAGATATGGGAAACACCGTTCACCTTAGTCAACATATGCATCATTTATTACTTCTATTTTCATCTCCTAATCTATCCCTGTGTTTGAATTTGATGATTTCGATCAACATGAATGTTCAATGATTATTTGAGTAGAGTTGCATTTTTATATGAATTTTAGTATGCTGAGTGCAAACTCGTGTACAGTAATTAGATTCATACAGGGTAATGATTCTCATAGTCGAAGAAATTTAGTATGCCAACTAAATAGCATGTTTAGTGTCTATCCTAAATCGTTCACAGGTAGCTTACTACTTTTATCGGTGGTTTGCATTAAAATCCTAGTTACAGGTTAAACATGGTTAAACATGACTATTTATTGAAGTGGACTGAATAAAAAAACCTACATGTGACATCATCTATCTCCAGTTAGCTGAAAATATAAGATTAATAAGAGAAGAAAATATAAAATATAATGAATCAACTATAATAGATTTCAACGTCTCAAAGACTTATCCAATGGGTGAGATAGTGTTAGCCGTTAGAGCTAACCGTATCTTGGTAAACATAAAATTCTTGGTCTTGAATACCAGATCTCCATATAATATGATCTTGGAAAGAGAATGGTTGCATGCATTGCAATTGTACCATCCACATATTATCGACATATAAAATTCATAACCATAATGAGAGAATACATGATATCTGGAAACCAAGTTACGTCATGAAAGTTAGTTTTCCTATCAATGAGGCAACAATATGCATATCAACAACCAATGCCAGGTAAGAAAATGAGAAACGATGAAATAAAAATAATTATTGAATATTGATAAACACGTTAATGCAATACAAGTATACCCATATTTTTACTAGCAAGACCTCCTTATTTAGCTAACATAGTTGTTTTAAGTCATTTGTAGAAATTACAGTCGATTCCGATCACCGGAAAAATAAACGACTCAAGTGGAAGTTATATTAGCGTTTGTGATAAAAAGCACCAACTTGCTATGTCACATACACCCAGCTGGGGTGTATACATCCAAGTTAGTGGATTAAGAAAGTGAGACGTGGCTTTCTACTTCAACACAATCTTACAAGGCATCAAACAGTATAATCAAGACCTACTCAGAGAAAAAAATAATTATCATAGGCTGGTGGCGTCTATCTTCTATGGTGCGAGATCAAAATTTCTCGATTGAGAGACAACTATCAACAACAACTGGAGTTCTTGAGAGATATGTGAGATAGAAATGATGGTTGTGTGAATGAATCTACAATTATAGTGCTGCTGAGATGAGTTTGATTGATAGAACTCAGACAAGAATTAATCTGTGATGATTTTAAGGTTTGGTTCTGAAAAGAATATGTTTTGTTGCCGTGAACAATGAAGATTAAGGCTGTGCTGTTATGGTTTATGTCATGGCTCGATTTGAGAGAGAAATATAGGGACGATGGGAGAGAGTTGCGTTCATGTGAATTGAAATAGAAGATGAATGAACTGTCGTTGGCAGTGATTGTGAGTTTTTCTCTGTTGTGGAAGTAAAGATGGTGATGTAGGAAATGGTCGAAATCAAGAAGGACAAAAGGCTGTTTCTTTTTGAGATTCAAGAATTTCTGGCATGGATTGAAGTTGGGTCTTTATGAAATTGGTTCTGAGTTTAAATGAAAATGGACTTGTTCTTGATGATAAATGGTCTTGATTTTCTAGTACCTGTAATGGATTGGATTCAAGGGTTCGATTGTTCTTGATGGATGATTACATGGATGGGGTCGTAGTTAATGTCAATGAATAGAGAGGGTTTGAGTTTGTTTGCAAGTTAGAAAAGGAAATGCAGGAAGAAGAGATGGGTTTTTGCTTCTAACATGGGTTTGCAATTTAATCAGAGATTATGAATGCTTAATAATGATTGTATGTGAGTGATAATTATGCGTGGAAGGAGTTTAGAATCACCAGAATCAACATCAAATTTATACCGGAATTTCCTATAGTCACATACACATGGTGATCATTGAAATACCCAAGAGTATTGCAGTGAAATATTTTTGTACTGCCATTTATTCATGGTGTGAACGATGGTGAAACGAAGGCTTTCTGGACTGATACAGATAATTGGGGTTTGTGTGTTGCTGATTTGAATTGGTGGAGGTGGTAACTAGATGAATCTGGTGTTGTATTCGAAGTCTAGAAAGTCACGGAATAAATTTGGGTTAATGGCTGAACTGGAGTTGGAGATGGAGAAGGAAGAAGATGAGTTGAAATCGGTCAATTCAGTTGACAAGATCAAAAGTAAGAATAAATATAGACTTCTAATTGGACCGGACCTATGACTTTCCTAACATATTGAGACATTTGAACCTAAATAGCTATGACTTGCACGCTGGGAGGATATACCATGGACGCAAGAGTTGAGTTCTGGAGATGGGAGGAACAATAAAAAATTGTTTAACTATCTTTTTTTTTTTTCGTTTTCGATTTCGATTATAATTATTATTCTCTTAATTATTCTTAGTGGCTTTTAGTAAAGCTATGTCTAACAAAATCTCTTTGTTAGGGTGAAAGGATGAACTTGTAGAGTTTGTTTTGCTTGTGTTTTAAAACTAGGGTTTTCAACTACTAAAATTTAATGTCAATGTTTTATCTCTCTTTCAATGGTTTACTTTCTTAATGATTTTTCATACTCTATGTCATGCATAGTTCATTGTTTGATTAGTATAAGAACTCGTTGACTCTTTTTCCATCATTGTTTTATGAATATTATTTGACTAGTTATGCCACGTATACTTAGTGCTTCGAAATTCTACCTTAGGTTGAGAACAAACAAATCGTTTTGATAATTCTTATTAACGATTCTTAAACGAAATATATTCCGTGTATAAGTAGATAGGTTTGATAGTTTGCATGAGTAAAATCGATACCATTTGTGATGAACGCAAGTAAACCATAATCTCAACGGATTCCCAAAACCTTAACACTTTTACATCCTTGATTACAATCTTTATTAAATTGTTTTTATTCATTCGTTAGCTTAATTCTTTATTACAAAAATCTAAAAAATATCTTTGAATCGAAAGTTACTCTTATTGGTTAGTAGAAGTGATTCACACTCCTCGTGGGACGAACCATATTTGTTCTTGTTTACATCTTTCAACATTGTGCGCTTTCGGTAAAACAAAGTCGGTTTTCCGACGTATCAAGTTTTTGGAGCCACTCCCGGGGAACGGCTGAAAATTAATTTCTAGTTGATAATTTGACTTTCTAGTCGGAATTATTGTTTTTTTTTTTTTTAGTTTTACTATTAGATTTTCCTTAGTTTCTTTTGCTGATTTTTTTGGATTCTTATAAGTACTTTTCTTAGTTGATTTGGAGTGAGGCATTGAAATCATTAACTGGCGACAAGAAAGTAAGTAATTGATTTACTCGCAAATGTTTTACAAAAGGCGAGAGGTAAGTACGAATAGACTTTTTGCTTGTTTTTAGTGCATGCAAGATATACCGGTTGGTTGGGATAGAGAACGATATAATCATCTTGTTAAAGTTAATCCATTATTCATGGATGAAACTGATGATGAGGGTGTAGAACCTACAGTTAAAAGTTTGAGAGACTACATGTATCCAACTAGAATCTCTCAACCTTCATGCATTGTTTTTCCTACCACCAAAGTCCACTTGGAAATTAGTAGTAATTCCATCCACGCTTTGCCAAACTTCTATGGCAGAGAAAATGAAAACCCTTACTACCACATTAGAGACTTTGAGGAACTATGTGGTACCGTGAAAATTAAAGACTTGACCGATGAGTATCTTAAATTGAGATTGTTTCCATTTTCTTCGAAAGATAAGGCAAAATCGTGGTTTGATGCATTACCTTCTTCTTCCATCCAAACTTGGGATGCGATAACTAAGTTATTTTTGCATAAATTTTTTTCTATGAATAGAACCACAACCTTACGTCAAAGTCTTAATAGTTTCTTGCAGCAAGATGGAGAATCTCTCCATGATTATTTAAAAAGGTTCCATGAACTTTTGCTGCAATGTCCACACCATGGATTTTATACCTTGAGACTTACTATTATTCTCTATAAAGGATTAGATCATAAAACTATGACCATGGTAAAATCACTTTGTGGTGGTAATTTTGCTGATAAGACTACTGAAGAGTGTTATAAATTTTTGCATGATGTAGCTGATAAGACCCAAGAGTGGGAGGCTAAGGAACCCATAAGATCAATCGCTTGTAGAAAAAGGGTACATAGAGTTGATATCCAATTCAAATCTGACGCTAAAATAACTTCTTTGGCAAGAAGACTTGAATCGTTAGAACATAATACTAAATCAAATCCTTTTGTTGAGTCTATAGACCATGCCACTCATGACGATGGTGGAGAACAAGTCCGTGATCTCTATCAAGACAATTGTCGTATATTTGACCCTTATTCCAATACATATAACCCAGGGTGGGCAAGGACCTTAACTTTTCCTAGTCTAGCGGTCAGTATGAAGGTCAACCTAATAATGCTAGCGGTTTCACGCAGAAATTTTCCGTTTCTACTGATTCTTCTAACCAAAGAGTACCTAGTATGGAAGAAAGTTTTAATTTGTTTATGCAGGCCACCCAAAAACAACTATCTAACATAAAACAGACTACTGCGAGGTCTATAATAAACTTAGAAGGAAACATAGGTCAATTTGCTAGCAAAATAAGTGAGAGAGACAAGGGACAATTCCCAAGTCAAACACATCCTAACCCAAAGGGTTCTTTTGAGGTAAGCATATATGGTGCTAAGCCCTCGGATCATGTACAGGTCGTTACTACCTTGAGAAGAGGCAGTGTCATTGATAACCATGTTAGTGATCCTAAAAGAGAAGGATAGGAACCCACCCACTATTATGAAGGTTACACCTTTAACACAAAAAGAAACCAATGAAACTGAAAAAGGTGAATCTGAAGATACTTATGTTCCTCGTGCTCAATTCCTCCAAAGGCTACTACCCCGTAAGAAAGGAACCATCCCTAGTGACATTTTAGAAGTGTTCAAACAAGTTAAAATTAATATTCCCCTCTTAGATTCCATGAAGCAAATTCCTATGTATGCTAAATTCCTAAAAAATATGTGCACTGTGAAATGAAAATTGAATGTTCATAAGAGAGTTTTTCTTGTTGAAAAAGTGAGGTCTATCACTACTCAGAAAACACCACATAAATACAAAGATCCTGGTTGTCCTACTATTGCTTGCACTATATGAGAACACAAGATTGGACATGCTTTGTTAGATTTAGGGGTCAGTGTGAATTTTTTGCCATATTTTGTGTATAAGCAATTAGGACTTGGCGACTTGAAACCCACTAGTGTTACACTCCAATTGGATGATAGGTCCATTAAAATTCCTAGAAGAGTGGTAAAAGATGTTCTTGTACAGGTTGATAGTTTTTTTTATCCTGTGGACTTCGTAATTCTTGATACACAACCTGTGACAGACCCTAGTGGTTAGATTCCTATTATTTTAGGACGACAGTTCCTAGCAACCGCTAATGCAATCATAAATTATAGAATGGTATTATGGAACTTAATTTTGGTAGTTGGAAAATGGAAGTGCATGTTTTTCATGTTGCACGTTCTCCTCCTGATCTTGATAACCATGAAACTGTTTGCATGATTGATGAAATAGTCCATGATACTTTTTTGCAAAACCATATAGATGATCCTTTAGAGGCTTGTTTAGCTCACTTTGGGCATGATTTTGATGATGAAAATATTATTTGTGAAGTAAATGGCTTGTTAGACTCCACACTGCTGTTAGACAATAATAAATGGAAGCCTAAAATTGAACCTCTAGTTCTTCCTGAGTCTCGACTTGTTCCATTTTTCGAGAAAGCTCTGTCCTTGACCCTTAAAGCATTGCCTGACACTCTGAAATGTGTTTACTGATGACCTGCAGACACTTTACCTGTAATAATTTCTTCAAATCTTATATTAGAACAAGAAGGTAGATTGGTAGATGTCCTTAGAGAACATAAGACGTCTATAAGTTGGTCTATTGCATATTTCAAAGGTATTAGTCCTAGTGATTGCATGCATCATATTTACTTAGAAGAGAATGCTAAAACATGTAGAGAAATACAACCGTAGACTAAATCCTAACGTGAAAAAGGTTATGAGAGAGGAAGTTCTGAATCTATTAGATGCGGGTATCATATACCCGATATCCAATAGTACTTGGGTCAGCCCCGTTCAAGTTATACCCAAGAAATCAGGAATCATTCTAGTTAAGAATGAAAGTAATGAATTGATTCCTACCCAACAGACCACCGAGTGGCAAGCATGTATTGACTATAGGAAATTGAACAAGGTCACAAGGAAAAATCATTTTTCCCTTTCATTCATTGACCAGATGCTTGAGAGGTTAGCCGGACATAGGTACCTTTGTTTCTTGGATGGTTATTCCGGTTATAACCAAATCCTTATTGCCCCTAAAGACCAAGAGAAAACCACTTTTACTTGTCCCTTTGGTACATTTTCATATAGACGCATGCCTTTTGGGTTGTGTAATGCACCCGCTACTTTTCAGCGTTGTATGTTGAGCATATTTTCATACATGGTAGAGAGGTTTATTGAAGTTTTTATGGATGATTTTTCAGTTTTTGGGTCGTCTTTCGATGAATGTATCCATCATCTCACTCTTGTCTTAGTGAGATGCAAGGAGAAGAATATAGTATTGAATTGGAAAAAATGTAACTTTATGGTTCATTCAGGAATTTTTCTAGGTCACATTGTTTCTTCCAAGGGAATAGAAGTAGATAAGGCTAAAGTTGATTTGATTTCTAAATAGAAACCTCCACGTAAGGTTAAATAGGTTAGATCATTCTTAGTCCATGCAAGTTTTTATCGTCGTTTTATTAAAGATTTCAGTAAGATCCCATATCCTTTATGCAACCTTCTAGGTAAGGATGTTACTTTTTTATTTGATGAAACTTGTATTATAGCTTTTGAGAAGCTGAAATTGTTGCTAACTTCTTCCCCTATTATACAACCACCTGATTGGAGTCTTCCATTTGAGATTATGTGTGATGCCTCTAATTATGCAGTTGGAGCTGTTTTTGGACCACGTAAGAATAAAGCATAACATGTCATTTACTATGCTGGTAATACCTTTAATGATGCACAATTAAATTACTCTACAACTGAAAAATAACTTTGTCGATTGTGTCTGCCTTAGAAAAAATCACACCTTTCCTTTTAGGGCCTAAGATTATCATATTCTCTGATCATGCTGCATTGAAATACCTTCTATCCAAGAAATATGCTAAACCTTGGTTGATTAGATGAATATTATTGCTATAGGAATTTAACTTAGATATTCGGGACAAGAAGGGTTCCGAAAATGTAGTAGCAGATCACCTTTCTATTATCATTTTGGATTCTTCTGATGATGTCTTACCTATGCATGAAACATTCCATGATAAACAACCGTTTGCTATTTTTCAATTGCATTGGTATGATGATATTGTTAATTATCTTGCTATTGGTCAAATACCTGAATATTGGTCGAAAGAAGATAAAATTAAATTTTTAGCTGAGGTTAAGCATTTCTTTTGGGATGATCCATATTTGTTTAAGTATTGTCCTAATCAGATTATTCGCAAATGTGTGTCTAATGATGAAGCTATGAGTGTTATCACTTTTTTCCATTCTTATGCTTGTGGGGCCATTTTAGTGCTAAGAAACTAATGCCAAAATTATGCAATGTGGATTTTATTGGCCTACTTTGTTTTATGATTCTTACCAGTTTTGCAAGAGTTGTGACAGGTGCCAAAAGTTGGGAAGGATTACTCGGCGGAATATGATGTCGTTAAGCTCCATATTGATAGTTGAGATATTTGATGTATGGGGGATAAACTTCAAGGGACCTTTTCCCACTTTACACGGTAACATTTACATCTTACTAACGGTTGATTATGTGTCTAAATGAGTATAAGCCATACCTACCAAGAAGAATGATCGCCATGTTGTAATCAAGTTATTTAGAGAATACATATTTCCCGATTTGGTACCCCTAGAGCCATTACTAGTGATGGAGGTTCACATTTTTGCAATAGATCTTTTAAGACAATTTTAAGTAAGTACTCCATTACACATAAAGTTTCTACACCATATCATCCTATACTTGAGGTCAAGTCGAAGTTTCTAACCGACAAATTAAGTAGATATCAGAGAAGGCAGTGAATCCTAATCGTAAATATTGGTCTACATGGTTATTGGATGCACTTTGGCATACCAGACTGCTTATAAGACACCTATCGGTATGTCCCCTTTTATATTTGTCTATGGAAGGCCTGACATTTACCCGTTGAGTTAGAACATAAAGACTATTGGGAAATTAAGACCTTTAATGCTGATTTTCTACAACTGGGAATCACCGTAAGCTTCAACTCAATGATTTGGAAGAAATTAGGAATGATGCATATGAGAATGCAAAGCTTTACAAGGAGAAAACTAAAGTGTTTCATGATAAATCGATTAGTCGAAAGTCATTTGAACCTGGAAAAAAAGTTCTCTTATATAATTCTAGGTTGCATTTATTTCCTGGCAAGCTAGATCTCGTTGGACATGGCCATATTATGTCAAAGAAGTTTTCCCTCATGGGGATGTCGAACTTGAGAATCGAGAATCTGGTAATATTTTTAAATAAATGGAAAAAGAGTGAAACCATATTTAGAGATTAAAGACACCGAGGTGGAAACTGTCCTCCTCAAATATCCGGTATATCAAGACTAAAACTGTTTGGGATCATGGTTAGTGTATATTAGTAGGATTTTTGTTTTTGTTTTTTTTTTCTATCTTTTGCAGGGATACAAGATTATTCGCTTCGTGGTTTAGTATTTCTTGTACTTTTTCTTGTTATTTTTCTGAAATTTCATATCATTATAGGATTCCCACCTTGATTTTACATTAGATTAGTCAATTTACATTGATGACAATGTAAAGTTTAAGTCTGGGGAGTGATTAAGCATATAGGATTCTTAAGTATTCACTTTTAGGAAGAAAATTGACAAATTTCTTGTAACTATTTGCATGAAACCTCCAACTTTTATATATTTTAGAGTCACTTAGTATACTTCTATCGATGTTTACATACAAAGTTCTTACCGAAATAACTGAACATAGAAGTATTAGAGAACTATATTCGTGTTTCTTAGTTGTTGAGAGGCTAGAGTTGATAAAAAGGGACTTAAACCGCCGGTGGTAAAGACGTTCAAGGTTTACAAGCAACACTACAAGAGAAAAATTCAGATTCAAAGTGAAGTAACAATACAAGGAGCAAAACTTTATATCCTAGTTGAACACTAAGTACAAGAGCGGAAAAAACCAAAAGAAGTGGATTTTTATGAAACTTAAGATACTCAAGTGGTAAAGTACTTTTGCCCACGACCATATTAGTTTCATTGTGTTTCTTTTTAGTTTGTATATTTCATATTTCCTGTCTCAAAAAAAAAAAATTGAAAAAAAAATTTGATTAAAAAAAATCAGAAAAATATATTTGTTTTTATTTGTTTTAGTGGATATTTATTTTTGTATTCATTCATTAAGGTCGTGGGAAAGAAGAAATATATGAAGAAGTTTCAAACAACAAGCATTAGAGGAAAAAAGTTACAAATTGTCAGAGTTCTATGAAGTTCAAGACTTCATCATCAACAGTTGAAGACCAAAGACAAAGACGTTTCTATGGGACGTTATGAGAGTGGTGCTGATTGTAGATTGGGTGAGAAGGTGAGTGAGCATTCCCATCCTCGCACAATGGTTGATTTCCTTTCGTAGATATCATCATAAAAAAGGTTCTTTTCTTCCCAAGTTTATATAGGATATTCAAAATATAATTCAGAAGGTTTTCCCTTCCCACCATTCAACGTGTGTAGGATTTATGTCTTCATTCCTACTTGCACACATGATAACCATAAAGTACGGCTTTTGAGTGCAATTTCATAAAACCCTATTGGTAAGGCAAAAGTCGATACATTCGATCGCTCTCGAACCTGAATTCTTTCATATGGTTGGTTTTCTCCTAAATCAAGGGTTAAGCATGAGAATAATGTTCTTTGATACTTCTAACTTCTTATTATTAGTGTGCAGAAACTTTATGTTCTCTTATATTTTTGGATGTATGTGCTTTGAAATATTTGGAAGTTGGAGTAAGTTTTGTGGGTATATCTCTTGTAAACCCTCACGAGACTATAACTCATCCACTAGAGACACCTAGGGGTTTAAAAGACTTGCTACATATGCTAAGTGTAACCGTATCCTTAACGAAATGGAGCTATATATTTTAGGTTTAGTTCAGGATTAATTTTATTTTGTTTTGTTTGGGGACTAGCAAAATGTAAGTATGCAGATATTTTATAAGCACGTTAGTGAGACACAAGTATAACCATATTTTTACTAGCTAGGCGTCCTTATTTAGATAATATAGTTGTCTTAAGTCATTTGTAGATAATACAGGCGATTCCGATCATCGGAAAAATAAACGACTCAAGTGAAAATTATATTAGCGTTTGCGATTAAAAAAACCACCTTGCCATGTCACACACCCATATGGGGTGTCTACATCCAAGTGAGTGAATTAAGAAAGTGAACGTGGATGTCTACTTCACCATAATCTTACAAGGCATCAAACAGTATATTCAAGACCTACTCAGAGCAAAAAGAAATTATCACAGGTTGGTGGCGTCTGTCTTCTATGGTACGAGATCGAAATTTCTCGATTGAGAGATAACTGTCAACAACAATGGGAGTTCTTGAGAGATCTGTGAGACAGAAATGATGGTTGTATGAACTAATGTGCAATTCTAGTGCTGCTGAGATGAGTTTGATTGATAGAACTCAGACAAGAATTAATCTGTGATGATTTTAAGGTTTGGTTTTGAAAAGAAGATGTTTTCATGCCGTGAACAGGGAAGATTAAGGCTGTGCTAATATGGGTTATGTCATGGAGATAGGGACGATGAAAGAGAATTGCGTTCATGTGAATTGAATTAGAAGATGAATAAACTGTCGTTGGAAGTGATTGAAAGGTTTTTCTCTATTGAGGAAGTAAAGATGGTTATGTAGGAGAATGGGCCGAATTCAAGAAGGAGAAGAGGTTGTTGCTTTTTGAGATTCAGGGATTTCTGGCATGGATTGAAGTTGGATGTTCATGAAGTTCTGAGTTTAAATGAAGATGGATTTGTTCTTGATGAGAAATGGTGTTGATTCTCTAGTACCTGTAATGGAGTGGATTCAAGGGTTCGATAATTCTTGATGAATGATTACTTGGATGGGATCGTAGTTAATGATAATGAATAGAGAGGGTTTGAGATTGTTTTCAAGTTAGAAGAGAAAATGCAGGAAGAAGAGATGGGTTTTTGCTGCTAACATGGGTTTGCAATTGAATCAGAGATTATGAATGCTTAATAATGATTGTATGTGGGTGATAATTATGCAGGGAAGGAGTTGCCATTTATTCATGGTGTGAACGATATGGAAATGAAGGCTTCCTGGATTGATACAGATAATTGGGGTTTGTGTGTTGCTGATTTGAATTGGTGGAGGTGGTGACTAGATGAAGCTGGTGTTGTAGCCGGAGTCTAGAAAGTCAGGGAATATAATGGGGTTAGTGGATGAATTGGAGTTGGAGATGGAGATGGAGAAGGAATAAGATGAGATGAGTCGGTCAATTCAGTTGATCGGATCAAAATTCAGACTGAATACTCCTAATTGGACTGGGCCTATGACTTTCTAACCTAATGAGACATTTGAACCTATAAATAGCTATGACTTACACGCTGGGAGGATATACCTTGGACGCTGGAGTTGAGTTCTGGAGACGAGAAGAACAGTAAAAAAAGGGTTTAGCTATCTTTATTTCGTTTTCGATTTCGATTATAATTATTATTCTCTTAATTAATTTTAATAGATTTTAGGAAAGTAATGTCTAGCTAAATCTCTTTGTTAGGGTGAAAGGATGAACTTGTAGAGTTTGTTTTGTTTGTGTTTCAAAACTAGGGTTTTCAACTACTAAAGCTTAATGTCATGTTTTGTTTCTCTTTTAGTGTTTTACTTTCTCAATGATTTTTCATGCTCTATGTCATGTATATTTCATTGTTTGATTAGTAGAAGAACTCGTTGACCCTTTTGCCATAATTGTTTTATGAATATTCTTTGACTAGTTATGCCATGTATACTTAGTGCTTCGAAATTCTACCTTAGGTTGAGAACAAAGAAATCTTTTTGATAATTCTTATTAATGGTTTTTAAACGAAATATGTTCCGTGTATAAGTTGCTAGGTTTGCTACTTCTCATGAGTAAAATCGATACCCTTTATGACTAACGTAAGTAAACCCTAATCTACAACGGATTCCCGAAACCTTAACACTTTCACATCCTTGATTACAATGTTTATTAGATTGTTTTTATTCATTCGTTAGCTTAATTCTTTATAATAAAAATCTAAAAAATATCTTTTGAAATATCTTTTACTCGAAAGTTACTCTTTTTGGTTAGTAGAAGTGATTCACACTCCTCGTGGGAACGAACCATATTTGCTCTTGTTTACATCTTTCGACACTGTGCGCTTGCGGTAAAACAAAGTCGGTTTTCCGACGTATCAAATACCTGGCAGCAAATCGATGACATAAAGTAGTTATAAAACCTGAAACTATATCACCTAAATCTATAATGCATGAAGTTGAAAAGCTGGAAGCTATAAGACTAAAATCTAAAGGAAAAATTACAAGATGGAACCAAATAGTAACACTCTGGAGAATAATAACTCTGAAGAAAGCCATTAATTACTCTACTACTAGACTTATTAAAACTCAAGTCACAGACGAACTTATTATTCTTGCTAGAGTTTGCACTAGTAATCATTTTACTTAATTAATTAGCACTTTGAGCATACTGCATAATTAATTATTAACTAATTAATTAATTAAGTGAGACATTCATATGACTTAACCATCAATCCTACGAGACATCAACCATGTCACATGGGGGATAATCATTAGGGTATTAGTCGAGCGGTTTACAACATGTGCGGTGGAATTATACACCCACGATGAGAAAGAATCAAGTTGTGTGAATATTGCTAGATGAAGGAATAATGTGAGTACGGTTTATAGATTTTTCCCTACAATCATGAAAAGGAATTGATCGTGATTTAGAACCTGTTCTTTTCATGACCCCTCTTAACTGAGACAGGAGATCAAATAACTTCAACCAAGTTCCCTACTCCTCCACTCCTCCACTTCCTCCACTTCTTACGACATCACCAATGTGATTTCAACACTATAAATAGATGACTTCATGATTTATTCTCAAAACAATCTAAGTTTATCGAAGTCACATCAGGCTATCATATATAATTTTATCTTAAACACTTGAACTTAACCACATAGAATTATATTCTTTAACTAAAATTTATCACAATCTAATATCATCTTTCTCTACTTGCCTCCCTAAGATCAACCCTTCTCCTCCTTTGTGACCGAAACAAGACTTGCACGACTATTTTTTGGTTTAGGATAGCCTTGTACGATTTTGATCTCTTGTATTCATTATGATATAACCCTTAAACTTTTATCTATTTTTACCCTAAAACACAAGCATACTCCTTATTACTGATTCTAAGTTTGATCAAATTTCGTTTATTAAGGATAATGGTTCTTAGTAATGTTGCTTGCTTATGATGACTTTCAACAGTATTGACGAGGATCTGACGAAGATTGGAAATGTTAATCTTAGTATCCAAGCTATTTTGAATAAGAAGATTTGTGACTCCAGCATGTGATGAGACAGGTTCCTTAGAATCTTTGTTGGTATCACTTATATTCTCACAACCATATTTCTTGATAGGGTTTTCATCATCAAGAACAAAAGTTTCATTAGTAACTTTCTTACTCAAGGCTTCAAGGATTTTAGCTTGAAATCTGGTTTGAGGATGTATCTTCCCTTGAAATTTCCCCCCTATGATATGATCATATCTGAGGTATTGGATACATATAGACATTCTCATATTACGACAAAGGAAAGATAATCCAGCATTTACCAAACATAGGCACTAGCCTTAAATAAAAAGATTTCTAAGATAAGTCTACAAGATTCAAAAAACAAAAATTTAAGTCTTAAACGTTATTTTTATGCTTACCAAAATAAAAGTATTGTTTTAGTGGAAAAATAGTTAAAATGGTGAAAGGGTAAATCGTAAAAAATACGGGAGATCAAAATCGTACAAGGATAGCCTAAACCAAGAAAATGTTCGTTCAAGCCTTGCTTCGGTCACAGAGGAGGAGAAGGGTTAATTTTGGGGTGGGAAGAAGAGAACGATGAGATCAGTGCTTGGAGAGTTTTAGTCGAAGAAATCAAATCTTTGTGTTAGATTTTAAGTAGAGAAGATTAAGTGGTTTAGGATAGCCTGATGAACTTTTATAGACTTGTTATCTCTAACTTGTTTTTTTTTTTAATCTAAGAAGTGCTCTACTTATAGTGTTTGAACTCTTGATCTCGTAAGAAGTGGAAGAGATGGAGATATAATAAGGTGGAGAACGTGGTTGAGAACACGCCCATTATTGTTGGGAAGATTCTTGAAACTGAAACTCTCATTATGGATGGGAGAATTCCCTAACCGTAATGTTCATTATTCCCTTCTCTAATAACATCCCACTTAATTCCTTCTCAGCGTAGGTGTTCAGTAACACCTCACAAGATTTAGACCGTTATACCAATACCCAGTGAGTATCCCATGTGACATGCTTGATGTTTCGTTATTTTTGATGGTTGGGTCTTATGAATGAATCTTTCGAATAATTTACTAATAGTGTTAAGTCTAGTAGAGTTAGTAAGTGTAAGCTTGGAAGTGCACAAGCTTGAAACCGACAAAAATTGGAAATGGCAAAAACTTGGAAGTAGCAAACATGGATGTGCGCAGTGTAATACCCACATCCAAATTTGAGGTTAATTATGTCCTTTTTTTATCCCATGGGTATTTTTATAATTCTTATAACGAGGTAATTATGTAAATTAATTTTACAATTGTTGCTTTTTGATACTCCGTAAAATCCTTAAATTTGTATATTTAATGGCCAAATTCATTAAACTAAAATAACTTGGATGTGCATAGAAGAATATCAATCCATTTAGTTCCATTGGGGATGAGAGGCATCCAAAAATTTGAACTTGAATTCGGTTTTACTCAGAGAAAGATAATAGAGGGCTTTGTAACAAGGCCATAACCTTTTGAATCACCCAAAATCGATATTAAGAGCCCCATATATGGTCAAAATGGTGAAACATATCAAAATTAGGCCCCAAAATCCATTTTTAGGGCCATTACGGGTACACTAGGGTCTTGGACGAAATTCCACCCTAAAAATCCTATTTTTCTCATCGGTTAGTCTATAGATGGTGTAGGAGAGATACCGGGGAAATATAAGGGAAGAAAAGGAAAAATAAAGAAAAAGAGAAGGAAAAATATGAGAAAACCAAAATCTATGGAGAGAATGAGAAGGAGATGGAGCTTTGGTGTTTAGAGAGTAGCCTCAAAGAGAGTCAAGAAGAGTTTATAGCTAATAAAGGAATTGGTGTTGGCTTTAAAGGTTGGGTTGGAATTTCTGCTAATGATGGGTTGTTTTTTGCCACTTATCGTTCCAACAATATAATTGTATTGTACAATGGGATCCATGCGACCAGGTACTTCCTATAAGTCTTGTTTTACGTAACTTGAGCATATTTTATCTATCACAAAGCTAAATGCGAATCCATTATTTTATTCTGTTGATCAAAATGATTGTGGTCTTATCGTAGCACTGGAATTGTATATAAATTATATATGTGTGAATGTTTAAGAGAGGGGAGAGGGTCATTGGGAAGCAACCCCTAAATACCATGGTTGAAGGGATACGAGTTATCCTTGGGAATGATCGATCTTCCCTAACCCAACATGGGGATCCCTTTGGCGAGCGACTGATTTGTTTTAATTATATTTGACGAGATATGAGTTATCCTTGGAATGGTTGTTCCTTAAACCCCTATGTGGATCCCTTGATGCAAGACAAGTTTGTTTTATATATTGAAACTTTCTCCTAGAGTGCGAGCTGTATTTACTTTCTAGGGTGTTAGCAGACTCCCAGAGGTTTAACGGTTATTTGATAATCTGAACAAGCTTCTCAGGTAAGGGTAACTATAATAGTCTTGTATTTGTTCAATTAATTAATTTTTAATTGAGAAATATTTTTTGATGAATTACGGTCGTGCTTGATCCTTGTGGGTACGTAGGCAGCCGTGTTGCGGTGCAACATGTGTGACTAAGATACAATATCTGGTCATGTATTCATAATTCTAGTTACTCATAAATTTTTCCATAACTGATTGTTACCGGTATTTTGTGTGGTCATTAATGATGTTTTATTGATCTTTAGCCAGTTCTTGAGGAAGAAACCAAGGGTTCACGACGTTGTCCTAGTGACAACGCCATATTTTTCTTGGCGCTAGCTTTCAGCCAACGCCAATCCTTACTCTCAAGGATAACACGCCTAGTTCTTTGTATGGTCCTCGAGAACGCTATCTCTTGCTCTGTCCTTGAGGACTCTTGTATAATCCTTATTTCAAACACTTCTTAATTTACGCTATCCTACTTCTAAGCTAGTACATGACTACTAAACTTACTATTTTACTGTACTTGACACTAATCAGTCTACTTAACCACTTAGTGAACTGAGTAACTTGCCTCATAATTTAGAAGGTTATTAACTTGACTTAACCAAAATAGTAGTAGTTCCTGATTTTACTGTTTTTCACGAGTCATGAAATATGTCACATGGGGGGATTCTCATTGGGGTATTGTCCTGGTGGTTTACAACAACGCGCGATGTGGAAACGCATCCACTACGAGAAGGTAATGATTAATGGTATAATTAGGATAAGTTGAGAGGATGATGGATTAGTGGTCATACAGTCCTCCTGACTTAGCGGATATGACTAAACTGCAATATCCACGATCATGGGTACCACTCAGAAGGAGGTATTCACTTGTCTCAAGACCCTAATGGAGCAACTTTACCCAGAGCAACATCATCGCCTGACGGAGCAAGCCAGAAATGATCTCATAACAAGAACTGATGCGGGTATGACAAGAAATTAAGGGGACGGCTAAGTACATGTCCTCACTGATCGTCCGCCACTAAGGAACTAACAATCTAATTTCGTCACTCGTGAGGATTTGGAGAGACTCATGTGAAATCATGGTAAGGAAGATTCATCCTTATTCTATCAACACCAGCCTCCTTACCCGCCGGATATCCAAAGGATCCCACTACCGAGATGATACTCCTTTCCTACTTTTTCATTATACGATGGGACCGGAAACGCCCGAGAACACGTCTATCGATTCTTGGAGTTGTTAGGAGGACATGAATATACATTCATGTATTACATCTCAAGGAATTTTCAAAATCTCTCATTGGAAGAGAATACACTTGGTATAACAATGCTGCTCTCAACAGTATCTCCAGTTGGGGAGAAACAAAAAGTATTTCTTCATCTACGAAAAAATCACTCTATAAGATCTAGGTGTAATATTTCAAAGGAATAATAAGCACCCCAACGACTACGTGAAGAGATTCAGGATTCAAACTCTGGACTGTCATGATCCAAATGTGACAGAGCTTCAGTTGGTGGAACTCTGTATTAATGGTATGATTCATGTCTATCATGATCTCTTAGAAAATTTACGATTTCAAACTTTCTCTGAGTTACCTGAGGCTGTAAAACGTTCGACAACAATCGCTCCTTCCTTGGTGGAAAGAACGAGGGATGTAAGATAAGAAAGTTATGGAGATACTCGTGGAAACCGACGACTAATCAAAAAGCAATATACAGTTCAAACATCGATAGGAGCCGTCATCAACGAAGGATCCAAGAGGAAAGCTTCGTCTCAGCAAGGGTCAAAAACCAAGCACTTCCTTTCAACTCCATCCACAACCCCGACGCCAGCTCAAAGTTTAACCTCATCTCAAGGAACAGTCAAATCTCCATGACACCGAACCTAACCTTTACAGTTTTTTCTTTCCCCATGGAAGAAGTCCTTGAGTTACTTGAAGTCTAGATACCATATGAAGTCATCAAGATCCCACCTGTATGACTCCCACCAACTGTTCCTGGATCAATATCCGATCCTCGAGGAGCATTCTTTAATACCTAATTGTTCTTCGAGGACGCGTTCTGGCTTAATAGTTGGTCCTCTCGGAAGCAACCAAAAGATGACGGTGCTAGATTTCAGCCAGCGCCACAACCCTCTTGGTGTTGGCCTAGAGTCAGTTTCGTATCACTTGTGGTACTATCCTAGTGCTAGCGGCACACTCATCCTTGGCATTTGCCTAATGCCAACGCCAATTCTAGCTCTAAAGTATAACATGCCTAGTTGTTTGTCTGGTCCTCGAGAAACCATCTCTTGCTATGTCCTTGAGGACTCTTGTATACTCTTGGTATCAAAAACTTCCAAATTTATGTCATGCTACTTTTAAGCTAGTATTTGACTACGAAGCTTACTATTTTACTGTACTTGACACTAATCAGACAACTTAATCACTTAGTGAACTGAACAACTTGCCTCAATAATTTAGCAGGTTATTAAATTAAATTAACCAAAATAGTAGTAGTTCATGACTACTGTTTTTCTACGAGACATCAAATATGTCACATGGGGGGATTCTCATTGGAGTATTGGTCTGGCGATTTACAACAACATGCAATTGATATGTGCATTATTTGCATTAGTTGGATGCTCTAATTCATTACTTTATTGTTAGTTTTCATATCATTATACTTTTATTTTGTTTTTTATGAGTTTCTTATGAGTTTTGAAGTGTATTCAACCAAATAAGAAGAAAGAAGTTCATTACAACACGAAATGAGCAAGGAAGTCAAGTTCTATAAATGGAGAAGGGACAAATACCAAATTTAACTCATTCAAATCCAGGAGTTCTTAATACGATATTGAAGAGAATGAAAATACGAAGTGAACAGAAAAATAATGAGGTCATTCCGAGTTCGGACGAAGAAGTTATGGACAAAATAGCTGAAGCAAGAAAAAGGTCATTTACAACACTAGAATCGGCATTGCTCATAGGAAATCGACAATACCGACTGTAGCAAGTTTTGGCACAGATAATTTGATCTATTTTCTTAGAGTCGGCATAGTTCATGGAAATATTCTATGGAGGCAGTACGTAGCCTATGAAGGCAGCCAATATCATGAGCAAGAAGATAACAACTCCGATACACCGAACAAATTCCCTAGGGCTGCTATAACTTGCATAATATAAGCCACAGAATATGTGCAATGCCTTTTTCAAGCAAATCAAGGTTTCCCTCATAAGTGGTGATAAAGGAAATCTCAATCCATTCAATAATTGGCCTTCGCTGATGGAAATTTCGCCATTTTCAATATTTTCGCCGACTGTGGCTAACCTATGGGGTCTGTTTTGACGTTTTTGGGACTTCTAAATTGATACAACCTAGTCCTAATGGAATTCTAAACGCTAGAAAGGTAGGATAATTGAGGGTTAAGCATTGAAGACTATAAAAGAAGACATCCAAGGCTCAAACAAGACATCTTTTGAAGTAATCTCTTATCTTCTACCTCTCATAACACATCTTCTACATAAAAAAACTAGGGTTTTCCCCTTAGGGGTGTAGATGGTGAGTTTTTGACAATGGTCAGAATTGTAAAATCTCTCTTCTGCCTAGTTACAAGAATATATAAGTATCCGCGTATATTTGCGCACATATTTTGGACTTCACATCAGAATACAAAATATTGTATATATGGATATATTCCGCTCGAAAATTAAGAATACAATCTCTACAAATAACTATTGGTGTTCTATATTGAACTTGTAGTCTATCTAATAAGTCTCAAGCTTCTAGATTTATTTTCCTCTAGTATAAAACAACTTGATTCTTCTCTAGTGCTATTCCTAGAGCTTAACGTATTCTCTAATGCTATTCATAGAGGTTGTTCTGTATCCGATTTTTTCTCTAATGTTATTCCTAGAGAAATGTCGATACTTAAATTCTTACTTAAACAACATCAATTTACCATTTACTGTTATACGCATAACCTGGGAATAACTAATGCTTAATCCCCAAAATACATTCTAGCTTAAACACCTTGTTCGCAATGAACACATCACAAATTGCTCTCTTGAGCTCAAATATGCTACTTTAGCACTTTGCTTAAAGATAAGTCACGAATTATGTGCCACTCTTCTTGACGCGCCATAAACTAGAAGCAATGCCTTAAAAGACACATTGAGCCTATAAGCTAGGCTAACCCTAGCATTTTCTCCTATCTGCGCCAAGTTAACACCAGCTATTTGGCATAGAACCATATTGGTGCTAAATTTCCACCTTAGTGCCAAAAGCGCTAACTTTCCTAGCGCTTGAGAAGCGCAAACTAACTTAACATGGCCTTAGCTAGCATATCTTGGCCTGATGAGGCCTTAGCTAGTGCGTCACTACCTTAACACCTTAACCTTAGCGCTAAAAGTGTTAACCTTAACCCTAGCACCATATGACGCGTCCCCGAGTAACATCTAAGCCTAGCACGTCCCATCCATCCTGATGCGTCCCTAGCGCTAGTACGCCTTAGTGCCGACGCATCCCTAGCGCTAGTACGCCTAAGCGCCGACGCATCCCTAGCCTAGCGTCTTTGGCGCTGATGCGTCTTGGCCAAGCCGTCCCATGTTTTTCCAATGCGTCTCTAGCTCTGGTGTGTCCCATGCTATATTACGTCTCTAGCCTAGCACGACCCTAGTCCAATACGCCCTTGGCCTAGCGCGTCCATACTTAGCGACTTAGCCACAAGCGCATTGACGCTAGCACTCTAGTGCTAACTGAACTTGGCCTAGTTGAAGTGTTAACTTCGAACCTCCTTGACACTAACTTCCTAGATCCAACATAATTGATATTTACTAGAAGCCATGCATGTTGGCCTTGCTCCTGAGACGTTAGCACATTAGCCTTTTATATTAAAAGAGCTAGCACATTACTATTTGTGCTAAGTATCTATTACTAGCTTTGCTAGTTACTTTCCTCAGAAGTATGCCCTTCTTCTAAATATTGGTCCAATACGAAATATTATATGAATTTCTAATAGGTCTTCTTGGTTAAGAAGCCCTCTACCATTTTTGGCTTCAAATGCCTCCCACTCTTATGCTATGTCTCTTCTGAGCTAATACTTAGCCATTAAATATGCATGTTACTCCTAAGCAAGTACATGACCACTGAACTTACCAGACTCAACACTAATCATTCTGATCATCAATATAGTGAGTTGTACAACCTGCTTCACTGACTTAGCAAGTCATTTGACTTGACTTGACTTAATCAAAACAATAGTGGCTCATAACTCCACTATTTCCACGAGATATCAAATACAATACATGAGAGGATTCTCATTGGGGTATTGGTCTGGCGGTCGACGATAATTGTGCGTTGTGGAAACACATGCACAAACAAGAAGGTAATGAGTAGTGGGACGGTTACAAAGCAGTTGAGAGGATGAGGAGTAGTGGTCAGAAAGGTCTTCCCTACTTTCTAGACATGACCCACTACAATCTCCACAATCATCACTTTTCCACCTCTTTCTAACTTCCACCACTTACGAGAAATCAATGTGTATCTTTTGAACTATAAATAGATGGTTCTCATTTATTCGAAACAAGACAACAAGTCAGGAGAAACTAACCATACAAAATTAGGGATTTATCTCAAAGATAATCCTTTCTTCTTCACACACTACTTATCACACTGATATTTCTCAACCTTCTTTGCTTCCGTCCCCTAAGACCTACCCAATATTTTTCACATTTATAATCGAAGCAGAACGTGAACGGCCATTTCTTGGTTTAGGCTCGTCCTGTTCGAGCCTGATCTCTCGAACCTACTTGAAAGTACGATTTTACCGTATATTTGTTTTTACCCTAAAACAAGGGCTAACCAATCTTCTTCTTTGTATATTTTTCAAGGGTTTTAGTAAATCTATGATTAGCTAATTCTTATATTGGTTGGGGGTGTATTTGGAAGTTCTAAACATATGAATCAATCTGGATGATTATTATTAATATTCAAGATCTCTTTTTATCGTTCATGTTTTACGGTGCATAACAATTATGTGATTGTGTTCATATAATATGATTGGTTCTCTTGAATATTTAAGTTATAAACTAAATAAGCTCGGGATCTTTTATATAGCTAGTTAGGGTTCTTAGGTAATTCTATCAGGAACCTTAGAAACAAGTAGCAATTTGTGATCACTAGCGGTGCAAATCGTGAAGAAAGTCTCAATTAAAGCTTGGACTAGGTTGAATATGCCACGATAAGTGCGATTATTGCCCATGAATAACTCGTCTCACAGATATTAATGCTTTCCTCAAGTTGAGTCTCCTAGCGATAATCACTAGGTTATTTGGTGGAAAAGAATTCGTATATTAGCGATTGCATTATGTGTTCACATGTGGAGGCGTAACGAAGTATCATACCGAACGGTGAGAGAACGAACGGTGGTTCTAATCGATTGAGGAGTATGATTGACGATGGAAGATTAAATCCTTAACCAGTATTTTCTCACCTTGATCTTAATCTTTATTTACTTTATTTTCATTAGTATAATTTATCTTAATTACTTACAATCCCCCTTCGGTTACATAAGAAGTTGAAAACAAATAACAATTCACAGCTGCTCGTGGGAATGATCCTTACTACCACTATATTATTTGTTAGTACTAGTGGGAAATATCTGAAGTAATTTGTTGCGTAAACGTCACGCATCGGATTTTTGCGCTACTGCCGGGAGAAATAACAATTGTTTTTATTTGAGATATTTTTTTTAGTTCTATTTTACATTTTTGTTTTAGTGTTTTTCAGGATTTTAGGTTTTCAGGGTGTGAATAACACATTAAAGGAGTTCGCCACTCGTTAAAAGAGGGAGGTAGATTCTTAAAAAAGGTTGTATACATCACTTTTATTTTTATTTTTAGATTTTTAGTTAGATTTTTTCCCCCTACTTTCTTGTGTAATCGTCATGTTTCCTTACGAAAATAACATGTATGATGCACAAGACCAGGCATATTATGGTGGTAATCAGTTTTGTTATAATTCTCAATCTTTGTATAACTTCCAAATGACCATGGAATACAATCAGAATCAATCCTTTGGTTTTGATCAATACCCTATGGAATCTTTTGGTTATTCTCATACATCCCAACAACCTTATGGTAGGTAGGTGGGTCAATGATCACAAAGAAGGAGGGACATTTATACCTATAATTGGCTCCACTCAAGTTGTATTCAGATTTTAGATCAATTAAAGGACATGCAATAGAGACTAGACCGGCTTGATCCAACACTTAATAGAGAGAATGTTGCACCAACTGAATTCTATAGTAATACACCCTACTCGACTCATGATCGTATTTATGACTATTCACCCATTCAAAGGGATGAGTTGTGGTTTAGTGATCCTATTGTAAGTAATGGTGGAAAACGTGTAAACATAAGAAAACTCTTGAAAAAATTATATCAAGTGGAAGATAATGGAGCACCAGAAGAAATTCTTCCAGAAATTAGTAGTAACATACGTATGGAATTCAAACGACGTTTTGTTAATGGAGAATATGACGTCGATGGAGAATCTAATGAATAGTCTTTCATCTATGATGATGAAATATTTGAGAATTAGGCTAGATTGAGTAATATCGTGGAATACCCAATTGAACTGGCCAAGGAATATAATGACGACGTTGATGCTGAGATTTTGGTTGATACAGAAACTGACGAAGATTGGTTGAAAAGTTTGATAGAGGACGAAGATACACAAGAGCTAAACAATTCATTAGAGTTCCTTGAAAACAATGAGCATCCCGTAATACAAGAAATAGTGGAAGGTTTGTCTAATCCTTTGCATAATTTTATATATTTTGATCCTCCTCCTCTAATCGAAATAGTTTCTTCAAGAAGTTGTTAACCCAACTTTTAGGAAAATACCTCACTTAGGATTGGAGTTATGTGCTTCTAATGTATTAACTAATTATTTTTCTTACAAGTACCCACCATTAGGTATGCTTGATTATAACAACGTGCATGTTACCCATGAGAAACCTGTAGAAGTTCCAAATTTTTTTGTTTTAGATACACTTCCAAATGCAAAAAGAATTAACTATAAAGGTAAATTCCATCAAATAATGTTTTCACTAGTACTATCATATGCTAACATTTGTGTGAAGCTGTTATTAGAATTACAGATTGTTATCTGGGCGGATCCCCAGATTTTCAGATTGTTGGTATACGAACAATAACTAGAAAGTCAGGCGGAGGACGTTAAACTAAGCGATGAATTGGAGGTAAACCATTGGTTTCGTACTTCTATCTTATTTTTATAGTTTTCATATCAGATTAGGAATTTCCCACACTTGAATTTTATATTGGAAGAATCAATTTACATTGAGGACAATGTAAAGTTTAAGTGTAAGGGAGTGTTTAAGTATATAGATTTTTAATATTCGCTTTTGTAGGTAGAATTTTTAAACTTTTTATACATATTTGCGTGAAAACCTCTAACTTTAGAGATTTTAGAGTCACTTAGTATACTTCTATCTAACTTAGAAGTAATAGAGAACGACATTCGGGTTTCTTAGTGTTGAGGGGCATGCTGACAAAAAGGGACTTAAACCGCTGGTAAAGAATACAGTATTAGGGAGATGATCAAATATTAGTGGAGACTACCCATTATTACATCAAGTGAGGCACTAGACCTTCAATTCTTTATAGCTGTCTAAAAATTATCCTTTAGAGTATGTGTCATCCTACGCTAACTTAGGGTAGAATGATGAGCTATCCAACTTCGCACCCCTTCAGCACTAGTTTTTCGATCTCTTGAGTGCTAATTCTGTCAATCACGAGGGTGTCATCAGAATTGCTAACTCTATCTTGTAGTCTTGTTTGCAGTTGGGACCATTCTCTCGACAAAGCAGCAATAGAAACATATCATCATCAACAAGCGGAGCGACATCAAAATCACGAAGAAAGTTGAATACAATAAAGGTTTGCAAGCAACAAAAAGAGGAGCAAAATTTATATCAAAAGTGAAGACAAAACAAAGTGAAAAAGGAAGAGAAGTAAAATATGTAAGATTTTAAAGTTTATACGATATCGAGGCAATACAAGTTGTGAAGAATCAGGTGCTTAGGTGTAGGTGCATAAATCATACATTTTAAGTAGTTTTTCCTGACCCTTATTTTCTATATTTGAGTGAATTACTATGTTTTATTATTACTTTCGAAGTTTAGTTGTCTTTTCAGGTTACAGTTCAGAAACCTGCAGAATGGAGCTGTATGAGAAGAATTACCAAGGAGCCAGTACAACTCTGCTGAGTTTAGGCCTTTCACCCTCCACAGTGTAGGAAATTGAATTACGAAGCCAACGGCGAAAGAACGGGGTCATTCTGATCTCGTATGAGGAAGTTATGGGCAAAGCCACATGGTGGCAAACTAGCTTGTGCTGCTAGCGCCCAGGCGCTAAGTTGGCTGAACCGCAAGTGCTAAGGTGCTAAGTGGCTAGTTGGAGGTGCTAGAGTGGTTTGGTGGACTAGTGGCTAGTCTTGGTGGAGTAGTAGCTAGCTTGGGGAAGTCATATGGGATTAAGAAAGAATTTGGAGTTGCCATATATGTGGGGCTGGAATAAGGGAACTTAGCACATTTCCTAATTCAACTAGGATTCTAAAGTGGCTAACTCTAGTTCTATAAGGAGAACTAAACTCTTCTCATGACAAGTCTTTGGGTGAAGTTGGGACACAATATAGGAGGCCATGTGGAGGAGATATTCTCTCAAGGAAGAAGAGCAATTGACGTACACAAGGACGTGGCTACTCATGTAAAAGAGCTAGAAAATAGGCTAAGAAAACTGGCGCAACAATTTTAGGAATTGGCTGAATTCACAAACCAAAAGTCTCAGGCACTGATTTTCGGGTTTGAGGAAATATAAATACCAAAGTATACATGAGAATCATAGAATACACGGTGAAACAAAAACAATACAGGGACAGGCGTAAGAAGTTATACAGCAAGGGAAAAAGAGGCGCTGGCCACTTTTTCCATACAGGCGATTCTAGAGAAACTCTTCGTCGCAATTCTTCTGGGTTTGATTGTATCTTTTAATTATTTTCCATGGGTTTTGAGAAATCCATGATGAGATAAACCTCTCATATTGGTTAGGGATGTAATCTAAAGTTTGAAGACATGTTTATTAATTGAGTGGCGCATATCTCATGATTTCATGTTATTTTTAATATCGTTCATGTTCTACTGATTATAATGCCATGTATGATTGATTGCTTGTTTGTTTAAGTTGCAAATTAGATAATCATGAATTGATATCTACAACTAAACTGGGGTTTTCGATCCGGAATTGTCGAAGGACTCTGGTTATAAGTAGTATAACATATTTGTTAACGATACTTAAAATTGCCATGCAAGTATGTGTAGAGGCTTGACCTAGGTTGAATCCGAGTTGCACTTTTCGCTGGGTTACTTAGAATAACCTCAACTCACAAAGACCATTGCTTTCATTGGGTTGAACTTGTGTGGTGCATTACACCAAGTTATCCGGTGTTAAGGATTCAGAGAGTGGCGCGATACCCTCTCTGATGATATTAGGAGTTTTGCCGGAGTAGACCTGCGATAGGATGCTTTAGGGTTATTGGTGTTACTAATGCATGAATGTTGAGTATGCTTTGATTGATAACATGTTGGAAAACTGACGATGAATTCTCTAACCAATACTTCTCTCTCTGATATTCGTTTTTATTAATCTGCTTTAGTTTGTTTTAGTATAATTTAGTTAAAATCACAACAAAAACCCCCCCTGTTTACTTGCGTAATTGAAAGTAATTAACAATCACTAGCCTCTCTGTGGGAACGAACTTGTTCTTATTTGCTATACTTTAATCTATTTTGGAAGAGTAAGAACTCGATTATTTTGGTTGATTACGACACGACCAAATTTTGGCGCCGCTGCCGGGGAGGCATAGCGGATTGTTATTTATTTTTAGTTTCGTTTTATTTTTATTTTTCGTTTTGTGTTACGGTTATGAATTTTTTTTATAGGGACTTGAATGCGCATACGACTTCGATCAGGCACTTTACTGAACGAACTAGTCCGGGCAGCCAACACGCCACTTCCTCCGAGTACAGCAAGCGAGTTTGCAGATTCGGACCTAGAAGCAGAACCAGTAACAATGGCTAACGCCAACCGCACACTGAAAGATCTAGCGTCTCATAAGCTAGATACGCAACAATGGTGCATACAGACGACTTCTACTTTTGAGATTAAGCCGGGATTGATCCGTGAGCTTCCTAAGTTCCACAGAATGACTAATGAGGACCCGAATAAGCATCTGATGGACTTCAATAACATCATGATGGCCATGGTTGGGGCTGAACCCGACGTTGACGGAGCCATGCTTCGAGCTTTTCCATTTTCTCTGGTGGACACAGCTAAGGAATGGTTATATTATTTACCTTCCGGCAGTGTTACAACTTGGAACGGCTTGAAAAAGCTCTTTCTAGAGAGATACTTCCCTGCATCAAAGGCTTCTCGAATCCGTAAAGAAATTTCCGGAATGCAGCAGATGGCAGGGGAAACACTATATGATTGCTGGGAACGGTACAAAAGATTGGACGCTAGTTGCCCATATCATCAATCCAGCGATGTTTTGATCGTACAGTACTTCTACGACGGGCTTGAACAAAGTGACAAAAATCTTCTCGATGCCGCGAGTGGTGGTGCATTAGCGAACAAAACTGTAACGCAGGCTAGAGAGCTAATTTAGGATATGGCATCCAACTCTCAACAATTTCTGAGTCGAGAATCATCGGTCAAGAGAGTGGCCGAAATTAGCTCCGCACCGCATCTAGAGCACAAAATCGGCCAAATGGAGAAAATGATGCAACAGATAGCTGCCGTGATCATCCCATCCTATGAGAGTGAGGCTGAACAAGTAAGTGCAATTTTTCCGAATCAGCAGAGGCAAAGATATGATCCCTATTCCAATACATATAATCCAGGTTGGAGAGATCACCCGAATTTCAGCTATGCGAATCAGCAAGCTGCGGCTTCAAGGCCGGCCTTCAACCACCAGAATGGGATGCAACAAGAACAACCTCCACAACAAGCTCAAAATTCAGAATCGACGGAGATGATGGCCATGCTGAAAAATATTACGGCAAAGATGGATAAAAATCAGCAGACAACAGACAACGCGATAAAAGAGCTACAAAATCAAATGAGCACCATGGCCGGCAGATTGAATCTTCTGGAGACACAGAATAGTGGGAAACTCCCTTCTCAACCCATCAATCCAAGAGAAAATGTCAACGCAGTGACATTGAGAAGTGGTACACGAACTGTACAACCAGAAGAAGCCGAAAAAACCAAAGTTCCGAAGGAGTCAGCCACGGAAAAGAGGGCAGTTGACGCCTCTAATTATGCTGAAAATGAGGCTGTTGATGCCTCTAAAAATGCTGAAGTAAGTCACGAAAATTCTAAAGTTCCTTTACCTACTTACGTTCCTCCTCTACCTTTTCCTCGCAGGTTTGCTAATTCAAAAAAGGCGGAACAAGATAAGGATATCTTAAAAATTTTTAAGAAAATTCACGTGAACATCCCACTGATTGACGCAATTAAACAGGTCCCCAAGTATGCGAGAATTCTGAAGGACTTCTGCACCAATAAACAAAAATTAAACGGTAATGAGGTAATGAGAGTGGGGGAAAATGCTTCGGCAATCTTGCAAAAGAAACTCCCATTCAAATGTACAGATCCCGGTAGTTTCGATATTCCTATTGTTATTGGTAACATAACGTTTAATAAGGCCATGCTAGATTTAGGAGCATCAGTGAATGTTATGCCTGCATCTATATATAAATCTCTCAAGTTAGGACCTTTAAAAGAAACTGGAATTGTTTTACAACTAGCTGACCGTTCTAATGTATACCCTCGAGGTATTGTTTAAAATGTGCTTGTACGAGTTAATCAGTTAGTTTTTCCAGCAGATTTCTGTGTACTAGAGATGGCGGATAGATCAACTGATTCGTCTATACCATTACTACTGGGACGTCCATTCATGCGAACGACGCGAACAAAAATTGATGTCTATAATGGGATATTGACAATGGAATTTGATAGAGAAATAATACGTTTCAACATTTATGAGACGATGCGATATCCTAGTGACGTACATTCTTGTTTTTCTATTAATGTTATTGATTCTTTGGCTAAACAAGTGTTTGATTTGGACAGGAAGGAGAAAACAAAGGCTTTGCATGATAATAGGATTTCTAAAAAACAGTTTACTGTTGGACAGAAAGTTCTACTATATAACTCTCGCCTTTATTGGAAGAAGTCTCGTTGGAAAGGACCCTTTATTGTGACTAACGTTTTTTCTCATGGTGCAGTGGAGATTCGGAGCTTGAATACGGGAAAGGAGCTTAAAGTGAACGGGCATCGCTTAAAGCCATATTACGAGCCGTTTGAGCCTGAAAAGGCTGAATTACAGTTAGAAGAGGCGCTCCCTCTGGAGGAGTAGCACAGAATGGCTAGTCGGGCTATAGACGTTAAACTAAGCGCTGAATGGGAGGCAACCCATTGGTTTTGTATTTCTATCTTTTTTTTTTATTTCTGATTTTTTTTTTTTAGAGCATGTAGAATTTCCCATCTTGACGTTACATTGGATGATGCAATTTACATTGAGGACAATGTAAAGTTTAAGTGTAGGGGAGTATTTAGGCATATAGATTTTTATGTAGAATTGTTAGGCATACACACATTTGCATAAAAACCTTCAACTTTTAGAGATTTTAGAGTCACTTAGCATACGGTTAGCTACTTTTACATACGGACTTCTACTCGAAACAACTGAACTTAGAAATATTAGAGAACTATATTCGGAGTGCTTAGTTTTTGAGAGGCTAGAGCCGACCAAAATGGACCTACATTGCCGATAGGAGAGTACAGGTTAGACTTGTGATCATTCAATACCCATGAGTGAGGCACCAGACCTTCAATTATACGTTTAGAGTGTTTCATCTGCGCGAATTCCGAGTAGAATGATGAGCTACCTAACCTCGCACCAATTTTCAGCACTATTTTTGATCTCTTGAGTGCTATTTTTTATCAACCATGAGGGTGTCATCAGAATTGCTAACTTATTCTTGTAGTTTGGTTTGCAGTTGGCATCGTTCTCTCGACTACGTCCATAGGAACATAGCATCATCAACAAGCGGAACATCAACAATTTGAAGGAAAGTTGAAGACAATCAAGGTACAAGCAACAATTTAAAGATGAAATTCATAATTGAGTAAAGCAACAATACAATTAAACATGTTGAAGACTTACAAGAGCGAAAGAAATCGAAAGGTGTGGATTCTATACAGATTTAGAGACGAAACAGAACTCACGGGAAGAGAAAAAAACTCACGAATCAAGAAATTGAGAAAAATAGCAAAAGTATCCAGGAGAATAAGCATACTCACGTAAATCAAAAAAAAAAAAAAAAAAAAAAAAAACGTGAAGAAGAGTGGCTGAATATGGAATAAAGAGAAAAAAAAGAAGAAAATATATTTTTTGCTGACCCAGAGCTATTCATTCTGAGTTACAATACCCGGAGATATTGATTCTGAGTTACAGTGCTTGAAGTGGTACAGGTCGTGAAGAGAAAAAGAGCTAAAAATCGTCAAGTTCTACGAAGTTCAAGAGTTCATTATCTACAGTTGATACCGAAGACGTTTCTATGGGATGTTGGGAGAGTGGTGCTAATTGTCGACAGGATGAGAAGGTAAGTAACAATTCCCATCTTCGCATAATGGTTGATTTCCTTTCTTAGAGGTCACTAGAAAAATAAAAAAGGTTCTTTCTTGTCCCACTTTCTACGGGATCACATCTTAATATGACTCGGAAGGTTACCTTTCCTTTTTACCAGTCAACATGTGTAGGCCTTCTATCTTTATTCTTGCCTGCACATATGTGAGAACCATAAAGTGCGTCTTTTGAGTGTCAAATTCTTAAAATCCTATTGGTAAGGCAGAAATATTCGGTCACTCTCGAACCGGGACTCTTTTATTTGGTGGTTTTCTCAAAACTCAAGGATTAAGCATGAGAATAATGTTCTTTATATTTCTGACTTCTTATTGTTGGTATGTAGAAACTTTATGTCTTTGTAGCTTTTCGTATGCAGGTGCTTGGGAATTTTTAGAAGTTGAAGCAGGTTTTGTGGGTATATCTCTTGTAAACCCTCACGAGACTATAACTCGTCCACTAGGGACACCTATGGGTTTAAAGGCTTGTTGCACATGCTAAGTGTAACCGTTTACTCGACGAAACGGAGTTGTATTTTAGATTAGTTTAGATTTGTAGTTTGCTCGAGGACTAGCAAAAGGCAAGTGTGGGGGAATTTGATAGGTGCATAAATCATACATTTTAAGTAGTTTTTCCTGACCCTTATTTGCTATATTTGAGTGAATTACTATGATTTATTATTACTTTCGAAGTTTAGTTGTCTTTTCAGGTTACAGTTCAGAAACCTGCAGAATGGAGCTGTATGAGAAGAATTACCAAGGAGCCAGTAAAACTCTGCTGAATTTAGGCCTTTCACCCTCCACAGTGTAGGAAATTGAATTACGAAGCCAACGGCGAAAGAACAGGGTCATTCGGATCTCGTATGAGGAAGTTATGGGCAAAGCCACATGGTGGCAAACTAGCTTGTGCTGCTAGCGCCCAGGCGCTAAGTTGGCTGAACCGCAAGTGCTAAGGTGCTAAGTGGCTAGTTGGAGGTGCTAGAGTGGTTTGGTGGACTAGTGGCTAGTCTTGGTGGAGTAGTAGCTAGCTTGGGGAAGTCATATGGGATTAGGAAAGAATTTAGAGTTGCCATATATGTGGGGCTGGAATAAGGGAACTTAGCACATTTCCTAATTCAACTAGGATTCTAAAGTGGCTAACTCTAGTTCTATAAGGAGAACTAAACTCTTCTCATGGCAAGTCTTTGGGTGAAGTTGGGACACAATATTTGAGTCCACGTGGAGGAGATATTCTCTCAAGGAAGAAGAGCAATTGACGTACACAAGGACGTGGCTACTCATGTAAAAGAGCTAGAAAATAGGCTAAGAAAACTGGCTCAACAATTTTAGGAATTGGCTGAATTCACAAACCAAAAGTCTCACGCACTGATTTTCGGGTTTGAGGACATATAAATACCAAAGTATACATGAGAATCAGAGAATACACGGTGAAACAAAAACAATACAGGGACAGGCGTAAGAAGTTACACAGCAAGGGAAAAAGAGGCGCTGGCCACTTTTTCCATATAGGCGATTCTGCAGAAACTCTTCGTCGCAATTCTTTCGGGTTTGATTGTATTCTTTTAATTATTTTCCATGGGTTTTGAGAAACCCTTGATGACCTAAACCTCTCATATTGGATAGGGATGTAATCTGAAGTTTGAAGACATGTTTATTAATTGAATGGCGCATATCTCATGATTTCATGTTATTTTTAATATCGTTCATGTTCTACTGATTATAACGCAATGTATGATTGATTGCTTGTTTGTTTAAGTTGGAAATTAGATAAGCATGCATTGATATCTACAACTAAACTGGAGTTTTCAATCCGGAATTGTCGAAGGACTCTGGTTACAAGTAGTATAGCATATTTGTTAACGATACTTAAAATTGCCATGCAAGTATGTGTAGAAGCTTGACCTAGGTTGAATCCGAGTTGCACTTTGCGCCGGGTTACTTAGAATAACCTCAACTCACAAAGACCATTGCTTTCATTGGGTTGAACTTGTGTGGTGCATTACACCAAGTTATCCGGTGTTAAGGATTTAGAGAGTGGCGCGATACCTCTCTGATGATATTAGGAGTTTTGCTGGAGTAGACCTGCGATAGGATGCTTTAGGGTTATTGATAGACACATTTTAGTGTCTAAATTACACCTTAATTTCTAGTGAGTTAGTATTCGATTTTGTGTCTATTACGTGTTTTTATGCTTTTGTAGGTACATTTGAAGAATAAAGATTTGTGGAAAAATTGGCTCAAAAAGTGATAAAGGCACCCAAGGACAAGTGTTATTGGCACCCTAGAAATGGATAAGGGGCACCCTCGAGTCAACTCGGTCAAAATCGGGTCAAACCCGAGTCAAATCGGTCAACCCGAGTTGACCGAGTCAATCACCGATTCAACTCATCGGCAGCAACTGTACACTCAAAATCAACGTGATTTTCGAGTTATTTTGCTTCCAAATTGATACAAAAGCTACAAGAGTCCAAGAACAACTCAAACACATCAAGTTAGAGTGATTTACGCCGGAGAATATTGCACAATCATTAATTTGGACGGAAAAATGGATTCCGGTTTGGAATCGGATTTGTGAAGATTTGGATAGATTTTAAGGAGTTCTATTAGGTTTAGAACTCTCCCTAGGGTTCCTACACCCTATATATATGAAGAGAAGCCGAAGAAATCAAGCAGAAAAGCCTAGAGATCGAAACAGTAAGTTTCCGGCCATTTCCGGTCATCGCCGGCCACCTGCTGCTGCTCCGGCCGGCGTGTTCTTCATCTACCACCGTCTGAGAAGACGACTCAGCCACACTTATAACTGTTGCTGATTCAAACTGCTTCTGTTGCCTATCCTTTTAAACCTTTGTTGCTTAGAAACACTTTTGTAACGGCTGAACCCTATTCTGTAACACTTATAAACGTATCTGTTCAGCTGTTGCACTATTATTTCACCTTGTAATCAACTTTTTGAGCAATGAAAAGATCTTTTGAGCAAGTTTTCTTCTCCATGGGGTAAGTTTATTTACTGGGATGATGGATAAGGTATTTTTCTCAATTTTATGTGATTTAATTATTTTCTAATAATTATTTATAATTCTTTTATTATTATTTGCATGGATTTAAATTAGAAAAAAAATGGTTTTTATTAAATAGTTGTGTTCTCTTTTGATGGGTCATGCTTAGTTAATTACTCTTGATGTCCCATGCTTAGGATTTACAATTATTCTTTTAGGAAACATATTTTTGGCAAACTTGAATTAAATTGTTAAAAAGAATTACATGATTAATCACATGAATTGTTAGAAATAACTGAATCCTGATTCCTGGTTTTCTCCATATTTTCTAAAAATCATCTCTAGTGTATTTTCCTGATTTTTATTAGTTTAGGTTAAGTTGAATATTTTCTAAAATCATTACCTTCACAAGTTCGAGTAACGAACTTCTTTTTACCACTATATAAAATTACACCAGTTATTGGTGTTACTAATGCATGAATGTTGAGTATGCTTTGATTGATAACATGTTGGAAAACTGACGATGAATTCTCTAACCAATACTTCTCTCTCTGATATTCGTTTTTATTAATCCGCTTTAGTTTGTTTTAGTATAATTTAGTTAAAATCACAACAAAAACCCCCCTGTTTACTTGCGTAATTGAAAGTAATTAACAATCACTAGCCTCTCTGTGGGAACGAACTTGTTCTTATTTGCTATACTTTAATCTATTTTGGAAGAGTAAGAACTCGATTATTTTGGTTGATTATTTAGGTCCTTTCCCCATGGCCATGTTAATTTATGTTTAATTATTCTCGTAATTGTTATCTTTTTGTAGCATATTCAAAAAAAAAATAAAAAAAAAAATAAATACAAAAAATTATGCATTTTAATTTCATAGTTAGTGAGTTATTTCATTAGTTAAGGCCATGGGAAAGAAGAAATCTATATATAGGTTTCAAGTACCAAAATTTTTAAGAAAAGAGTTACAAATTGGAAAAGTTCTACAAAGTTCAGAAGTTTATCATCAATAGTTGAAGTCGAAGACGAAGACGAAGACGCTTCTATTCGCTGTGAGAGTGGTGCTGATTGGGAATCAGGTGAGAAGGTAAGTAAGTGTTCTCATCCTTAAATAATGGTAGATTTATTTTCTTAGGGATCATCAGAAAAAAAGGTTCTTTTTGTCCCACGTTTCTATGGGACAACAAAATATGATTCAGAAGGTTACTTTTCCTTCCCACCATTCAACGCGTGCAGGATTTCTATCTTCACTCCTGCCTGCACACATGAGAACCATAAAGTGCGTCTTTTGAGTACAACTTCATAAAACCCTATTGGTGAGGCAGAAGTCGAGGCGGAATGCTTATTCGATCTTTTAAGGCTCTCGAGGATGGATTCATTCATTTGGTTGGTTTTCTCCTAACTTAAGAGTTAATCATGAGAATAATGTTCTTTATACTTCTAATTGTTAGTGTACATAAACTTTATATCTTCGTAGCTCTTTGGATGCATGTGCTTTGGAATTTTTGAAAGTTTGAAATTAGGTTTTGTGGGTATACCTCTTGTAAATCCTCACGAGACTATAACTCGTTGTTGGTACCTAAAAATTGATTCTAGGAAAAACAACGTACCGTAGAAGTACTTTATTAAGATTCGGAAACCAAAATTGTACAAAGCAATACTAACCACGATAGTAGCCGTTATGTCATGCTTCTGTCTCGATGAGAGAAAATAGGTTGATATTAGAGAAGGGAAGCAAAGAAAGTTAAAAGAATTTTGTGTGTTGAATGATGTGTAGAGTTGCAGAACTATTGAGAGAAATCACAAAGCTTATGAGAATTGTAATCTTGTTGTGATTTTGAAATAAGCTAAGGAGCCTAGTTATAATAGTTTGGGAACACATGTATCTTCCTTGTAAAGTAGTAGAAGTAGTGAAGAGATGAAGTAGTGGAAGTCGTGGGGATAATGGTGTAACCGCTCATTATCCCTGGGATTTTCTGGAAAACCACGATTCTATTATCTCATCAACTGCTCAAGCTTTACCACTACTTTGTAACTTCCAGATTATGGGGTGTTACCACGCCATATGTTGCTATAACCGCCATACCAAAACCCCATGAATTCCTAGTCTGCTAAAAGCCTAAGGCGCTTAGAATAACCCCCCCATATAACATGATTTTATTTCTCGTAGGAATTGGCGGAGTCGTGGACTCAGGATAGTGCTAGCACTAACCAAGATTTTACTAATAAGGCTTAGCAAAGTTAACAACGCAAAAGAAGGGGAATGCTAGCAATGGTGCTTGCGAGGAAAAAATACTAGTAATGGCACTGGACGTGCTAACAAGTTATCGCTAGAGATAGCACAGTGTAGTACTAGCAACGCTATGGCATGTTTGGTGCGTGCTTTGTTAGCTTTTTTTGGCCTTTTCTGGCCTTTTGGCACATGTGTGTGCTACTTATTGGTATTGAGAGTGTGACTAGGGTTTGCCAAGGCTAGCACTTTCTAGTGCCATGATTATTGGCTATGCACCACTAGCTTTGATATTTATTAATGTCGTGGCCATATTTATGGATTTTTTAGAGATTCAGATGTGGAACTTTACAACTTGAAATTACGTTTGATGTGATTATGCAATTATATGATATGCATCTAATTTGCATTTTTGTTCAGATATGGCTTAACTTCTATTCTGATTGTTTGCAATATTGTGTAATCAGCGTATTCTGTCTTATATAAATGGTTTGCATATGTGCACATGAAATAACGAGGATTTAATTAAGTATAGCTCTGGAATTTCTACGATGCATATATATATGCAAAAAAGAGCTACATGGCTAATATATTCAGGAGCTGAATATCCCTTCTCGATTTTCTTGCAGAATGTAGGATAGTAGTAATATTCATAATTCTGATGTTATGTCAGGAAATTATGCACATTTATTTTGTGCTTCTGCAGCTTGGCAAAAAAAGCAATATTACAATTTTCTCCTTTGTCAAAAATCCACCATCAACATTAAGTCCCCTTGTTAGTACGGAACAATAATGTTTCGTGATAAGAACTAGAAGGTGGTCTCAACCTTTGTTGTGCTGTAGCCATTTCCATTCTCATTCTTCTGGATTTTCACTTTCATTCTTCCCAGAACTCAGAACAACCTTGAATCACTTTATCACTCCAACATGTCTGATAATGGTAGCTCGAACCAAGGTAGCTCTTATGTCAAGCGTACTACCTTGATTGCAAGTCCAGTAAGTTTTTCTTCAATCCCAAGCTTTCATAAATGTATGATGACTATAGTGAAATCCTGAACATGATTTGATTGTTGTTTTTCCTAGGTTTCTCGGGTTAAGAAGGTACCAAAGAGACATATGAGCACTAGGAACTTCAAGGAAGTGGTAAGCAGTTTTTTTCCCCTTTTTCTTGAAACCGCAATTTTTTTTTAAACGTATAGTTACTTGTTTGGTTGTAGCAGGATATGGAGATTAGACATGCTGGGATTGAGGAAAATAAGGAAGTCGTACCAGCAGATAGTAGAGTAATTGTTGAAGCCAGCTTTAAGAGTTTCTCCAAAATCATGGCTTCCCTTGTGAATGTTGACTCGAGTCTTCCCATTTATGATTATCCCAACGCCGTTCTCCCCTTTGGGTTAGAAATGGACACAACATCTCAGAAGTATGAAGTAGTGAGAGGATTTGTTGTGCCAAAATATCATGTAGATCTCTACACAAAAATATGGAAGATGTACGTGCATATCCCCACAATAGAGCTGGTGAAGTGTCATATTCCCATCCTTGTAACAACCGTTGAAGGACTCCTCCCGATTATTTATGAAATGGATGGTGCGCTTCCATATACGGTTAAAGACTTCAGAATCTAGGAATGGGATGAGATGTTGACTACTTGTGAGGGTCTCCGTTTCAACGTAAAATGGTTACGTCAGCATTTGGAGAGTGTCAAAGAGGCTCATGCAACAACTTTGGAAGAAGGGAAAGCCTTGAAGGAAGAATCCTCTGAAATAGAAAAAATGGCTCGAGATCTTTAGAATCGTTCAGAGAAATATGATAAGAGATTGGGAAAATTGCATCATCACAGTTACCCTCTACTCAAAGATTTATTTTAGGGTATAAGATAGATAGCGAAACAATCTTGTTATTTTTTTATTTTTTTTGAATAGTTTGAAAAGGATTTTTAGAATAAATGTAATGGGTTTTAAATTTGAAAGTTCAAATATATGTTTTTGGAATTATATTGAACTTATGAAAGGGAAGGTATTTTTGTGTGTAATATGCCTTGAGACACTTACCATTAATAACTGTCCTTACATCCTCTCCATTCATATTAACCAGCTTGTAATACCCGCTTGGCATGTCCTTGGAGATCACGTAAGGCCCTTCCCACTTTGGAAAAAATCTCGGAGCGGACATATCTTTTCGAATATGCTTAGATGTCCTAAGTATCATATCTCATACTTGAAATACCCGTGGTTGCCTGCCATTTCGTTCACCCTGGAAATATTTTCTCGATAGGTCTCTGCATATTTTTATGCTCTAGTTCGCCTAGATTCGAGAATGGCTAAATCCGCTACACGAGAGATGGGTATTTCAGACTCATCCCAATAAGCTCCGCTTGCTGCTGCGATTCTGGATGATGGGACTTTAATCTCTACAGGTATAATTGTATCGGCCCCATATACAAGAGAATATAGTGAAGTTCTTATAGAGTCATTCGTAGAAGTTCTGTATGCCCACAAAGCCATAGGAATTCATGCCATGTTCTTGGATGGTCATAAAAAGTACGACTTAAGATTTTGTTGAGAGTTTCGTTGGTGCTTTCAGCTTTCCCATTCCCTTGAGGGTAACATGGTCTGGAGAATTCCTGCTTGATTCCATAGCTTATGAGTAAATTTCACACACATTTACTTGAAAACGGAGTACCATTGTCTATTATAGTGTGTTTTGGTATCCCAAATATGCATATGATATATTCCTTGATGAATGCCGCTATTGTTACTCTGGTTGTACTTCTGAGAGGGACAACTTCGACCCATTTGGTGAGATATTCTACGGAAGTGAGTATGTACTCGTGTTGCTTTGAAGAGGATCGATTGATTTTACAAATGAGATCCAGTCTCCAGCTGTAGAATGGCCAAAGGCTGCTTACCGAGTGAAGATGAATGCAAGGTATGTGGATGAGAATGCCGTGGATTTGACATTAATGAAATTTCTGAACAATACAGCCACGTCGTCCTTCATGGTTGGGCAGTAGTATTTCTCATGGACTTGGAGAAATAGTTTTCTCTTGCCCTGATGTTTACCTTCGTGCATTTCCTTCAGCATAATATGGATGTCTTCTTATGCCATACATCGCAACAAATCTCCACCAAAGATCTTTCGGTAGAGTATTCCTTCGTGAAGGAAAAATCTTTTGGCTTTTCGGATCAAGCGTGTCGCTTCCCGCTTTTCCTAAGGCATAATATTATCTTGAAGGTATTTGATATACCGCTCCAGCCAGTCCCCAACATTGTGTATAGTTAGCACTTCCGACTGCTATGGTGGGATCTGACAATTAGGGCAAGATCCTTACAAAAATCATGATTGAGCCTCCATGGTAGGCCAGTAATATCCGAGACATTGGATCCGTCTATATGAGGTTATTACAAATGTCTGGACGTACATGTCATGGTGTACCTGACTAAGTCACCGTTGCGCCTCATTGTCTCCTAGAAATCTTCACAGAAATCCATCTGAATTTTTATGATACAATATCCCATGTAGTAAGAAGAAATGCTTTAAATCTTTAAGACTGACCTTCCCTTGGCTATACAAGTTGCTGGGCTCTTGGATAATAGGCGTCCTCCAGTCATTGGCTTGTTCTTCGTTCGTCTTGTTGATCCATTTCGAGGGCATGGTGTGTCTTTGTATAATGAGGGTTGCCTCCGAGTCCTCGAATTGTAATTTCGAGGCTAGAGTTGCCAAGCAATCAACGTGTCTGTTGTTGGTGCGCCCCATATGTACGATTATTTCCTGAACAAAGTGTCAATTTTGTGATAGTGGTAAGAAAATTTCGTTCAAGACTTGTGAAGATTTGGATTTAAACCTAGTCTCTAAGACTAAACATAACTAAACTCAAATAAAATTGATAACAAGATTGAGAGAAAACTGAGGTTAAGATTCCACTATTTTCCAATTTTTAAAGTGATTTAATATAATTATGAAACTCTTATATTTAATTCGATTCTAAAATATTGCAACAAGTAGATTTTCAAAATAACAACTGTATATCGAAAGCATGGAACATCAAAAACCTAGTCCAAGCATGTACCATCAAAAGAAATCATAATTGTTTAATAAAAATCATTAAATCAATATTGAACCAAGGCAAATAATCATAAAATAATTGCTTAAATAATTAAATAAATGTTGCCACATAATTTTATTGGAAAAATAGCTTCCTCTGTCGCCTCAACAAAGGGGTTTAGATCCTCATATTAGTCACTTGCTAAAAATTATGGTTCATAGCTAAAAGTGCTTACAAATGATGAAAAAGGAGAAAAATAAAGAAAAACAGTGAGTTTGCAACGTTTATAGGCGTTAAACTGTTACAGAGAAGGGATAAATATAACCTTTGCATCTGAAGATAAACGTTGTAGATGCGAAGATATCCGTTGCAAATGGATGAAGAAACCGTGGCTGAGAGGTTGAAGAAACTGTTGCCTATTCTCTGTTCTTCATGCAGCAACAACAACAAATTTTTCTGAATTGATTTCTCTGCCGTCTATTCGTCTCCTAAGCTCTCCCTAAACTCTTTCTCCCTTTTCTGGCTCGACCCCATCCTATTTATACACCATAAACCACGAATCTTCACATAATCTTCATTAACAGAAAATAATACTCGGGTATTTTTTTTCCTGATTTTATCTCCACGAATATTTGATGCGTGTTTTGTTTCCAAACTTTGTAAAACTCTTTCATGATAAGGTAACAAGATAATCTTGTCTTAATCTCTCCAAAATCTTCTTTGTATCTTCTAAATTTATCGATTAAAATCTTCACAGGCGAGAGAATAGTGTTTCCCGCCAAGTGCTCTGTTTGAAATGGAAGAGGTGGTCCCCTTATCCGAGGCATGAATGCCTTTATCAATTCTTCCGGGTGCCTTTAGTAAAAAAAATCAATCCGATTTTTCAAAAAATGTTTGTTTTCCAAAAACACCTACACATACATAAAAACACCATATTAGTACAAAATTGAGCATTAACAAAACATAGAATTGAGATAAAATAGACACACGAATGTGTCTATCAAATACCCCTAAACTTATTATTTGCTAGTCCTCGAGCAAATGAAAATCCTAACTCACTTTCGCCGGCATCGCGATTGCACTTAGCGTATGCAACTAGCCTTTAAACCCCTAGGTGTCCCTCGTGGACGAGTTTTGTCTCATGAGGGTTTACAAAGAGGTATACCCACAAAACCTTTACTCCAAACCCTAGCTACCTGTGAACGATTGAGGATAGATACTAAACAAGCTATTTAGTTGGAATACTAAATTCTTCGCCTATAAGTATCATTACCCTATTTGAGTCCAATTGCTGCACACGAGTTTTCACTCAGCGTACTAAAATTCATACAAGAATTCAAAATTCTACTTAAATAGTCGTTCAACCACGATACTTAGAATCTATTAAGGTACAATCACATGAAAATATTTAGAAGATGGATATAGACAAAATGAAGTTTGCGCGTGTTGACTAAGGTGAATGGTGCTTCCCATATCTGTTTGAAGGTCAGTTCCATGATAAATGATTGAGATACGCTCCCACTAGTCTTATTCCTTATACTAATATCGACTCAAATGAATCCAAGCGCATGTTCCTTATCAACATTTTACATGATAGTTCTCATGGATCCTGCGTTCCATGCTTGCTTAGGCGACAGAGACAGGGAGAACATACAAATATTGCTATCAAAGTGTCCATAATCAATTTTTTAATGGTCTAAATTATACAATAATGGGGCTTGATCTCAAACACTCTACTTTATCCTGGTGGTGATAATAATTCGATATTGGTGCTCCACCAAATCACTTAGAGAAGCACAAAAATTGCAAAAATAAAAACAGAATGTGATATGGTCAAGATAGATTCTGAGATATGGTGACAACTATCATGTTATTTCTGACACCTGACCTAAGCATCCTTTTATGAATAAACCATTTAGCTAGGCACACCAATTCCTATAAAAAAAGATCTAAGTTTCCATCTACCTAGAATGGTTAGTGTCATCCTGAATTATTCACAAGTTTCTAGACTTTGGAGTTTCATATTTCACTAAAAGTTTCTCTCTTACCCCCAAACTTAAACCTAACATTGTCCTCAATGTTTCAAATTAAATCACAATACAAAAAATATAGGTAACTAGAGGAAATAGGTAAGTTGGAAAGATAGTACCTAGGTGAAGCGTAACAATCCTTCTTTGGAGAAAAAGACAGAAAATAAAACAAAAACCTACCAAAACTTACTAATGTACAACAACATCCTTGATGGTCAATCAAGGTAAGCAGGGTCCTCCAGAGGGACCTCCTCAACATCACCTGCAGGAAAAGGCTCTAAAAAGGGTTTCAATCTTTGACCTTTAACCTTTGAAGAACTACTACCACTAGTGTCTCAATCTCAATATCACCATGAGGAAAAACAATGCGAACTATAAAAGGACCCGTCCACCGAGAGCGTAACTTCCCGGGGAATAGATGCAAACGGGTATCATACAGAAGAACTTTTTGACCTGGAGAAAATGACTTTCTTAAAATATTTATATCATGCACAAGTTTCATTTTTTTCTTATACTCCTTAGCACTATAATATGCATTTCTACGAATCTCTTCCTACACATTGAGCTGGAGCTTCCTGTGAGCTCCTGCCTTATCAAGCGAAAAATTAAGTTGCTTTACAGCCCAATATGCTCTATCTTCTATCTCAACGGGAAGGTGACATGCCTTGCCAAAAACTAGATGATAAAGTGACATTCCAATGGGGTCTTAAACGCAGTACGGTAAGCTCATAAGGCATCAATAAGCCCCTATGACCAGTCTTTCCGATTCTGATTAACTGTTTCCTCTAAAATAAGTTTTATCTCCCTGTTGGAAATCTCTACTTGACCACTAGTCTGTGGGTGGTATGGGGTAGCTACTTTGTGGGTAATACCATATTTCTTCATCAAAAGCCTAAATGGTCGATTACAAAAGTTCGACCCTGCATCACTAATTATAGCCTGCGGTGTACCAAAATGTGCAAATATGTTATCATTCAAAAACTGGACCACAACATTGTGGTCATTTGATCTACATGAAACCGCCTCAACCCACTTAGACACATAGTCTACAGCGACAAAGATGTAGAAATAACCAAAAGAATTAGGAAAAAAACCCATAAAATCAATGTCCCACACATCAAAGACCTCAATAACTACAATAGGGCTCAAAGGCATCATATTTCTACGGGAAATGGTTCCTAACTTCTGGAAACGCTCACATATAACACAGTAACGGTGGGTGTATTTAAACAACAAAGGCCAGTAAAATCCACACTGCAATATCTTAGTTGGGTTTTTCTTAGTACTAAAATGACCCCCACAAGCATGATCATGAAAAAAGGAAATAATACTAGACTGGTCATTCTCAGGTATACATCTCCAAATAATCTGGTCTGGAAAATACTTAAACAGATAAGGATCATCCCAAAAGAAAAGCTTAACCTCTGCTAAAAACACGGAACGATCTTGTTTACCCCAATGTTGGGGCATTCGACCCGTAACAAGATAGTTCACTATATTCGCATACCAAGGTAATCGAGAAACAATGAAAAGTTGTTCATCAGGAAAACTATCCCTCACGGAAGGGGAATCATCAGGGAAATCAAAAACAAGCCTAGACAAGTGGTCCGCTACTAGATTTTCTGCACCCTTTTTGTCTCTAATTTCTAGAGAAAATTCTTGTAACAAAAGGATCCATCTAATCAATCTAGGTTTAGTATCCTTCTTAGACAGAAGATACTTCAAAGCAGCATGATAAGTAAAGACTATGACCTTAGAACCTAAGATATAAGATATAAACTTGTCTAAGGAAAAAACAATGGCTAACAATTCCTTCTTTGTGGTGGTGTAGTTTAGTTGGGAATCATTCAGAGTTTTTCTAGCATAGTAAATCACATGAAGTAATTTGTTTTCTCGTTGACCTGACACAACACCAATATCATAATCTGAAGCATCACACATGATCTCAAAGGGTAGGTTCCAATTAGGTGCCTGGCCTATGGGGGCGGTAGTGAGTAAGGTCTTAAACTTCTCAAAAGCCTCTAAACAAGCATCATCAAAGACAAACTTAACATCTTTTGCAAGAAAATTGCAAAGAGGTCTAGAAATCAAGCTAAAATCCTTAATGAATCAACGATAAAAACCTGCATTCCCTAAGAATGACCTAATATCTCTTACGGTTTTTGGAACCTGTAAATTCTTAATAAGGTCAACTTTGCCTTGTTTACCTTTATACCCTTAGAAGACACGATTGTGCCCTAAAACAATTCCTGAACGAACCATAAAATGACATTTCTTCCAATTAAGCATTAAATTCTTTTCCTTACTTTTAGTCAACACTAAGGTCAAATGATGCAAGCACTCATAGAAAGATGAACCAAACACTGAAAAATCATCCATAAAGACCTCTAAAAACCGTTCTACCATGTCAGAAAATATGCTCATCATGCAGCACTGAAAAGTAGCGGGTGCATTACACAACCCGAAAGGCATACGTCTATACGCAAAGGTACCAAAGGGACAAGTAAAAGTATTTTTCTTCTGGTCTTCTGGGGCAATAACAATCTGATTATAACCATAGTAGCCATCTAAAAAGCAATAATGACTATGTCCAGATTATCGTTCTAGCATTTGGTCGATGAAAGGAAGGGGAAAGTGGTCCTTCCTTGTGACCTTTTTCAATTTTCTATAGTCAATACAAACACGCCACCCCGTTGTCACTCGGGTTGGGATTAACTCATTGTTTTCATTTTGGACTACAATGATACCTGATTTCTTGGGAACAACCTGAACGGGGATGAACCACTTACTGTATAAAATGGGTTAGATAATACCCGCATCTAACAAATTAAGCACCTTAGTTCGAACTACTTCTTTCATGTTAGGGCTCAATCGACATTGCATCTCCCTAGAATGTTTGGTGTCGTCCTTTAAATGAATCTGATGCATACAAACAGTAGGATTTATACCCTTAATGTATGTTAAGGTCCACCCTAAAGATTCTTTGTTGTTTTGAAGTACGGTCACTAGACTACTTTCCTGATCACTATCCAAGTCAGATGCTACAGGAAAAGTCTCAGATAGGCCTAAAAACACATATTTCAGAGTATCTGGCAATGGTTTGAGGCCCAACTTAGGAGGCTCTTCTAAAGAAGGAATTAAGGTAGAATTAGAAACTGGTAGTGGTTCGAACTTAGCTTTCCATCTATTAGTATCTAACACAGAGGTAGATTCTAACAGAGCATTCACTTGATCAATAGTGCTAACATCGTCGAAATCTAAGCCAAAATGGGTTAAACAACTCTCCAATGTATCTTCAGATAAGATGTTTATTAATGACTCCTGAACTAATGTTCCTATCATGTTCACCTCTTCAATGAACATGTCATCTAGCTCAGGGGGTTGCTTACTAATATTGAAAATATTCATCTTAATAGTCATATTACCAAAAGATAAATTCATAATACCATTCCGAAAGTTAATAATCACATTGGATGTAGCTAAAAAGGGGCGACCTAATATCACATGTATCTGGTTTTCTGGATCAGGAACATGTTGGGTATGTAGGATAACAAAATCCACAGGATAAATAAACCTATCGACCTCAATAAGAACATCATCGATAATACCACGAGGAATTTTCAAAGACCTATCAGCCAACTGAAGTATTATCTGGGTAGGTTTGAAGTCACCAAGTCCTAGCTAGAGGTACACATGGTACGGAAGTAAGTTCACACTAGATTCTAAGTCAAGTAACAATTTCTCTATACGGTAGTTACCTATTGTGCAAGAAATGGTAGGGGAACCTGGGTCTTTGTACTTAGAAGTTGTGTTGTTCTAGATAATTGAAGTCACATGACTAGCTATAAAGGCTTTTTTTCTGTACACTAAGCTTTCGCTTTCGCGTACAAAAATCCTTAAGGAACTTCGTATAAGTAGGAATCTTCCTAATTGCATCTAATAAAAGAAGATTGATGTTGACTTGCTTAAAAATCTCCAGTATATCATTAAAGTGGGATTCTTCCTAGTTGGTACGAGAATTTGTTGAAATTGGGATTTGGGAACAAAATCGGGCTCATCGGGAACCACATTGGACACTGTAGAGACTTTATCGGTCTCTTCAACTACAAGCTCATAAGGGTGAACTACAACATGTTCACTATAGGGCAAGGTTACCTTATTGTCTACCACTCTACCACTCCTAAGGGTTTTAATTGAATTCACATGATTTGATGATTTTTGAAAAGATAACTCATGAACTCTTCTAGGGTTGGGTTGTGGTTGACTAGGAAACTTGCTTTTTTCTCTTTCTCTCAAGACTCAGCAATTTGACCAACCACGTTTTTTAAATTGGAAATAGCCTGAACATTATCCTGAATAATCTTTTGATTTTCTCGTATACTTTGGTTGGAAGACTGCTAAAAATCTTTAGTGTTCTGAGTTAATGAGGCGACAGACTCTGTTAAACTCATGACCGTTTTTTCTAACGGATTCTGAAATTGTGATGGTCCAGAAGGATTCTTAGTATAACCAAAACCTGGGGGAACCTGAGGATACTAGACTGACCTTGATTTTGGACCTTAGACCAAGAAAGGTTTGGATGGTTTCTCTAACCAGGGTTATATGTTTCTGAATATGGGTCAAACTTCTGACGGTTTTCATATCTAGTGTTATTGTAAAGAGCATGGGATTTCTATTCAACATTTTGTCCTTCCCAACATGACTTGGGCTCTATTCTACAACTAGATTGACTCAATTCTAATCTAACCTTTCTACTATAGATGCAATTTTGGCATCTGATTCAAGAATTCCATCTATTTGCTTAGTAAAAATTTTCTCTAGGGTTCCTTACTACATTCCCATTGCTGGGTCTTTTCAGAAATTTCATTCAAAAATGTCATTGCCTCATCAACAGTTTTACTACCAAAAACTCCCTGTACACAATGACTCGACCATGGTCGTCGTTGGATAATCTAGCCCTTCATAAAGGATCTAGACTAGTCTAACCTTTTCTAAACCGTGATGGGGACATTGTATCAATAAATCGTTGAACCTTTCCAAATACCTATACAAAGATTCTCCCTCTTGCTGCACAAATGTGGAAATCTCGTGCCTAATAGATGATGTTTTTTGCCTAGGGAAAAATTTAGATAAAAAGGCAGCGGTAAGCTATTCATATGTTTCGATGGATTCAGATGGCAAACTATATAACCAAGATTTGGCCTTGTCTCTCAGGGAAAAATGAAATAACCTAAGTTTCAAAGCTTCATCAGATATGTTGTGAATTCTTAGGGTACTACATATTTCTTCAAATTCCCTAATGTGAAAGTAAGGGTTTTTATTTTCTTTTCCTAAGAAGATTGGGAACATTTGTATGGTCCCAGGTTTTAACTCATAGTTTGTTGCTTGAGTTTCAGCTAACTTGATACATGATAGACAAGAAGTCCTAGTGGGATTCAACAAATCTTTTAAAGTTGCCATTTCTTGCACAACTGGAAAATTAGTAATAATTTCCTCACTAAGAGACAAATTCTCAAAACTAAAGTTTCCAAAAATCGGGCTCTCAAAAGAAGGGTTTCCTAAATTCTCAATTTCAAAGACAAGGTTTCTATTCTCGTCACTGATCAAACGACCAATAGAATCTCTTCTCCAGGAACGCTCACTCAAGGATTTAGGCGGCCTGACATGTAATTAAATAACTCCTAATTGGAAGGGAATTCTATACAAACACAAACAAGGCCGACTCAACCAAATCAAACCTACTAAATCTAGCAAAAAAAGAGAATGATGGATCCACTTAGATTGTTTCTATACCAGCTTTTATTCTTCCAAAAGGAAACTAGTTACAGTTGTAGTGAATCTCTCAGAACGATCCGAATTAGATTAAGTCGAATAGAAACATGATAAGCTCTAAAGAGATTTGATAACCCTGTCTCTTTGGCAACGTTTCCTTGGGTTATAAGGCGGCTCGAATAAACCTAAAATAATCTTCCTGAACTTTAAGTTGGCTAACAGAGTAACCAATACAGTCCTATTGAAGGAATTTCCAATAAGATCGATAACCTATCGGTCTTCTTTCTAGTCAAATTTTAAGGATTAGGTTCGCGTTAGGTAACGTGTTCCTAAGGCGGGCAAGAAGGAAACAATGATGAAATCCGAGTTCTTATCTCATATGGCCAATCCTTTCTCTTTACCAGAAAATAAATCCGTATTCAGTTCCTCAACATATTTGCATATGAAGGAATACAGTAAACCAACTTGCAGGGGATTCGTGGGTTGATCAAGTCTTACCTCCAATACCATACGGGGGATGAATCGGTTGTAGTCGACTCATGCCACCGACTCCTGTGTCAGTGTACGAACCCGAGGGTCCAAGAAAATATCGTAATTTTCGTCCTTCCCTGTTGCAGTTTATATTTAAATACCCTTTCGTAGGGTTTAAAAATAATAATAAAGTTCAAAAGTTCAAAGTCCAAAGTCCAAAAATAAGAAAAATATAAAAATACCTAAAAAATAATTACAAAAATAATAAGAATTTCCTAATACAGTTTTCTAAAAAGAAAAATAAAAACGCTAAAAAAAATTAAAAAAAATTAACTAAAAAAAAGTCTTGTCTTATTTTTCCGTTCGTTTCGATTTGTCTTTAACTCCAAGTCTTTAATAAATCAATATAATATTTGGCTCCAATTTGTTTTTGATCCAAAACCTGTAATACAAAGAAAAATACCCAAAAACATAAAATAGAACAAATAAAAATAAAAAATAAAATAAAAATCTAACTAAACTAATTAACCTTATTAAAACTAAAAACAAATCTAAAAACAAGTCAGCGTCGGGGGCGCCAAAAACTGTTGATTTTGTGATAGTGGTAAGAAAAGTTCGTTCAAGACTTGTGAAGATTTGGATTTAAACTTAGTTTCTAAGACTAAAAATAGCAAAACTCAAATAAAATTGATAATAAGATTGAGAGAAAACTGAGGTTAAGATTCCACTATTTTCCAATTTTTAAAGTGATTTAATTCAATAATTATAATATGCAATTCTTATATTTAATTTGATTCTAAAATATTGCAACAAGTAGATTTTCAAAATAACAATTGTATATCGAAAGCATGGAACATCAAAAACCTAGGCCAAGCATGTACCATCAAAATAAATCATAATTGTATAATAAAAATCATTAAATCAATTTTTAACCAAGGCAACTAATCATAAAATAATTGCGTAAATTAATTAAATAAATGTTGCCACATAATTTTTTTGGAAAAATAGCTTCCTCTGTCGCCTCAACAAAGGGGTTTAGCTCCTCATATTAATCACTTGATCAAAATTATAGTTCATGGCTTAAACTGTTTATACAAATGATGAAAAATGAGAAAAATAAAGAAAACAGTGAGTTTGCAACGTTTATAGGCATTACAGACTCACTGTTACAGAGAAGGACTAAAGATAATCGTTGCAGCTGAAGATAAACGTTGCAGATGCGAAGATATCTGTTGCAAATGGATGAAGAAACCGTGGATGAGAGGTTGAAGAAACTGTTTCCTATTCTCTGTTCTTCATGCAGCAACAACAAAAGATTTTCTGAATTGATTTCTCTGCCTTCTATTCGTCTCCTAAGCTCTCCCTAAACTCTCTCTCCCTTTTCTGGCTTGACCCCATCCTAATTATACACCACATACCACCAAATATTTATAGAATCTTCATTAACAGAAAATAATACTCGGGTTTTTTTTTCCTGATTTTATCTCACGAATATTTGATGCGTATTTTGTTTCCAAACTTTGTAAAACTCTTTCCTGATAAGGTAACAAGATAATCTTGTCTTAATCTCTCCAAAATCTTCTTTGTATCTTCCAAATTTTATCGATTAAAATCTTCACAGGCGAGAGAATAGTTTTTCCCGCCAAGTGCTCTATTTGAAATGGAAGAGGTGGTGCCCTTATCCGAGGCATGTGTGCCTTTATTAATTCTGCCGGGTGGATTTAGTAACTTTTTTTTTTCGAGCCCATTTTTCTAAAAATGTTTATTTTCCAAAAACAACTACACATATATAAAAACACCATATTCGTACAAAATTGAGCATTAACAAAACATAGAATTGAGATAAAATAGACACACGAACGTGTCCATCACAAAGTGAATTAAAAGCTTCTGTGCTTCATCCATATACGAGGCTAGTGTTTCTTCCTTGAGAGAATATACACCATTCATCTGTTTTACTAGTAACTTTGAGTCTCCCCTTATTTCGAGACGTGTCGCTCCAGCTTGCTTGGCGAGCGATAATCCCAATAGAAAGGCTTCTTACTCGGCATAGTTATTAGTGCATTTGTAGTCCAACTTGAACGAATGTGAGAACACTTCGCCAGTAGGTGAAACTAATACGACGTCATCTCCTCCTGTAATACTGCTTGGGGTAGCAGACTCATCAAAGTACAATAATCAGGCTTCTTTTTTAGCAAGTGAAATGTCTGAGAATTCTCTGGGTATGTCTTCATGAGTAGGAGAATCATCTTCCCCTGGAAAAGCTGCAACTAGGTATGCGACTGCTTATCCCTTTATCTCTTTTGGAGATACGCATGATATGTCGAACTCTGACATTTGTAGTAACCATTTTGCCGCTCGTCCTACGAGAACAGGTTTTGATAGTATAAATCTTATGGGATCATCCTTAGCCATAAATACTACCCTATTTGCTAGTATATAATGTCGAAACTTCTGAACAACATACACCAAGGATAGGCATGCTCTTTCAACTTTGGGGTATCTTAACTCCGCGTCTCTTAATATGCGACTGAGATAGTAGATGGGATATTCAGTCCCCATGTCATCTTCTTGAGCCAATAAGGTTCATATGGTCACTTCACTAGAAGCCGTGTAGAGAAGTAATGGTTTCCCCAAAATTGGATATTTCATAACGGTTGGTGATAACAATAATTGTTGAATTTGACGAAATACGTTCTTTTGTGTAGATGACCAGACAAAACTCGACTCTTTCTTCAACGAAGGTATAAATGAAGCAACAAATTGAGCAAATCCATGGATAAGGCTCGAATATATGATACCTTTCCCATCACCTTGTCAGTAGAATTGAAGAATCGATGCCCTAAGAATTTCTACTTTCGCTTAAGATTGACCGATCCCCAAATCGATGTTGAAATTGGATAGGGGTAGAACTTTGTTAATTTATGCTGAATAATGAAAATTCAAAAAGGTAGTGACTTATAAATCGAGCGATATACATACTCAATCAAAATAATCGAGTGATGAAATCCAATATTTAAGTTACTGAGATCTGGTGATGTAAGGAAAAAAAAAGGAAGAAATCGATAATAAGACTTATAAAAAAAATAGAAAAACTTTCATGATCTAGAAGTAGCGGCATTGTATTTTAGGTTTTCCAACTTCCATTAAAAAATGGGTGAGAGAGGAAACAGAGAGAGTTAGAGAAAGAGAAATTTCCTAATGTTAGGGTTTGGGGTGAGGAAATTGGGGATTTTTCTAGTTTCAGTTCTAAAAGAAAAAGTGGTTGATGTGGACTGAGTTAGGTTTTTATTTTTCCTGAGAGATACGAGGATTGAAGATCGTGGAAAGAGATACGAGAGGGAAAGAGAAGTGAAGCCATGGTTTGGACATAAGTTTTGAAAAGTAGATATTAGTTCAAAGTTTAGTCATACAGATTATGAACATTTTTGAACGGTAGATATTTTGACCTAGGGTTGTCATACGGATTCAGGCAAATGTAAAAGTATCATATGGTTCTTCTTGTATTGTAATCTAAAGAGTATGAAGGAATGGGAAAATATAAAAAATGTAAATGGATTTTAATGATTTCCTTTGGTAGTAGATTACCGTACTTAAAGTGCGTTAAATACCAATAATATTTTTAAATATAAGTTATGATGTATTTTTTCATCTTTATAAATATTTATAGATATTGATGAGAAAACTATGTGAGATTTTAATTGGCGGTAATTAGTGAAGAATTGATTAGATTTGTGGATATTGGTAAAATCGAGTGAATCGATGGGAACATCGATGAAATTGAGTGTTATTGAACTAGATCAAGAAATATTGAATGACATTGAACTAGACCGAGGAATCCAAGTTTACTCGGTTTCACTCAATATATACTACTAGACCATACTTACTTTCACTGATTATCCACAAATTGCATCCAAGTTGAATCCAATTTTACTCGATTTCACTCAATATCACTAGATTATATTCACTTTCACCCATTATTCACTGATTGCATAAAATCTTACACAATTCCCCTATAGCATACTCATTTTCACCAATTGCATTCAATTTGAGTCCAAGTATACTCAGTTTCACAAGATCACACACATTTTCACCAATTCCATCCAATTAATTTACTCAATTTCACTAGATCATACTCACTTTCAAGGATTATCCACCAATCGCATCCAATTTGAGTCCAAGTTTACTCAATTTTATTTTCATACTCATATCCAACAACTATTAACCGAATGTGTCAAATTGAGTCCAATCTTCACCAGATCATACTCACATTCATCAATTATCCACTAATTGAATCCAATTTTACTAAATTTTATCGTATCATATTCACTTCCAACAATTATTCACCAATTATATTAAAGTAAGTAAAATCTTACTAAACCTTGATAGATTATAATCACTTTTAACAATTATTCACCAATTGCATCAAATTGAGTCCAATTTTACTCAATTTTACTAGATCATACTCACTTTAACCAATTATCCACCTATTGCATCCAATTTGACTCCAAGTATACTAAATTTCAGAAGATCATACTCATTTTCACCAATTCCATCCAATCAATTTACTCAATTTCACTAAATCACACTCACTTTCACTGATTATCCACCAATCGCATCCAATTTGAGTCCAAGTTACTCAATTTCATTTGAATGTACTCATATTTAACAATTATTAATCGATTGTGTCAAATTGAGTCCAATCTTCACTAGATCATACTCACACTCATAAATTATCCACTAATTGAATCCAATTTTACTCAATTTCACTGGATCATACTCACTTTCAACAATTATTCACCAATTACATCAAAGTAAGTACAATTTTACTAAACCTTGATAGATTATAATCACTTTTAACAATTATTCACTGATTGCATCAAATTAAGTCCAATTTTACTCAGTTTTCTAGATCATACTCACTTTCACCAATTATCCACCAATTGTATCCAATTTGAGTCCAAGTATACTCAATTTCACTATATCATACTCACTTTGACCAATTATTCATCAATTGCATCCAATTTGAGTCCAAGTGTACCCAGTTTCAACAGATCATACTCTTTTTCACCAATTAATCCACCAATTGCATCCAATTTGACTCCAAGTTTACTCAATTTCACTAGATCATACTCACATTCAACAATTATCCACAAATTATGTCAAATTGAGTTCAATCTTACTAAACTTCATCAGATCATACTCACTTTCACAATTGTCCACCAATTGCATCCAGTTTGAGTCCAATTTTACTCAATTTCACTAGATCATACTCACTTTCACGAATCAACATTACTCAATTTCACTAACATCGCTTAATTTCATTCGATACCTCTAAATCTCACTCAATTTTCCTATTTATCAATCGGTTTTACCTTTTATTTACCAATTGCATCTAACATCCTTTGGTGTCACTCAATTTATCTAACCCATTCAATTTCACTCGATATCCCTCGATCGAAAATTCACCACGACCCAAACGCCGCAATCACAATAAAAAATCATTATTGTATCCCAAGAAATTATATTACAACCCGAATCATCCCTTTGATTCCTGCAAAGTTCCAACATAATCCAAATGTATAACTCGTTATCCAAAAATTATCTACTTATATAAACATATCCATGATCATTTTGACACAGTTTACACGTGGAAAATTCAATCAACTGAAAAAGTATATCCCGTAATGAATATATCAAATGAAAAAAGATAAGTACTAATATATCTTTTAAAAATATGATTCAAATATATATACGTGGAAAAATGTCAATAGTGATTTTTATAAAACAGGAGTTCATGGTCACGTGTAAAAAAAATATGTACCAAAAGGTCACTCAAAAAATTGGGCGTTTCTTTTCCCTCCAAGAAAGTATATAATCAAATTTTTATCATGAAATTTAATAAACTTGGCGCCTTTTTTTCCATCTAAAATTTGGAGAGATTCAAGGATAGGGTACCGATCGTGTCATCATAACTTATATTACCCACTAAAAAATGTCTCACCGTTACTGAAAATTGAGCTGCAGATGGACTTGTTTATCAAAGACTGAAGTTAGTAATTTGATTGGTTGGATGGAGGAAGTAATGTACTTTGCTCTTAGATCAGGTGGATTGATTCCCGAGGCTTATGTGGACGGTTTAGTCGGTTCTCGTAATTGAAGTATATAGTTCACTTTTTTTTTTTTTTTTTGTAACTTTATATATGGTTTAGAAAATGTAACAAATCATGTAATAAGTTTCATTCACGGTCATTTCAACTTTGTTCCATCTTTATCTGTGTTATCAACGCAAGTCTTGCATGCATTTGCAACTTAAAAAAAGGCTAAAGTTAGCAAGACGTTGAACTCTTCAAGTCCTTGGATTTGATCACTCTTGTTTTTTTCTTTTATTTGCCTGAGACACAAAAGTCTCATCAGATATTACTCTGCTTCTTTGTAGATTTAGCTTCACGATGAGTTTGAATTTTGTCACAGGCTCTTGATTCTGCAGAATTTGTGCAAAGAGGAGTTGCCACCGAGGGCTTTTCCTGTAGCACTGCTGTAAGTCTTGCAACTGCAGCTCATGCTTATGGCAAATTTCATGTGATTATTCCATTTCTTGTTGCTATGGAGAAGGTATTCATGCTGTTGGGAACTAATACATTTCAATATTGACCTTATTATTATTGTTGTTACTATGGAGGCTAATTTTGTCTATATCGATAATTTCTTATATTAGTCAATCATGAGAATTCTTGGTGCTTATTAACGTGGTATTCATTCTGTGCTCAAATATATACGTGGGAAGCCGTTACCGGATCTTAATAGAGTTGTAAGGCCTGGAGGGGTTTTTGTGTGGTCTGCAACACTAGTTTATCGCAATGACAATGAAAGAGATCGGAATGACTGGGGTTTGTTTGCTTAACTCATTTTCCCTATTATCTCTGGATTGGTATGTTCAAGTTTTAACCTGAAGAACATGTCTTTGCCTTATTACTGTTTTTAGATTAGAATATTTATGTATAGAGGTGTTTCTTTTCCATTATATTTTTTTTACAACAGTGTTTGTCATATTCTGTATGATTACTTAATAGACACCTGACTTTCTTACACTCAGATTACACCTCACTTAAATCTCTGCCAAAAGGTTCAAGCCCTTGGTTCAGTCTCAACACCAAATGGTTAGGGTCCTCAAAGTGTACGTTAGCATTCAATGATGTGTATGTTAGCTTTAGGAGTTTGTTTTCCTCCCTGTATAAGAATAAGCTTTCCCAAACATGCTTTGTGTGTGATTCATTCTCTGTAAATTGTGTTGGTAAAAGATTGAGTTCTGCTCTCATTGTTAACAACCCAAGATTCATTTTCATTCTCTGCAACACTATCTTGTTCTTGATTTTCTTGTTTTTCATCTTCTATTATGGTATCAGAGCTTTAGGGCTTCAATTGAAGAATTAATCTCAGTTAATGATTCGTGAATTCAACCTAGTAATGGAGAATCCCAAGTTCAATAGCAAATATCCCATTGAATCAGCTGATGAGTCTCATCACTCTAAAACTCAAAGAAGACAATTTCTTAACATGGAAGAACCTTTTAATTCCAGTTATCATGAAGTTCAAGATCATGCCTTATCTGGATGGAACTTATCAATGTCCAGAAAGGTTCACCAATTCAAGGAATCAGTCAAATAATATAGAGAATCCACTCTATCTTGATTGGATTGATGAAGATTCCACAATAACTATGTGGATCAACAGCACAATCTCAGACTCAGTAATTTCTTATTTTGCTGCAGCAACAACTTCATCTCAACTCTGGAACAATATTGAAGAAAGATATGCAAGATCCTCATCAACACACTCAATTCAACTAAGAACAAAATTACTAGGAACAAAACAAGATAACAAGTCTATTTCTACTATGATTGATGAGATAAAATTGTTGTCAGATAGCCTTGCTGCTGCAGGAGAGGTAATATCAGACAAAGAATTGGTAGTGATTACTCTATCTGCTTTAAATCCTGAGTATATACCATTTGCTACTTCCATGAGACACAAGTATCCTCCTACAACTGCAATTGAGTTACATAACAATCTTCTAAGTGAGGAAATTATAATTAAAGAAAGGAATGATGAACTTCTGAACCACACTTCCAATCAAGTTTTCCAAGAAAATTTTAACTCAACAAGACCTCAATTCAGAGAAGGAAATTCAAGATTTAGACCTTTCTCACCATCCTACAACAGGGGTTCTTTCAATTCCTATAACACTCAATTCAGACCAAGTCACCACAATGGAAACAAGAGCAGGTTCAATACTTCAGGAAGAGGTTATGGTCAAAAACAATTCAACAAAAATATGCTGTAATCTGTCAAATCTGCAATAAGTCTGGACACAGTGCCTTGGAGTGTCATAACAGACTCAATCCTTCTTACACAAATGTTCACAATCAAGATGCAAGATCAGCAATGCTAGCATCACAAGATGTAACAAATGATAATCCATGGTTTATGGACAATGGTGCAACAACACATATAACACCTGACAAATCTCAACTACAAACTTCAGTTCCTTATCAAGGCTCAGACAAAATACAAGTGGCTAATGGAACAGGTATGTATATTACTCACTCAAGCTCTTATGTTAAAACTACACCAACACATTTCTTCAATTTAAGCAATATTCTTCTAGTACCTCAGGCAACACAAAATCTATTGTCAGTTCATCAGTTTACAACAGAGAATAATTGCTCAATAACTTTTACTTCCAATGGATTTTATGTCAAGGATCTTGCATCTGGGAGAATACTCTTGCAAGTACCACATAGCAATGGGTTATATCAAATTCACTTCTTACATCAGTCACCAAATAAAGCCTTCACAGTAGCAGCATCAAGCATACCATCTACAATCTGGCACAGTAGATTAGCACATACTTCTTTTAAGAATATGCAATGTATTTCTAGAATTCTTGAATTACCTACAATTGTTAATAACCAAATACACTGTGAAGCTTGTGCTCTAGGAAGATCACACAAGCTATCTTTCCCTATGTCAGACAGTTTTAGTACAGAACCTCTACAACTTCTTCACAGTGATCTTTGGGGTCCTAGTCCTGTAACATCTTGGAAGGTTACAAGTATTATGCAATAATAAAGGATGATTTCACAAAATATTGTTGGTTATTTCTATTATATGACAAATCTGAGTTCAAGACAATATTCTTTAATTTTAGAATTTTTATTGAAAAACAACACCAATATTGTATCAAAACAATAAGAACAGATGGTGGAGGTGAATTCATTCACAATCAGTTTATCACATATCTTGCACACAATGGCATCAGACATGAGATGACATGTCCACATACCCCAAAACAAAATGGAGATGCTGAGTCAAAACACAGACACATTGTAGATGTTGGAAGAACTCTACTGATTCAATCTGGTCTAAGTGCAACTTTCTGGGTGGAAGCTTTTGCAACAGCTAACTACACCATTAACAGATTTCCAACAAAAGCATTGAACTCAAGGATACCATATGAAGCATTACACAAAAAGCTACCAGACTATCACTATCTCAGAAGTTTTGGTTCCCTGTGCTATCCTTGGTTAAGACCTTATGTAGCTAATAAACTAGAACCAAGAAGTACTGCTTCTGTTTTTGTAGGCTACAACTCTTTTCAAAAAGGTTACAAATGTGTAGACACAAAGACTGGCAAAATCTTTGTTTCAAGACATGTGCAATTCAAGGAAAATATTTTCCCACTCAAAAATGGTGATAATTCAAGCTATATCAACTCAATTCTACCAATAACACCAGAATCAGACAATTCAACTGACAGCACCAGTTCATCTGCACAAACTCAAGAAATGTGCATAGTACCATCTACACTAAACAACTCAACAGGAACTAATCCTCAGAATACAATCTCAACAACTACTCTAAATGAACACAATATGCAAACCAGAGCTAAATCTGGTATCCATAAGCCAAAAGTCTACTCCACCAAACACTCCTTTTCAACAATTATCTCCAGTCAAATACCACCAGTTACACCAACATGCTATACCCAAGCAAGCAAATACCCAGAATGGAGACAAGCATTTGCAGATGAGTACAATGCTCTCCAGTCTGCAGCAACTTGGACAAAAGTTGCATATCATCCTTCAATGAATCTAGTAGGCTGCAAATGGGTGTTCAGGCTTAAATATAATCCTGATGGCACTATATCATGGTACAAAGCAAGACTAGTTGCCAAGGGATTTCATCAACAGGAAGGCATAGATTATACAGAAATATTCAGTCCTGTAGCCAAGTCATGCACCATCAGAATTCTAATCACTCTTGCTGTCAACTTGGACTGGAATATCAATCAATTGGATGTAAGCAATGCTTTCTTACATGGAAACTTTTCAGAGGATATCTACATGACTCAACCACCAGGGTTTATAGATCAAGCTAATCCACATTATGTTTGCAAGTTAAACAAATCACTTTATGGACTAAAACAGGCTCCAAGAGCATGGTATGGTAAGCTAGCAAATGTACTTTTCTCTTTTGGATTTCTTTCATCAACTGCTGATAATTCACTATTAATACAAAGCCTAGAATCAACAGTCACTTACATACTATTATATGTAGATGACATACTCATTACAGGAAATTCACAGTTGCACTGCAATGAGTTAATTGGCAAGTTACAAAACAGCTTTCCAGTTAAAAATATGGGTAGTTTACACTATTTCTTAGGACTTGAAGTGAGAAGAAATGCTAACTCTTTATGTCTCTCTCAAACCAAGTATGCTCTAGATCTTTTGGAGAAACACAATATGTCTGGAGCAAAACCATGTGCTTCTCCAATTCCACCAAACCAGCATGTGCAAAGTGAGCAAGCCAAGCTTCTTTCTGATCCTACCCTCTATAGATCTTTGGTTGGTGCACTACAATACTTGACATGGATAAGACCAGAAATCTCATTTGCAGTAAATAAGGTGTGTCAGTTCATGCATGCCCCAACAACAGAACATCTGACAGCAGCAAAAAGAATCTTAAGATATGTAAAGGGAACAGTTGAGTATGGTTTACACTTTACTAAAGGTAAACATACATTAAAAGGCTACAATGATGCAGACTGGGCAGGAGACTTAGCTACAAGAAGAAGTACTGGTGGTTATGGAGTATTCTTAGGAAACAACATGGTATCCTGGTCAAGTAAAAGACAACCAACAGTAGCTAGATTATCCACTGAAGCTGAGTCAGAAATCTAGCTAATACTGCAGCAGAGGTAATCTGGGTAAGCAAACTTCTAACTGAAATGCACTTTCCACTGGACACAACACCAACTTTGTTCTGTGACAATATAAGTGCAATTTCTTACTCTTCTAATCCTGTGTTTCACACAAGAATGAAACATTTATTAATTGACTACAATTTTGTAAGGGAATTAGTAAAGTCCAATGAGCTTAGAATATCATACATCTCAACAGTTGATCAATCAGCAAATGTATTTACAAAAGGGTTCAGTGGTCCAAGATTCCAGTTTCTCAGAAGCAAACTCTGTGTGCTCCCTGCATCCACAACAGAGTTTGAGGGGGGCTAATAGACACCTGACTTTCTTACACTTAGATTACACCTCACTTAAATCTCCGCCAAAGGTTCAAGCCCTTGGTTCAGTCTCAACACCAAATAGTTAGGGTCCTCAAAGTGTACGTTAGCATTCAATGCTGTGTACGTTAGCTTTAGAAGTTCTGTTTTCCTCCCTATATAAGAACAAGCTTTCCCAAACATGCTTTGTGTGTGATTCATTCTCTGTAAATTGTGTTGGTGAAAGATTGAGTTCTGCTCTCATTGTTAACAACCCAAGATTCATTTTCATTCTCTGCAACACTATCTTGTTCTTTATTTTCTTGTTTTTTATCTTCTATTATTACTGTTGTTGTGCTCTTGTTCTTTATTCCTTGTTTTGATTGACCTAAGAATTTAACCTTATTTACCTAATTGCATGTTATTTGCAGCTATTCAACACTCTTATGCTGTTACTGATCTTTGATGAAGTTAATACTCTTCATCTCACTTTTGTTAGGTAGAATCTTGATCAACTTTTCGCATTCTTTTTCAGGCAACTATTGCAAACTTTGAACTAGTTTCTAGTCATTTTTTCCCGCACATTCCACTACCATGGTCACCAATCTGCTGTTGTTACAAACGTGGATAATTGTGGTCTTTGATCATTGATTCGTGAATTTGTCGACTGGTTTCTATAGTTGTGGAAGTGTAATTCTAGTGTAGTGTTTACTCATTCTTATAATATTCTTATAGCAAACTTTTGTTTTTATATAACATCGTTAATTTGTTATGGCAATTACAAAAATAGAACCAAAAAATTAGATATTCGGGATAGAAATGATTCCATCTTGAACTGTGTATTCCCAAGTTTGTGAAGTTTATAGTATCGTATCACTATCTTGTTTGTAGTTGTCTTTCATGGCTGTAGTTTCTGTGATGTTCTTAGTTAAACACAAAAGGAATTAATAGGCATAAGAGTTATCGCCTTCTCCCAATTCTCTTTGACCCCTGGTCAGTTTCCAGATTGTTTTGTGTACCAAATCTTCACTTTTCTGTAGAATGTAGTTCAATCCCACACAACGCATGAAAGAATGTTTGTGCATCTTGAAGGTTTCTTAAAATTGTTAAAAGTTTAACCGTTACTAGGAATTTGATTTGTTTGTTATTTTTGAAAAAAAATCTAGCTACTGATTCATAAACATGCAGATAGAACTGGGAAGCAGCCACCTTAGTAACTCGATACCTTTTTTTTATATTCAAAGAGAAATCTGCAGGAACTTGAAAAAATCACCAACTGTCACATGGCTTCAATGGAGATGAGAGTTTTGGTTGAGGTCTGCCTAATAACGTCGCAGTTGCTGAAGCACCAGCAATTGGTCCTTCGGATGCATCTGCATTCATTCCTGCTGTGTTTACCTCATTGACCACAGTCCTCATCGGATACCATTTCTAAGTTTGATTATCAAAGACAAATTCTGCATCTGAATTCTATACTGAGTATACTTATCACGGATTTGATGATGGTTTTGTTTCAATTTATATACTCCCTCCGTTTCAGGAAAAGAATTACTTTCTCTTTAAATTTTTGTTCCAACAAAAGAGTTACTTTAATTTTCAATATAACAAACTTTCAAAACTACCCTTATATTTTAAAAAAATGTTATTATTCTCACTATAAAGATATGTAGTACTAAACTTTTTGTTAGGGTAAATCTGGAAATAAATTACAAAAATTATTCTCTCTCATCTTGCCTTAACAATTGTGCAAATAGGAAAAGTAAATCTTTTCCTGAAACGGAGGGAGTATTTTTTTATTTTGTGATCTTATTATTTGAGGAGTGAAAAAATTCCTTTCATCTGTAAACTCAGTTTTTTAGGGTGAGGTTGATGGGCATCATTGTCGCACCAATACCAATTTTATGTAATTCCAAAACATATTGGGATAGATCACAAATTTTCTAATAAATATGCTTGTTAAAAACATGTGACTTTTTGTGAAACGATCAAGCTGATCAGGTTTCAGACTTTTTGTGAAACGATCAAGCTGATCAGGTTTCAGACTATTCTTTTTACTCCTTGTTCATAATCCTTAATCAATCATGAAAGAATTAAACGATCAACTTGATTATCAACAAGTTAATCAGGTTTCAGGAAATTTTCTGTAGTCTGTTATCTAGCTCATCTAAATGTGCATTGGATTTCATATGCACATCAAAGACATTTAACACGTGTAACTAACAATACATAAACATGGAAAAAAGGTATTTTCTTTTTGGACACGTAAAGCAGTCCAAAAATTAGCGTCGCTATATGCCACCCTACACTTTTGAAACATTACAATTACTTCACGCGTCCATAGATTGGTTTATGGACAAGCTCATAAACACAAAATGGGCATGGTTAAATGGTTTCTTTTGGACACGTATTGGGGAACATGGTTTTTAATGGATCCAACATACATGTCAAAATTCATAATGTGACCATAGATTAGTCTATGGACATGCATAATAACAAACTCAAGCTTAACGTGGCTAAATAGTGTTTTTTGGACACGTACTAGGGAAGGTGGTTTTCAATGGACCTAACAGCCATGCAAAAATTTATAACGTGGCTAAAATCACTAGTAATGGACACGCCAATAACCCATGACATGGCTATATGATAGATTTACGACATATAGACACGCCAAAAATAAAAAAGGTGGCCAAAAAAAATTAAGTGGCGTAGCGAAAGCCTTTTTTTGTACTAGTGGAAGTCAAGTTCTACAAATGGAGAAGGACGAAAGACCAAATTCAACTCATTCAAATCCAGAATTTATTATTATCGTCATCTTGAAGAGAACGAGAATACGAAGTGAACGCAAAAAGAATGAGGTCATTCCGAGTTCGGACGAAGAAGTTATGGACAAAACAGCCGAAACAAGAAAAAGGTCATTTACTGCACTAGAATCGGCATTGCTCATAGGAAATTGTCAATATCGACTATAGCAAGTTTTGGGAAACAGAATTTGATCTATTTTGGTCATAGAGTCGGCATAGGTCATGGAAATCGTCTATGACGATTGTGGCTAACCTATTGTGTCCGTTTTGACGTATTTTGGACTTCTAAATTGATACAACTTAGTCCCAGTGGGATTCTAATCCGTAGAAAGAGATGATACTTGAGGGACAAGCATTGAAGGCTATAAAAGAAGACATTCAAGGCTCAAACAAGACATCTTTTGAAGTAATCTCTTATCTTCTACCTCTCATATCACATCTTCTACTTAAAAAACCTATGGTTTTCCCCTTAAGGGGAAACCAATCTTCTTCTTTGTATATTTTCCATGGGTTTTAGTAAACCTATGATTAGCTAATTCTTCTATTGGTTGTGGATGTAGTTTGGAAGTCCTAAACATATGAATCAATCTGGATGATTATTATTAATATTCAAGATCTCTTTTTATCGTTCATATTTTATGGTGTATAACAATTATGTGATTGTGTTCATATAATATGATTGGTTCTCTTGAATGTTTAAGTTGCAAACTATATAAGTTTGGGAGATTTTCTATAGCTAGTTAGGGGTCTTAGGTATTTTTATCAGGAACCTTAGCAACAAGTAGAAATTTATGATTACTATCGGTGCGAATCGTGAAGGAGTCTCAAGTAAAGATTGGCCTAGGTTGAATATGCCACGATAAGTGCGATTATTTCCCATGAATAACTCGTCTCACGGATATTAATGCTTTCCTCAAGTTGAATCTATTAGCAATAAGCACTAGGTTATTTGGTGGAAAAGAATTCGAATATTAGCGATTGCAGTCTGTGTTCACATGTGGAGGCGTAATGAAGTATTACACTGATTAGGGATACTTTAGGGTTATTGGTACGAAGAGAGAACGAATGGTGGGTCTAATCGATTGAGGAGTATGAATTGCGATGGAAGATAAAACCCTTAACTAGTATTTTCTCACCTTGATCTTAATTTTTATTTACTTTATTTTCACTAGTATAGTTTAGTTTAACTACCTACAATCCCCCTTCGGTTATATAACAAGTTAAAAAGAAATAACAATTCACAGCTCCTCGTGGGAACAATCCTTACTACCGCTATATTATTTGTTAGTATTAGTGGGAAATATCTGAAGTAATTTGCTCGGTAAATAACACGCATTAGCAATGTGGCAATACATCCACTACGAGAAGGTAATAAGTAGTGGGACAGTTAGGAGTAGTGGTCATACAGTCCTTATGACTCAGCAAACATGACTCCACTGCAATCTCCACGATCATCACTTCTCCATCTCTTCATAACTTCCACAACTTACGAAAAATCAGTGTGTTCACTACAAGACTATAAAATAGATTGTTTTATCTATTCTAAACAAGAAGATAACAAAGATGGATCCCAGAGATAATCCATTCTTCAATTACTCACTACTATTTTTATCGCACATTGATTTATCAATCTTTTCTGCTTTCCTCCCCTGAGATCAACCCTTCATCTCCACCTTTGTGATCGAAGCAAGACGTGAATGGCCAATTCTTGGTTTAGGCTCGTCTTGTACGATTTTCTGTACATTTGTTTTTCACTCTAAAACATTTATGAAAGCAGTAAGTCGAATAGTTGTGCGCAAGCTTGTAAGTGACAAGACTTATAAATGGCACAAATTTGCAAGTGTTTGAAGAAGTTCTCGAGGAACAGGCATAAAGTAATTAGTATATCCGCGAGATCTAGGCTAGGCTAGCGCCATGAGTTGTGGAATGTCCTTTAGGGATGATGTTATGAGGGTCATGCACCCTCAGGGAAAGGAATGGCTGCCGCTAGCTTAAAGCTTGCACCGTGGGAATTCTGGCGCTGGCACTAGGCCATCGCCATGATATGTCCATGAGGAACGGTTTCTCATTAGCGACGTTTCCTCAGAAAAGGGGAAGATTTTGCACTAGCTTGGGGATAGCGTCATAAGAGTTCTGGCGATAGCACTAGGCCAGCGCCATGGACATGACGCGTCCCTAAAGGACGGTGTCTTGTGAGCGACGCTTCCTTAGGGAAAGAGAAGAGGTGGTGCTATCTTGGAGCTAGCCCCATGAGAGTTATGGCAATGGCACTAGGCCAGTTCCATGTCCATGACACATCCGTAATGGACAATGGATTATGAGTTATGTTTCCTCAAGGACGGGAGGAGGTGGCGCCTCCTTCTGGATCAGACCTTGTGCTTCTTTGAGGAGCGTTGCTAGGGAAATGACGCTTCCTTTAGGAACATAGCTAAGTTAGACTTGGGAGATGACCATCCAGATGTTATTCCTATTGCCTATAAATTAATATATTAATGTTGTTCAGATAAGAAATCATATTTTGATACAAAGTCAGAAAATATGCACGTATATTTCCATGTTTTTGTTGTTGGGCAGAGGGCAACTTTACAGTTTTTTCCCTTGTCAAAAATCCACCATCAACATTAAATCTCCTGCTTAGTGAGGAACAATATTGTTTTACAGTAAGCACTAGATGGTGACAATATGTTTCCAACAATCATATGAAGTCAAAATTCAAGAATAAAAGAAGATACACTTAGCTTTTATCTCTAGGGATGGGATAGATACTCCTTATCATTAACCCTAGATAGGATTAATGGATACTAGTATTGATTCCATGGGAATTAATCCATTCATAGCTTGGTGTATTTTTGGCGCCAAGGCTTCATGGGCATTGAATTGGTTCCTTTGAATCACAAGAAGAGCATCCATTTATAAACTCGCATAACAAACCTCTTTTTCTCTAATTTGATCTTGTCTCCTACCTTTCCTCTTATTCTTCTTCTTCTTCTTTTTTCTGCTAAAAAGCTATATCGAGTGAACTAGTACTCCGATGTTAGCGAGAACGTAAACCTGCTCATTACGGTCAAGATTCTTAGTAAGGACCTGAGCTTCCTTATCGAAGTTACGCTGCTAGCGAGGAATTGAGCTTACTTCCTCTAGTTGGTGTTGTCAAGTGAGAGGGTTGAACTTGATCCTCGTATTGGGGTTATCAAGAAAAACGGAACTGCTCCCTGAAATATGATGTTATTAGGGTTTTCACTTCCTCGTTTTAGCGCTGGTGGATAAAGAGTGAAGCCTGCTCCTCAAGTACACGCTGCTAGCAAGGACCTAAATTGCTTCCTCAGGAACAAGGTTGGAAGAGATGTTGCCTCCTTGATTTCATGTTAACAAAGAGTGATGCTTCATAGAGTTTGCATTGTCGAGTGAGAACTGAGTTGTTTCTTCAAGTTACTGTTGTTAGAAAGGCGAGAAGGTTGAACTATTTCCTAGAGTAAGTGTTTTTGGAGGAAAGAGAATTGAACCTCCTCACGGGAGTAAGATAGGAATCCCTTAGCGTTAACCCTAGATGGTATTAACATATGTCAGTATTGATGCATGAAACTTGGTAGTGAGTAGCCAAGAAACGTTGAACAAAGGTCCATGGGTTGGATGTGGCAATGTCCTCCTTGGATATTTTTATCCTTATCTTTGTCATTGGTAACCTCTTTATTGACAGTACGTCTAAAATTTGCTTAACTCTGTCACTATCCCAAAGAACTTCAACAGTCGGCTCCAAAGTATCAATTGCTGACTACACCCAGATCCAACCTCTTCAGAAGAAGTCTTCGTTGAATTATCAAAAATTCAAAATTTAGGGATTCGTATTCATCTACTAAAGAGAATAGATTATTGTTGTCATCCCAATCTTTTCAAACTCATGACAGACACATTTTTGTGTCTGATTTGTCTCAATTCTTTATATTGATAGTGCTCGATTGTATACTAGTTGTGTTATTTTATGTGTTTGTAGGTATTTTTGGGAAATAAACATTGTTAGAAAAATTGGCTCGAAAAAGTGTTAAAGGCACCCCAAGGATTGGTTCAGGGCACCCCAGCTGATAAAGGCACCCACTATTTGGTTCAGGGCACCCACCACCTCTTTAAAATTCAAAAAAGGATATTGGCGGGAATTCCTCCTCATCATCTACGTGAATTAATTATCACTTTTTGGTGCCGCCGACGCGGACTTGTTTTTAGAATTGTTTTTAGATTTTTTTTAATTAGGTTAATTAAGTTGATTAGTTTAGTTAGATTTTTATTTTTATTTGTTCTATTTTACGTTTTCGGGTATTTTTCTTTGTATTACAGGTTTTGGATCAAAAAGAAATTGGAGTCAAAGATTATATTGGTTGATTGAAGACTTGGATTCAAAGATAAATCGAAAAGAACAGAAGAAAAAAAGACAAGATTTTTTTAGTTAATTTTTTTAATTTTTTTAGGGTTTTTATTTTTCTTTTTAGAAAATTGTATTAGGAAATTCTTATTATTTTTTTAATTATTTTAGGTATTTTTATATTTTTTCTTATTTTTGGACTTTGGACTTTGAACTTTTGAACTTTTGAACTTTATTATTAATTTTTAAACCTTACGGAAGGATATTTAAATATAAACTGCAACAGGGAAGGACGACAATTACGATATTGTCTCGGCCCCTCGGGTTTGTACACTGACACAGGAGTTGGTGGCCCGAGTCGACTTCAACGGTTCATCGCCCGTCTAGTACGGGAGGTAAGACTCTAACCACCCACGAATCCCCTGTCAGTGGGTTTTCTGTATTCCTTCGTAATGCATATATGTTGAGGACTTGAATACGGAATTTACTTTTCTAGTAAAGGGTAGAAACTGGCCATATAAGATAAAGGTTCGGATTTCATCACGGTATCCTTTCTTCCCGATTTAGGAACATGTTAGCTACGCGAACCTAAGCCTAAAAATTGACTAGAAAGAGACTTATAAGGTAACGAGCTTATTGGAAAATCATTCAAAATGACTGTATTGGTTACTTTGTTAGCCTAACTTAAAGTTCAGGAAGATTATTTTAAGTTGATTCGAGCCGCCTTGTAACCGAAGGAAACATCGTTTAAGAGGCAGGGTTATCAAAGCTCCTTAGAGCTTATGCTGCTTCTATTCGACTTAATCTAATTCGAATCGTTCAAAGAGATTTGCTAAAATTGTAACTATTTACCTTTTGGAAGAATAAAAGCTGGTCTAGGAATAATCTAAATGGAGTCATCATGCTTTTTGTTTGCTAGATTCAATAGGTTTGATTTGGTTGAGTCGACCTTTTTTGTGTTTATGTAGAACCCCTTCCGGTAGGATTTATTTTTAAAGTTTAATTTTGTAAATATTAAGAAGTTTTTGTTAGAAAATGTCGAACTGGTATTATGAAGACCAATACAATGAATATCCGACTGAATTTCAAAATAGATATTATCCGTACTATCAACATGGTGTGGATAATAGTCGGGACCACCACCAACCTTTTGGAGGTTATTGCTCATACCAAGGTGATTCCAATTACTATTCATACATACACCCATCTTATGAACATGAAAATGAGCAAAATTCGAGTTCTTTGTCTTGGAGGGATGCCCTAAACCAGTTGTAATCTAGTACTCATCATGAACCTATTATGCCTCTAGAAGAATCACTCAAGAAGATATATGAGATGACAAATAGGCTTGAATCAAGTGTGAGAGGAACAATTAACAGTCCAACTCTTTCTCTAGAAGAATCCCTCAAGTAGTTGACTGAGAATATAAATAGATTGAATGAAAGTCTTGCAAAGAGTACTATTGCTCAAAATGATCTTAATTTCCAATATAGTGCTACCCTTGATAATTTTTCATCTAGTCAAGAGGACGAGGATAAAATTGGTAACACTACTTATTTAGACGAGGTTCAAACATCTTTATATTATTATGATGATGAGGATAGTATTGGTGAGGAACTTGAAATATACAGGTAGAGTGATCAAGAAATTGTCACTCCAATTATGCTTCATGATGATAGTGTTATTTCTGGTTCAAATCCAAATAATTTTAATGATTATTCACTTATTCAAAAAGAAGAGGATTTGACTAGAGCTACCATTGTTTTAGACGATGTAGATTTTCTTGTTTTGAAGCCGATAATGGTTTAAAGGAACAAGTTTTTCCTGAGACTAGTGATTTAGAGTCTAACGATTCGAAGACAAAAGTCTCTGACGAAGATGATAGATTCTTAAAGAATTTAAATGTGATAGAGGATGATTGATTCAGGTTAATAGAATAGTTTCCCTAGTGGATTTTGTTGTCCTATACACCCAACCTTTTCAGGTCCTAGAGGCTCAAATACCAATGATCTTAGGACGTCCCTTTTTAGCTACATATAATGTCGTCATCAATTATGGAAATGGAATAATTAATTTGTCTTTTGGTAACTTGACTATTGAACTGAATCTATTTAGTATGAGTATACAACCTTCTTATGAGATCTATGATTTATAAGAAGTGAACATAACTAGTACTTCAGTTCAGAAATATTTGCCAAACACTTTGTTAGAAGATCCATTAGAGAAATGCCTAGCCATTTTGGGTTTGATGTTGAGGATGATAGTGTTATTAATGAGGTGAATACTTTGTTAGATTCTGCACCTTTGATGTACACTTATAATATATGGAAATCTAAGTTTGAACTTCTACCAGTTTATAAGTCTACCTTATTTCCTTCTATAGAGGAAGCTGAGTGTAGTTCTGACCTTAAGGGCCCTAGAAGCCAACCAACAGTTTTTAGTCCATCTGAGAGTAATGTCCATCCTAAGTTTGGGGGTACCGATGATTCTTGTGATTGTCAAGTATCCCTGCTTAAAGTTGCTCACTTTGGACTTGACATAGGCACCTCTACCATTTTACAAGATCATCTTCAAACTAGATTCCCTAAGCCTGTTGATAAAGAAGTTCAGTTGTTAGAGACCCATCCTCTGGTTAATATGGTCTACCCAGGAAATAATACCAAAATTGACTTTGTTTTCCCACCAAATTATTTTCTTCCATATGGGGGAACGTTTGAATTTCAAATGTGTCAGTTATTAAGTTTTGAGACTAAGCCTAATTATTTTAGGAGATTGGAATCGACACATTTACTTAAGAATGACCACCATTTTCATAGTAGTCAACTTTGTGGGTAAAATCTGTTTGACTTTGAGGATCCACAATTATTCAGGTTATTATTATGTGTCTTAAATTTGTTAGTTGAGTTATTCAAGACTCTACAACCTGATCCTCCGGATCCTGCCTATGGGGAAATTCAGGCTAAAGAGATTTATCTAGACCCTTTCATAGAGCCCGAACCTGAACCTCAATTAGATGTAGTTGTCTTAAACAAGACATTAGATAGGAATAAGGTTGTACTCTGTTTGTTCACTTTTTGGGCCTGCTGAAGTTTTCTTCTATTTTGGATAACATTATTTTATTCAGATGACCCGTAGTTGTTCCAACTATTTCTATATGATTTTATGAGGTGACTAATTCTTTCTTAGTCTGAATGAAGACTTTAAACTTAACACTTCTTGGGAGGTAACCCATGCTCATGCGACACGGTAATATCTTTCCTTAACTCCTTTCTTTCGATTGGTAACAGTTTCTCCTTGTTCATGCTTTTAATCATTCATCTTTAAAACATTGAGGACAATGTTAGATTTAAGTTTGGGGGTAAGGGAGAAAATTTTATTGAAATATGAAACTCCAAAATCTAGAAACTTGTGAACAATTCAGGATGACACTAACCATTCTAGGTTGAAGGAAACTTAGTTATTTTTCTATAGGAATTGGTGCTCCCAGCTAAATGGTCTATTTATAAAAGGATGCTTATCTCAGGTGTTAGAAATAACATGATAGTTGTCACCATGGAGTCTATCTCGACCAAATCACCTTTTGTTTTTATTTTTGTAATTTTTGTGTTTCTGTAAGTGATTTGGTGGGGCACCAATACCGAATTGTTATCGCCATCAGGATAAAGTAGAGTATTTGAGATCAAGCCCCATTATTGTATTATTTAGACCACTATTCAAAAAAATAAAAAATAAAAATCGAGTATTGCCACTTTGATAGCAGTATGTGTGTGTTCTCCCTGTCTTCGTCGCCTAAGAAAGCGTGGAACGCAGGATCCATGATAACTATCATATACAATGATGATAAAGAGCATGTGCTTGGATTCATTTGATCCAATCATGTTGTCAGTACATTTAAAAATAGAAAATAATTGTTTTATTTTCAATAAATCGACCGTTGAACCCTTGTATATACCAACTGAGTCGATATTAGGAGTAAGACTAGTGGGAGCGTATCTCAATCCATTAGGATTCATCCTGGCACTGACCTTCAGACAGATATGGGAAACACCGTTCACCTTAGTCAACATGCGCGAACTTTATTTTGTCCACATCCATATTCCAAATCTTTTCATGTGATTGTACTTTGATAGATTCCGAGTATCATGGTTGAACGACTATCTAAGTAGAGTTTTGAATTCTTGTATGAATTTTAGTACGCTGAGTGAAAACTCATGTACAATAATTGGACTCATATAAGGTAATGATTCCCATAGTCGAAAAATTTAGTATGTCAACTAAAAAGCTTGTTTAGTGTTAACTCTCAATTGTTCACAGGTAGCTAGGGTTTCGAGTAAAGATTTTGTGGGTATATCTCTTGTAAACCCTCACGAGACAAAACTCGTCTGATAGGGACACCTATGGGCTTAAAGGATTGCTGCACACGCTAAGGGCAATCGCGATGCCTGCGAAAGTGAGTTAGGATTGATTTTTATTTTCTGGATTTGATTTTCTCGAGGACTAGCAAATAATAAGTTTGGGGGTATTTGATAGACATAATTTTGTGTCTGATTTGTCGCAATTCTTTATATTGATAGTGCTCGATTGTGTACTAATTGTGTTATTTTATAAGTTTGTAGGTATTTTTAGGAAATAAACATTGTTGGAAAAATTGGCTCGAAAAAGTGTTAAAGGCACCCAAGGATTGGATAAGGGCACCCCAGCTGATAAAGGCACCCACTATTTGGTTCATGTATCCCACAACCTCTTTAAAATTCAAAAAAGGATATTGGCGGGAATTCCTCCTTATTATCTACCTGAATTTATTATCGGCTTTTTGTAGAAATGAAAGAGTTTTAAGGAAATAATATTTTTGCCTTAATACAAGTAAGAGTTGTACATTATTTGGAAACCTCAAAATCAAAAAGATATCTATTGAATCATTATCCAGTTGCCGCAAAAAGGAAAAAAGATATTTTTGAATCTATGTAAAAAAGGATGATACTATCTCCTTTAGGATTTCGTATATTATTGAGACACGCTAAGGAAAAAGAATCAAAACAGATCGAGAGTTTGGTAACATCGAGGATTCTCATTAAAACAAAAATTATCTCGAAAATATTTATCATTAAAAGATTAGGTTTGTGAAGATCTGTGACATGATTTGGAGGTGTAATGATGCTTTAATATAAATATGGGGTCGAATAGAAGCATTTGGGGGGCTGGCAGAGGCCAGATGCACGAGAAATCAATCCAGAAAAAATTATGTTGCTGCTGCTGCTGAAGAGCACGAAGAACAGAGGCTACAACAACGGTTTCTTCAACCCATTAGCCACGGTTTCTTCATCCATTTGCAACAGATATCTTCGTATTTGCATTATTTATCTTCAGCTGCAACGGTTTCTTCAACACATCTGAAACGGATATCTTAGCATCTGCAATGTTTATTTCAAGCTCTATTGCAACAGTTACTCTGTAACGTCCATAAAACGTTGCAGATTTCATGTTACATTACTTTAGCTTCTTTTCATCTTTCAAGCACTTTTTGAGCTATGTACCAATCTTTTGAGGGTGTTTTGAGCAATATGAGCTAATCCCCATCACTGAGGCAAGGAGGAAGCCATTTTTCAATGATTAATTGGTAGCTTTTAATGATTCTTTTATGACTTTTGCATTTATTTTTAATTGAAATTACGATTTTTCTTAATTGATTGTGATTTTATTTGATGGTTTATGCTGGGACCTAGAGTTTTTGACAAGCCATGCTTGTGATTTACAATTGATATTTTAAAAATCTACTTTTGGCAAAAACTAAAGTCACTTATTTGAGCTAGAATTGCGTAGAATTATTATTTTTTGGAACCAAATAAAAGTGGTTAATGGTGAAATCCATAACCTAAGTATTTGTGAATATTATTTTCATATTTTGTGTATATTTTTAGTTTAAAATTAATTTATTGAATCTAAAATCAATCTTCACAAGTTAGAGAGTTTGAAACCCTTTCTTACCACTATAAAAAAAATAATCAACTCACCATTCTCAGGATCTCTAGAATATGGCTTTCTCGCATAACACCATGTACGATAACAGTGGCTAAACCAGGATCGTTCTCTTGTCAAGCGCAGTTCGTGGATGCCAAACCCAGTAAGATCATCCTTCCTCCTTTGTATACTTTTAATGATCATAGATGATTGACTATGATGATCATGGAGTTTTTTTTTAGGTATCCCGGGTTAAGAAAATACCGTATAAGCTGAGAAACAAGACTGTTAGGGCTTGCGGCACTTCTTCGAATATCATTGGGTCTACTAAACCCGCCTTAGTAAGTATTTTTTTATCAATTTATTTGAATCCTTAGACTCGATCAGTTAAGTATTCTTATGTGCATGTTTATACGTACAAAGGGAAGAAGAAAGCTGAAGAGTTTGCTCTGGCTGAAGATGATAGCAATATAGACTTTGAGACTGAAAATTCTTTTTTTAAGTTAAAAAAAAAATGTACTGAAAATAGTACTTTCTGTAGGTTCGAGAGATCAAAATTGTACAAGACGAGCCTAAACCGAGAAATGGCCGTTCACATCTTGATTCTGTCACAAAGGTGGAGATGATGGGTTGATCTTAAGGGAAAGAAGCAAAAAAGGTTGAGAAATCACTGTGTGAAAAATGGTAGTGTGCAGTTGAAGACTGGATTATCTCTGGGATATATCTCTTTTATGTTCTTGTTTTTGAATATATGAAGCCATCTATTTTATAGTCTTGTAGTGAACACACTGATTTCTCGTAAGTTGTGGAAGTTATAAAGAGATGGAGTAGTGATGATTGTTGATGGGATTTTAAATAAATGTTGCAAGTATACGTCTGTCGATCGTAAAATATACATATGTGGTTCGTCACAGAGATTTCAAAAGTGCAATTCTTAACTTTAAACAGATAAAGTGTTAAAGTGGATCAATAGATTGAGATGGTAATTCTTTCCTAAAATCCTAAAAATGCAGAGAATACTAAAAATGATTTTGTATTCAAATAAAGAAAAACTTGGGATTCAAGATTCCATCACTACTATGCAAACTAGATTGCTGCAATGGTTTTCTGTAATATTCTCTGTTAAATTACACAAGACGACTTAAGAAAATTATATATGTCTCGAAAAATACAAAGTTTTAATCAATTGATATTTCTCAAAATGCTAATAATTTGATTCATTATAAGATGCAAGTCTCTGAAAAGAATATGTAACTCATTAAATTAAACATTAATTAGGGCACATGAAGAAATTATTATCGTGATTAATCAAGAAAATATGACCAAGAGAATTGTTATATTGAAATGATTATAACATACTAGCAAACATAGTAGGATTTCCTCTTAAATCCTAGATGAGGAGTTTATCTACTCATGGCAAGAAAAAGAGAAGAAAATTGATTAAGCATTGAATTTATTAATGTGGAAATGCTTATATTTTTTTTTTCCTTTTTTTGTCGAATTAAAGACAAATATTTAGAGCAGTTGAATAAAACACTTTCTTTAGGTGTAGTGAAATAAAAATTGTTGCTAGAGAAGTTGAGAAAACACTATCGTCGTAGCAGTTGAATAGGAAGGAAACATCCACGGTTTCCAGCAACAGTTCTAGAGCGCATTTTGTTCTTCTTCTCTTCTCGATGTGTAGTTGCAGAGTTTCTGAAATTCCATTCTTTTGCCTATGTGGCTCTCTTACCTCACCACTGATGCTCTTCTCGACTCTCTATTTAAATGTAACCCCCAAATCTCCACCAAATCTTCAAAGAATATTTAGTTTTAAGAATAATATTCTCGGGAATATTTTCTTTCTCGATTAATTGATGCTCGATCAAGTTATTTCCTTTTCGTTGCCTTAACTTTCATATAGAATATAAAATATAAAATAAGATAAAAACAAAGATTCCATGAAATTAGGGAAAAAATCCTAAGTTTCCCGTGATAGAGTTTCACTCTGATTTTTGTCAAGAATCAAATATAAGACGAGATTCCTTTGTAGATTGAACATGTTCAGAATGTGTGTAAATTCCTATTTAATAGGCAAGAAGATATTCTTGTCTTCAATTCTTCAAAATCTCTTCTAAATCACGTTATAATTTTTCACAGATTGATAAATAGAAATTCCCACCAAATTTTGTATTTGAATTTGAAAAGAAGGTGGTGCCCTTATCATAGATATGGGTCTTTTAACCAGAGTCATGGGTGCCTTTATAACTTTTTTGGGTGCCATTAACACTTTTTAAGTCAAATTTTCCAAAATAGCCAACTCCACAAAAATACCTAAAAAAATAGAAAGTAATAATAATAATACAAAAATTGAGTACTATCAATATAAATATGAGATCAAATAGGACATGAAAATGTGTCTATCAAATACCCCCAAACTTATATTTTGCTAAGTCTTCGAGCAAATCTACTCAAAAAACAGAATAAAAATCTAACTCACTTTTGTAGGAATCATGACTACACTTAGCACGTGCAGCAAGCCGTTAAACTCCTAGGTTACCCTAGCAGACGAGTGTTGTCTCGTAAGAGTTTACAAGAGCTATACCCACAAAACCTTTTATTTCAATTTCAAATTAGTCACAAGTATCCAAAGAGCTACGAGGACATAACGTTCTCCTCCTAATGCCAAGTAATTAAAAGTGCAAGAGAAATACATGCTAGCATGCTTAAACAATGAGAGAGAGATAGTATGACGGGTTGAACCAGTGCCAAAGATGTCTTTTTCCAGATGGACAGCGGACTAACAGAGCAACCGAATAAGAATTTCTCCTCGACTCTGCCTCACCAATAAGGTTTTATGAATTTTCACTCGTAAGAAGATTTTAAGGGTCATACTAGTGTGTAAGTAGGATTGAAGAGAGAATACTTACAAACTATTGATGGTAACCACTAGTACAAATCTTCACGTAGTCCACACTTGATCACCGTGTTCATAGGACTTTAGCCATGAATTTTTTTTACTCTAAAAGTGTGGTATCATGTGGTGTGACAACTGAGTATCTTTATGGCTACATAAATTTTGAATGACTATTACCATAATTTACCATGGCCATACCCCTATAAACGTGTCTATATGGTACACATTTTTGTTATGTAGTTAAGCATTTTCACTATCACCATGGCCATAAGATCCTTATAGACACAACTTGATTTGAGTGTGGATAGAGTTTACCTTAAAGCTACATGCATCTTATTTTAACCATGACTTTTGATGCCCAATTAAGCATCAATCAGCCGTGTAAAATTCGTTTTATCATGCCCAATTAATGAGTTATAGTCATCCTAAAGCCACATGAATTTATTTTAACCGTGGCCATCTCTATCATTTTTAATCAAATCAAAAAAAAAAAATAGCATGGTCAATTCATGACTTATAGCTATGTTGAATCTGTAATACCATGACCATCCCTATTTTCAGACATGTAAAAAACATTTTTACATGGCCAATTCATAAGTTATAGCTATGCCAAATATTTTTGATGTAGCTAATTTTTACCATTTGGAGACATAATCAGGTAAACCATTGGCCGTATTTCATATTCAGCCACAGGAAGGCAGCAATCTTTCGGGACCTGTTGGCCACGTATTTGTATCATATGTTGCGATGTAGGGACTATGGTCAATGATACAAATTATTCACTGATAAGTGCAGTTGTTTATTCAAAAATACTCTGATACTCTTAAATTTATGTAATTCAACTCTTTAATTATTATGGAAATTTTTTTGTCATTATATTTCATGAGAAAATGCGTAAAAGTAGAGAATTGAGTAAAAACATGGAACACATATTCAACACCATTCTTGGATCTTTGAAGTTCATCAAATTTAAGGAATCCAGTACCCTATCCTGATGTTATCTTGCATAAATAATTACTTTTTTCTATTTCAGCATTTTTCCTGCGAATGATGAACCGCCAACCCTACCCTTCGCCATGTTTTTCCATATCAGCTTTTAAGGCGGTTTCCTCTGCACCTCTCTTTAGCTTCTGAATAAGCACCTGCAAGAGAAAGCGGGAAAGGAAACAGATTCAATCGTCTGGATGGAATGTTGCATAGGAAACAAATACGATCTGTTTTAAGTATAATCTATGTCTTGATAATATTCATATAGAAAAATGAGAGATTGTTATAACTCTATATGCTCCATAATGACAAACAACTCTAATTTTGCAGTGACTTGAAAGGGGTTCCTGGAGAGATCAGTGACGCAACTCGGATACAAAGGAAATATGCCCAGTTGAAGCATGTCTCTGAGATGGTGAGTTGAGTTTGTCCATCAGTTGCCAAAGCCACTTTTCCATTTACTTCGTCTGGTAGTTTTTGGAATTATCAAAGCTATAAAACACAATGAAGACCCATTTAGAAACCACAACCACACATAATTCCAAGATTTCAAAACAAGAGTGAAACAGGAAGTCATGAGCAGAAAACAAACATAAAAATTTACTAGTTGTATTCTATGGAAAAGGCTCTACATCAATACTTGAGGCCTTAATTTAAATTTATGTAATGTAACAAACAAAAATTGCAGGCATAAGTAGTATAAAAGCCAACGTCATTATCTTTTCATATATTTGCATTCAATAACTGTAAAAGATGGCGCCAAAAAACATAATAAGCCTTGTCCACTAATATACAAATCTATATGATCATGGGCAAAAAAGAGAGGAAGAAACCAACACATACTGCCAACTATTTAGTTGCATCAAACAATAACATAATAAATTTGGGATCTCGTTGACATTAATGAACCTCATTCTCACAATTAGATGTTTCTAAACTGACATGAAAGATGCAAGAGAAGGTAAAGACACAACTATTCACAAAAACCCACTTCTAAATCTCTCTATAATAGATGAAACTGACTACAACCAAATCAACACAGAAATACAGAACACAGGGAACTGAAACAAATAAGCTCCTTTCACTACTCACCAAGTACAAACAATTGTGAATTTGTTTTATCTAATAATTAAGTTTACAATTACAAGCACATAGACCATAATAGACACAAATGAGTTACCTACAATAGCCATGATTCATCTGTAAAATCTTCTAATTATATCATCTAATTTATTCAAATAGAACAAAAATAAGAACCGAAACCTATTTGAGCAAGAAAAAAGAGAAAAACAAGTTCATAGGAGTTCAAACTTTGTTAGACATAACATAAAGAACACCACTTCCAGTCAAGAACTAAGTATAGCGGAAGTTTTAGTTGGAAACTCACTAGCTACATACCAGTTTAATAACTAGTGCAGTATGATAAGTTCTTACTTCTCAGTGATAGAAAGTAATGAATAAACTTAGAAACCTGAAACGCAAAAGTGATGAAAAAAAGTAAAAAAACATAAATCAGAAATAACACTAGTTTTATGGCATAAGGGAATTGACAATAGTTGTTTCACCACCTTCTCATGCTGCTACTGCTGAATTTTTGTACCTACATTAAAGCTGATACTCAGCTGGAGCACCACAATTATCCCCTAAAAACTCTCCTAGTGCTCCACCTCTTCGCCCACCACAGTACCCATCTCGGTCACCACCAAATATTGGTCTGTCACCAGCTTCATATTGAGGCCTAAATACACAGCAACAACAACATCAAAATCCGAAAATCAACACAACGCCTAAATACCTAAATCATCAAAACACAAATATAGGGTTGAGAAAAATACCCCAAACTTCATAATTTTATTGAGATGATTACTGGTTCTCTGAACATAAACCCTAATTTAATAAAAAAATCAAAATCAAATTAGAGATAGAGAGAACACCGACCTTCTTTTTCAAGGTCACCACCAGTATCAATATGTTATGTATCAGAGCTATATAGAGGGTGCCAGAACTAATGCAGAGGGGTGCCTCAAGTTGTTGAATGAGGTAAACTGGTATTTCACAAAAATGATGCAGGAATGAGGACTGTGCACAAAAAGATATTGGTGCAGTGGGTTGGGCAGTCTGAAGATGAGGCAACCTGGGAAGATTCGGCAACTATACAGCAACAGTTCCTAGGTTTTGTTATAGGAGGTCAGGTTTGACATCCTTGAGGACAAGGATGTTCTTGAGAAGGGGGTATTGTTATGTATCAGAGCTATACAGGGGGTGCCAGAACTAATGCAGAGGGGTGCCTCAAGTGCTAGTGTGGCCGAAGAAATAAGAGATGGGTGCAGTTAGTAATATTCAAGTTAATAGCGACACCTGTCGAGTTTAGGTTGGGTAAACATTAATGGTCCTAATTAGCCATTAGTTAGTGGTGGATTAGCCGTTGATTAGTTGATAGTTAGCTGTTGTCTTAGTCAGTATTTTGTGTTTGGTTCATATGGAAAACGTGAGCTTCACAGGTATAAAGGGATGAAGCCACAACCATTGTAAAGTCACTTTTCAATCAATAAAATTGTTTCTGTTTCCAATCTTCTCCAGCACATTTCCAGTCATTTTTCCTTCAACTCCATTAACATTTGTTCTTGAGATTCAAGGTCTCATAAATTGGTATCAGAGCGTAGATCTTGAGTGAAATACTAAACAAAATTTAATTGATTCTTAACTCTTAACAATGGAAAATCACACATCTAGAATAACAAATATGGAAGAAAGATGTGTTGGATTCAAAAATAAAGTGATGAGTATCAATGATAGAATATCAGGTCTATCCCTAGGACTCAATAGAGTTACTAGTAGAGTTGATGGACTTACTCACAGAATGGATGATGTATCCAATCAAATCAGTACCATGAGTGTACAGATGAACATTTTTATGCAAGAGTTCAGAGATAATGGTAGCCACACTCAAACTAGGCATGAGAATCAATCTCCTCCAGTAGGAATCGAGAGTACTGATGCTCCAGATGAATACAGGAACCAGAGAAGGGAAGTTAACAGCATACGTGGAAGAAATATACCACAGCCAAGAGTAGAACTTCTCAGATTTAGCAAAGGAGATGATCCAATGCTATGGATCTATAGAGTAGAGCAGTCTTTTAGATTCTATGAAATTCCAATGAATCAAAGAGTAACCACAGCTTCTTTTCAAATGGAAGGTGATGTTCTACAGTGGTTCTATTGGCAGGGGTATGATCACTCTAATCCTCCATGGAATGAATTTGTTAGAGAACTTTGCAAATAATTTGGTCCATCTGATTATGTGGACTTCACATCTTCTCTGTTCAAACTAAGGCAGACAGGTACTTACCAAGACTATGTCTCTAATTTTAGAAAATTTGATATCAGGACTACAGGATTTCCTCAAGAAGCTCTTAATAGTTGTTTCATTGGTGGACTCAAAGATGAGCTTAAGTATGATGTTCAATTACTTAAACCAGTTACAGTTCATGAAGCTATAAGTATAGGAGCTCAATTAGATTCTAAACTGAGAGCCTTAAGTTCTTATGCACCAAAAACAACATACAAAGTGTATAACCAGAATACAAACATAGTAAATACAGATCCAACAAAGAGTGTTCCTAGATTGGAATACAAGAAGATTTCTCCCTCAGCAGTAACTGATAGAACCTTGAATAACTTGTGTTATTACTGCAATGGAAAATGGTTTTGAGGACATACCTGTAAGGAAAGAGCATCTAAATCTGGAAATGCTCAAGCCTTGGTGTTAGACATAGTGGAGGAATTTTCAGAAAAGGAGAATGCTGACATTGCAAATAAAAGTATGGATTCTGCTCATTCACCAGCAACATTGGCATCCATTCAGTTAAGTGAGTGTGCATTATTTGGAGCTAATAATTTCCCTACTTCTAACACAATGAAGGTCACTGGAAAACTCAAAGGAATAGAAATGAAGGTGTTGTTGGATTCTGGCAGCACACATAACTTTGTAGACTCCAGACTCATCAAGAAACTGAATGGACACCACATTGTGAGAATGTAGTGAGTGTCATGGTGGCTGATGGTAGCACAATTAAAGGAGGTGGGTGATTCAAGAATTTTCCCCTGGAGATGGGCAGTTATAAGGGAAAGATTGATCTCCAGATGTTGCCCTAGGAGGTTGTGATATAGTCCTAGGAGTACAATGGCTATCCACATTGGGAAAGCTAATTTGGGATTTCTCTAAATTGACTCTGGAATTCACTGTGCAGGTCAGTCTCATATTATTGAACAACTGGTATCCACCACCTTATCCATATGTTGTTTCTGTGAAACAAGTGGAGAAAATGTTATATATAACAAAATTTGCTTATATTTTGTATAATTTGGAACGAAGAGATCAAATAAGCAACTCACATATGTCACCTCAAGAGAATGAAGGTCTCCAACAACTATTACAAGAGTATAAGGATTTATTTCTTATTCCTGACTCACTTCCTCCTTCAAGAAATTGTGATCACCACATTCCTCTAATACCCAATTCACAGCCTGTTAATAAAAAACCTTATTGATATGGGCCATTGCAGAAGAATGAAATTAAGGAAGCAGTGAGAGATCTACTAAGCTCAGGATTTATTAGACCCAGTCAGAGTCCTTTTGCTTCTCTAGTCTTGTTAGTAAAAAAGAAAGATGGTGCTTGGAGAATGTGCATGGATTACACGGACCTAAATAGTATGACAGTGAGGTATAACTATTCTATCCCTCTGATAGATGATTTACTAGATGAACTATTTGGTGCCCAAGTATTTTCTAAATTGGATATGAGGTCTGGATATCACCAAGTCAGAATGGATCCATCTGATGTGCATAACACAGCCTTTAGAACTCATGAAGGCTCGTATGAGTTCTTGGTGATGCCTTTTGGGCTCACTAATGCCCCTGCTACATTCCAGAGTCTAATGCATGAGATATTTAAGCCTTTTATGATGAAGTTCATCCTAGTATTCTTTGATGATATCTTGGTGTATAGTAAGAATTGGGAGGAACATCTATCTCATCTCCAACTTACTTTTGACAAGTTGCAGTCTCATCATTTATTGTTAAAGGAATCCAAATATGAATTTCGTGCAAGACAAATTCAGTGTCTGGGACATATTGTCAGTAATGCTGGAGTGGCACCTGACCTTGAGAAGCTCAAAGTAGTGCAAGAATGGCCACATCCCACCACTTTGAAGCAATTGAGGGGGTTCATGTGTCTAACTGGGTACTACAGAAAGTACATCCCAGGGTATGGTAGAATATGTCAACCTCTTTTTGAGTTGACTAAGAAGAATAATTTTGCATGGACTCCAGAAGCAGTAGAAGACTTTTTCTCAGCTTAAGAGGATTATGATTAGTCCACATGTGCTATCTCTACCTAACTTCTCCCTGCCATTTGTCATAGAATGTGATGCTTATGACACAGGCATTGGAGCAGTGCTGCAGTAGAATCATAGGCCAATAGCATTTTTTAGTTAGGCTCTGGGAACAAAAAATGCTGCCCTTTCTATTTATGAGAAAGAACTCATGGCAATTGTGCATGCCATTAAAAAATGGGAGCATTATTTACAAGGAAAACATTTCATTATTCAGACAGATCACAATAGTCTGAAATATTTTTTGGATCAGAAGGCTAATACTACTTTTCAAAGGAAATGGGTGAGTAAGCTAATGGGGTATGACTATGAGATACAATACAAGAGGGGCAGTGAAAACAATGATGCTGATGCATTGTCCAGAATGCATGCAACTGAGCGTGAGCATGCAGTTTTGGCTATCTCTTATCCTTATTACAGCTGGATGGATGAGCTGCGCCAACACTTAGAAAAAGAGGAATATATCATTAATCTGATCAAAGCTTATCATTCTACAGATACATTTCCTTCTCAGCATTATAGTTATGATAATGGACTTGTCAAGTACAAGGGAAGAATTTTATTGAGTCCCACTTCTGTGTGGAGATCAAAAGTGTTGGGGGAAATGCATGCTAGTCTAGTTTCTGGGCACAATGGGGTTCTTAAGACTACTCAGAGAGTTAAAAGAACATTCTACTGGGCTGGAATGAAAAAAGATATTAAAGATTTTGTAGCAGAATGTGAGGTGTGCCAACAACACAAGTATGAGACTTGTTCTCCTCCTGGCTTGCTACAGCCACTTCAAATTCCAGAACAAGTATGGACTTCTATCAGCATGGATTTCATTGTTGGATTGAAAAAATCTAAAGGAAAGTCAGTGATTTTTGTGGTGGTTGACAGATTATCCAAGTATGCACATTTTGTTGCCCTGGCTCACCCTTACACAGCCACTAAGGTAGCTCAAGTGTCCATTGACAATGTGTTTAAATTACATGGGATGCCTACATCAATAGTGAGTGACAGGGATCCAATTTTATTGAGCTTATTTTGGAAAGAATTCTTTAGGATCAATGGGTCCAAGTTGAATATGAGTTCTGGTTATCATCCACAGACTGATGGGAAAACTAAGGTGGTGAATAGGTGCATTGAGACTTATCTCAGGTGTTTTCCATCATGTACACCTCAGGATTGGGTTAAGTGGTTGTCATGGGCAGAATGGAGTTATAATACTTCATATCACACAGCCACAAGGTTAACCCCATTTCAGATTGTGTATGGTTATCCTCCTCCTTTAATCTCTGCACATGAAGTTGGATCTGCCAAAATGGAAGCTGTGGAGGAGGAGAACTCCAGAGATAGGATACTGCAGTTGTTGCGTGCTAACTTGCAATTATCCCAATAAAGGATGAAATCTCAGGCATATAAGAAGAGGACTGAGAGGCAATTTCTAGTTGGAGACATGGTCTATCTGCGCTTGGTGCCTTACCAAATGCGTTCTCTAGCTGGGCATGCTTTCCACAAGATGCTACCAAGGTTTTTTGGTCCTTTTCAAATATTAGAGAGAGTTGGACCAGTGGATTATAGATTGCTTCTTCCATCACACAGTAAACTACATCCTGTGTTTCATGTGAGTTGTTTAAAGAAGAAGTGGGGAGTATCAGCACATCCTACTCAAGCACTTCCAATGTTGGAAGATCAGCATCAACTAGAACCATTCAAGGTGTTGGGAAGTAAACTGGTATTTCACAAAAATGATGCAGGAATGAGGACTGTGCACAAAAAGATATTGGTGCAGTGGGTTGGGCAGTCTGAAGATGAGGCAACTTGGGAAGATTCGGCAACTATACAACAACAGTTCCCAGGTTTTGTTGTAGGAAGTCAGGTTTGACATCCTTGAGGACAAGGATTTTCTTGAGAAGGGGGTATTGTTATGTATCAGAGATATACAAGGGGTGCCAGAACTAATGCAGAGAGGTGCCTCAAGTGCCAGTGTGACCGAAGAAATAAGAGATGGGTGCAGTTAGTAATATTCAAGTTAATAGCGACACATGTCGAGTTTAGGTTGGGTAAACATTAATGGTCCTAATTAGCCGTTAGTTAGTGGTAGATTAGCCGTTGATTAGTTGATAGTTAGTTGTTGTCTTAGTCAGTATTTTGTGTTTGGTTCATATGGAAAACGTGAGCTTCACAGGTATAAAGGGATGAAGCCACAACCACTGTAAAGTCATTTTTCAATCAATAAAATTGTTTCTGTTTCCAATCTTCTCCAGCACATTTCCAGTCATTTTTCCTTCAACTCCATTAAAATTTGTTCTTGAGATTCAAGGTCTCATCACAATAACCTCAAACTCATCCAGGGTTTATCTTTAAATGATCTACGCATTTCAGGTCAGAACTTTTGATCTGATGAAATGTACGTTTACGTTTGAGACAGAGGCGGAGAAATTAGGTTAAGGTTTCCATTTCGTTTTTTATGTACTTGGTTGTATCTACAATTTAGTGTCTCGAAGAAAATGTCAACCAGGTCTGGGGCGTGATTTTTCACACGTTTCTTTCCCATAAATTCCTTCATTTAGTCATGACGTAGCTCAGCATGACGACTATTTTTCCCGACGTCAATTTAGTTGGTTTTTGAAGATCTAAGGGTCTACCATTGCGCGTTAGCACGCCCATCCGTTTTCTTGACCCTCTCTGATTCGATCCAGCCACAGGTTCCCCTACGGCTACCTTGTTACGACTTCACCCCAGTCGAAGACCCCACCGTGGTATGTGGAAATAAGACCTTTTTTCTAGGTTCATTGATATTGAATCAAGCGAGCGCACTTCTAAAACCTGTTCCACTTTTGGAAGACCCTGCGTTATATCACCTGATCTCGATTTTTCATAGATAAATATAACTAATGTATCTCCTTCAGAAAAGGTTTCACCATAATGTCCATGCATGTGTCAAAAGTAAAATATGTCTAACGGTCCTCGTGATTTTGATAATAGTTAGTGTATTTTAATGACTTACTAAACCATGGGACACCATTTTACCATTTTATAATGGTCCATAGCCATGGGAAGAAAAATTTAATGAACCTAAATTTTTTTTCACGTGTATATTACATTTTTTTTTTTACTAACATTGTTTCCTATGTAAGGTCATACCTATGAAACTTATAGACACATTACTGAACTTAAGTAGATGTTTCGCAAACCAATCCGTTAACAAACACATTACTGAACTTAAAGTAAATATTTCGCAAACCAATCCGTTAAGAGCAATTTCAGTGCGCATTGGTATATAGGCTAATTTACCAAGCCAAGTGTATAGGCAAAATTGATTTTGTGTAGTGAGGAATTGGATAAACGGTGCGTACTGAATAGACCGAGGTATATTAAGCGGCTCAACATGATTCGATCCTCTCTAAATGATTCGATCGACTCAACTAGCACCTCGATTGGCAAACTCCCACAAATACCAATTTACCAACCCATTTTCTTTGTTTGCCAATCCCACTGTGGTTGTATATTTGACAAATTAGCCAATGTACCATGCCCACTGGCTTTTCTCTAACGCATTTCAAGTTTTATTAATATAAACATAAGAAGAACTAGCAAAATTAAGACTAGGATGTTTTGCTTCTTGTAAAACCGTGGATGATTTCCGGTCTACATCAAAATGGTTCTTCTTCATTGAGTTAATAACATTCAAATAGTTATTAAGAAAAACTATTTGGACTTTGCCGAATTGTTTGCCTATCTAGTTGCTTCTCTATAGGCTCTGGACTCTGCCTCTGTTGAGGAGCTACACCACCCAGTTCCTCCTCCAAAATCCGAGTAATAACCCAAATGAGTCATATATATAATTCCATATGCAAATTTACAAGATTATTTTAATATAAGCAGCATCGAAAATATATAAAAAACTTCATTTCCAACTAAAGATGACTTCTTCGAAAATTAGATTTTTTTTTTCTATCAATCTCGAACGAAAAGAAATTTGATGACTTCTTAGAAAATCGACGATTGGAACCTACACTCACCTTCTAATCTTGGAATTACAACTCTCGTATAGTGCTCAATAGAAACAACTCTGTCTTCGGCTTCAACCTTTGATGATAAACTCTCGAAACTTGTATAAATTTTACTTTTTTTTTTCTTCGATCACTTGTTGTTTTCCTTTTGGATCACTTTTCATGACTTTCCCTAATTGTTATACAATTTTTTAAATTTTTTTGATTCTTTTGATTTTTTTGATTTTTCTTTTTTTAAATAAAATTGATGCAAAATATGAAACAAAAAATGAATGATACAAAACATAAAATTTTACTTGCCAATGGAGAAGGACTTTTGCACTTGAATCTTCACAATTGTTGGTACACAAATTTTCACAAATTTACATCTTTTTGTCACTTTGAAGATGCAATGTTGTTTTCCTTTGTTGCTTGTAAACCTTGAACATCTTCAACTTATTCATGAGTTGATATGGCTCCGTTTGTTGATGATGCTAAGTTTCTATTGAGAGATAGTTATAACTTTGTGACTGAGACTACAAGATAAGGCTAGTTCTAATGTCGCCCTCATAGTGATAAGAATTAGCACTCTGAGATCAAAAAGTGCTGAAAGTTGTGCGAGATTGAGTAGCTCATCATTCTACTCGGAGTTTATGCAGATGAAACACTTTAATAGGACAGTTGAAGGTTTGGTGCCTCACTCAAAAGGTAGTCTCCACTAATAATTGGTTAGTTTTATCTTTCTGCATTTCCTTTGGGCCTAATTGCCTCTTTCATAGGTTAAGAACACTGTACATTTCTTTAGCAATTCTAATTTCCATCTTTTTGAGGAGAATCAGTACGTAAACTTAGCTAAAGGATACTACGTGACTCTAAAAGTTGGATATTGGTACAACTAAAAAAAAAATCTCCCTTACCCCCAAACTTAAATTGAACAAAGTCCTCGATGTTCCAAATACAATTATATGAATGCATGAACAAGGAGAAATGTCGAATAAAAAATATAGGGAAAGATGTTGCCAGCACTTTGCATCAAAAGCATATGGGTTTCCTCTCATAGAGTCTTCAGCCATACCAAGAAATGGTTAGTCACAACTTACGCATCATATAACAATAATTGAAATAGTTGTGGATCCTCAAAGTCAATCAGATTTGACTCATATAGTTGACCAAAGTGGAATACATGAAAGTGGTGGCCATTTTTATGAAAATGTGTTGATTCAGGTTTCCTAAAATAATTAGGCTTAGCTCCATAATTTAAAAACGAACACATTTGAAAGAAAAATATTTGGTGGGAAAACAAAATCAATCTTGGTATCATGGCCTGGGTAAACCATATTATTAGGATGATGAGTTTCTAACAACTGAATTTCTTTATGGACACAATCAGGTTCGGGAAAACATGTATGAAGATAATCACGTAAGATGGTAGAAGCACATACGTCAAGTCCCAAGTTAGGGACCTTTCTAAGATTCAAAGGAAAATCACGATGAGAATGATATTCACCCCCAAACCTAGAGTTGTCAATGTCCTTGGAAAAACTAGTCACAATTTCCTTAATTTCTAAATTATTAGATTTAAGAAAATGGTCAATTATCTCATCCAGATTGCAATTAGGTGGTTTTCCTTCACTCACATTCAAATTCTCTGCGAGTCTATCATCTTCGGTAAACATTATTATGTTTTGAATCGTTGGACTCTAAAACACTAGTCTCATAATAAACTCGTTCTTTTTAACTATCATCAGCTTCATAATAACAAGAAAATATTACACCATTTAAAACAATGGTATCTCTAGTTAAATCATTTTCCTTTTGAATAGGTAAATAATCATAAATATTATTAGAATTTGTAGTAGAAACATCATTATTATAATGAAACTCAATTGTTGTAACAATTTTCTCGTCATTATGACTATGGATTTCAAATTATTCATAAACAGTATCTTCATCATTATAATAATATGAAGATGGTTGGACCTTATCTAAATAAGTAGTTTCTTCAATTCTAACATCGGCCTCTAGATTAGGTGAATAGTTATAAGTATTATCAAAGGTAAAATTGGAAACACTATTTTGGAAGTCAAGTTCATTGAGAGCAAAAGTCTTAGGTGCATTTTGTTTCACATAATTTTTAAGAGTCTCACACAGTTTATCCATCATTATATGAGATTCACGTGTAGTTTCATTGAACTTCTTAAGCGACTCTTCTAAAGAAAGACTTGTATTACAAGAAGAAATATGTGGCAATTATTTAACTAAATCCTCTAAAGACGGAGAACTCACGTCATGATCATTATAGTATTGCTTATTTACCCGTTTGTACGACTGGTGCACATGAGAATAGTAATTGGGATCACCATGGTATGAGCCATAACCTTTAGAAGGTTGTTAGTGGTCCCAAGTACTATCCACATTATGGTCATAGTACGGATAATGTCCATTTTGAAATTTAGTGGGATATTCATTGTATTGGTCCTCATAATACGAGTTCAGCAATTTATTTTTAATTTTGGTGCACGTACAAATGCAGGGTCAATTAAAACTGGGTAGGCTCATGTTACCTTATCAAAATATACCTATAGACAAAGGTTGTTCAAAGGTACGAGGCTAAGACTTGTGGAATTTCGGCTGGTAACTCTCATCATGCCCAAGGCACGGGTTCAGCGTACTATTCCACAAATTTTCCTAAAATCGGTACTTTGACGAATGTAAAATGTTGTACACATGTTTTTATTATTTATATATATATATATAATATAAAATAAAGAAAATAATAAAAATAAAGATCTAACAAAATATAAAAAATAGAATAATCCTCATTTATTTATTTACAAAGAAAAAGAATAATATCTAGATGATCAAAAAAAATCCTAATGTAATTGTTTACAAAAACAAATCTAAAAAAAAAAATCTTAGAGTATCTTACTTACCTTTTAGTAGACAAATTTTATTTTCTACTTTGAATGCCAAATTAAACCTGCACACCAAAAATAACAATACCCAACATAAAATCTAGAAATAAAATAAAATAAAATCATAAACTAATTAGCACAAAACTTAAGAAAAAAAATTAAAAATCACAAATTTATAAATCCCTGGCAGCGGCGTCAAAAACTTGATAGTATTTTAATTAAATACCGCAAGTGTACGACTGTCGATCAGACAATACACAAATATGATTTGTCCATAGAGATTTCCAAATTGTAATTCTTAACTTTAAACAGATAAAATACTAAAGTGGATCAAAAGATTGAGATGGTAATTCTTTGTTAATATCCTAAAAATACAGAAAATATTAAAAATGATTTTGTATATTTAAATAAAAGACAACCTAGGATTCAAGATTCCATCACTACTATGCAAACTAGATTGTTGCAATCGTTTTCTATAATATTTTATGTTAATTTAATCAAGACGACGTATGAAAGTTGTATACGTCTCGGTGTTAGTACCTAAAAATCGATCTTATGCAAAACAATGTACTGTAAAAGTACTTTCTTTAGATTCGGAAATCAAAATCGTACATGACAAGCCTAAACCACGAAAGTAGCCGTTTCGTCCTGCTTTGGTCACAAGGAGAGAATATGGGTTGATCTTAAGGGAGGGAAGCAGATAAAGTTGAGGAAATTGCAGTGGTATTAAATTGTGTATGAAGGTGTGAACTATCGAGAATAACAGAGCTTGTGAGAATGATCAGCTTTTTCTGTTTTCTGAATAGGCTTAGCAGCCTATTTATAGTAATTGGGAATACACACTGCTTTCCTTGTAAGTAGTGGAGGTAGTGAAGAAGTGGAGAGATGGAGATTGAAGTTTCTGGAAACTTTTAAACCATTACTCCACCCTCTCTTCAACTGTCGTAACCGTCACCACTATTTATAACTTTCCTATCATGGGGTGTTTCCATGCTGCATTTTGCTATAACCACAAGACCAAAACCCCATAAAGAATCACCCCATGTAACATACTTTGATTTCTCGTACGAGTTAGTGGAGTCATGGATTCAAAGTTCGTAAGTAATTCGAGAGATTTTCGTAAAAATAATACTATCAATAAGCTTATGCCAATACAGTATGGCAATGGCGTATCTGTAGCATGTTTGCAACATCCAAGTTGTGTTATAGCGATAATGGCGCATGCGAGCGTTATAGGCACAATAGAGGTGTTGCTAGCACATGCTAGTGTTGTGGTTATGGCCTAGGTGATGGAGCTAGCATCGATAGATGACGCTGGCACGAGCAGGCAAGGAATGGTGAGATACGAGCATTGGCGAGGATGACGCATCACCGAGAGGCGCAGCAGGTAAGGATGGCCTTGGCGCTAGTATTGGGGGCCAAAGAGTTGGTGCTAGCGCTAGCCTAGCCACTAGCGTTTTAGGCCATAACGCTGGTCTTGCGCTAGTGTTAACGTTGGTGCTGCTGGCAGCTGGGGTTGGCGTATGGGATAGTTGGTGGCGCGTTGGCTCTGGGAGCATGGCTAGGGATAGCAGTCGCTAGTGGCGTGGCCATAACCTACGCACTTCTAGCGTTGGCTCTTTGCTAATGTCGTGGCCATACTCTTGGACTGCTTAAGGCTTCTCAATCGCATGATATTAATGTTGGTATTATGCTTGGCTTTGATGCATCGCACACAAAACATATTCAAGGAATTCTGTCGTGGATGTTTACGACTTGAGATGATGTTTAACGCGATTCTGCATTTAGATGGTATGCATCTAATTTGTGTTTTCATTCAGAGATGACATAATATTAATTCCAAGCGTTTATAATTTTATAAAATCAGTGATTTCTGATTAATACAAATAGTTTGCATGGACACATGAAATAACGAGGGTTTAGCCGAATAAAGACCTGAAATTTTGGAGGCACATACATATATAAAAGAGCTACATGATTAATGTAGCCATGAGATATGCATTCTCAATTTTCTTGTGGAATATAAGATAGAAGGTCATATTAATTCTGATCCCGGGCCAGAACGTCTGTACATATATGGTGATTTTTCTCTGCAGCTGAGCAAAGGCAATATTACTATTTTCTACAGGATTATGTCTCTGCAGCTGAGCAAAGGCAATATTACTATTTTCTCCTTTGTCAAAAATCCACCACCAAAATTAAGTCCCCTGTTTAGCGCCGAACAGTAATGTTTCGTGGTAAGTACTAGATGGTGATTTTTTATTGACATAAGCAAAATAAATCAAAAAACTTAGTTTTTAGATATTACCAGGAGTTTTGATTTGGTGACGCTCCAATGATGTCGAACACTTGTTGAAGGAACAATATTTGATGTAATAGTGCTTATAGGATAATAGAGCATCGTCCAGAGAACATAAATTAGTGGAGCATGGCTTATTTGTATGACAGAGAGACCAGAATTGACCCGTTGCAGCACGAGACCATGACTCCAAAGAGGAAATCCTTGTTTGACCTAGATTTGGAAACCAATTACTATAAAAGGGAGTAAACCCTATTATTTTATTCTCCCTCCATCACCACCGACAACCACACTCTCTTCGTTCTCTTCCTTTTCTCTCCCGAGCAGCAGTAAGAAAATCACACCGAAGCTCCGTCACTGGCCGATCACCGAAGGTGATATTCTGGCCTACTTCTAGTAGGCTCCGGCACCGACCAGGTAAGTTTTTTTTTTTTACGTGACTATTGCTTCACGTATTTTCCCCTTCCCTTTTTAACATGAGTATTAACTCAATGCTTTAATTACCATTGCTTGCTCAATTGCATTAGGTAAGCATGTCATTGACTAGATAATGATTTTCTCTTGACAGCCTCTTGTAGGTAAACCTTAATTCCACAAATGTTGCCTCTGATTGTAGAAATCCTTCATTGATTACTGCAGTATTGTTAAGCTCAACCAAGTACTCTAGGATTTACAGAAATCTTCCTTGATACCAGTTCTAATTTATGTATATAAGAATGTATTTGCATATTAGTTCTATATATACATAAAAATAGAACCAAACCTTGCACATGATTATCCAGTTGTTGACGTAAATGTGGTTTAAACACATTGTAGATATCTGATAATCATGAAGATAATGCTGCTACTGCTTCTAGTTTTGATAGAGGCGAAAGTTTTGATGTTGTTTTTTTAGATGACTTACCCAGCATTTATGAAAAATTCGTTGAGGGTGTTGTCGAAGAGGATGTTGCTCCTGATTATGTTGGTAGTTTTATCCCGAACATCAATAGTGCCCCTCAGACTCAGCGTATTTACCCACAAGCTCATCTCAGGTGATGCTTGTATAGAGGAAAATACATGACTTTGTTGATTTTAAGGCATATCAAACTCCCCTTACTGAAAGGAAAGGATGGGATAAAGTTATACTTAATAATCCTCAGGTAAAGCTGGTTTTAGAAAATGCTAAGATATTCCACATTGTACGAGTGTCTGAGACTTTGAGAATTAACAAAGAAACGAAAGGCTTGCTTGCGTTTATTTCCCGTTGGTGCGGTCCAACTCATTCAGCAGCATGCGCTTGGGGTGAATTAACGATCACTTTAGAGGATGTGGCGGTCTTGTTGCAACTTCCAGTCGTTGGTAGCGTCCTGTCGAATGGTCTGATAAGGAGAAGAAATATGGCGCCATCCTTATTCGGAAAATAGAGGAACTATGGAAATCTCATCGTTGCGATAACAAAAATTATTTGGCTTGGGTTGACCACTGGTGGAACGGTAGTACAACTGTTGACGGCCTCGTTGTTGATCATCCTTTATGCATTCCTGCGTTCCTTGTACTTTAGATCTCTAGAGACATATTCGAAGATTTTTCTGGGGGTTAATTGAAGCTTCCGCTTGTTTCGGTTGTTTTTGCGCTTGTTGATGGAAAGACTCTTGATCTTTTTAGAAAAATGGTAAAAAAAGTTCGTTCGCTGAGACTTGTGAAGATTCGTTTTAGACTTAATTTTAATTTAAACTAGAAAATAAGTAAAAGATTTTAATAATATTGGGAAGAACTGGAACTCAGGATTCCACCAAAATCAGTTCTAAATGATTTCTACAATGATTCTTTAACAATTATAGCTCTTTTATTGACTCTGTTTCTTTGCCAAAAGTAGATTTCTAAAACATTAACTGTAAATCACAAGAATGGCGCATCAAAAGATTTTAAGTCCTAGTATACACCATCAAACAAAATTACAACTAATTAAGAAAAATCATTTATCAATTAAAAATCAATGCAAAAGTCATTAAGAATCAAAAATAGTTACCATTCATTCATGGAATATGGCTTCCTCCACTGTCCCATTGGTTGGTTTTATCTTATCATGCTCAAAAGATTGTTGCATGGCTCAAAAGGGCTTGAGAAGAAGAAAAGAAGCTAAAAATAATAAAGCAGGAAATCTGCAACGTTTATAGGCGTTACAGATTAACTATTACAGTTCAAGTTCAAAATTACGTTACAAGCTGAAGATAAACGTTGCAAAGTGGATGAAGGAACCATGACAAAGTGGTTGAAGAAACCGTCGCCTTATTCTTCGTGCTCTTCACCAGCAGCAGCAAAGAACTTTCCTAAATTGATTTTCTTTGCTCTGTTTAACTTCCTGAGCTCGACCCAACCTTCATCACCTCTTTTCTGACTTGATACAACCTTTTTCTACACCACATGAGCAAGGAATCTCCAAGAGAATTCATCCCTGGAATTTTCGGTCGAAACTCTTCACCTTCCTCTGTCTTCGATCTGTTGGCTTATATAGGTTTCAGAAGACCTAAGAATTATCCTTAATCGATAAGGACTCGATTTCTAATCCAAAACCAACTTCAATTGCGTGTTTATCCAAATCAGGGAGTGTTTTTATTCTCCGGCACTAAATCGACTTCTCCCCCATTTTTAACGGCGTAAAGAGCTCTTTTGACGTGTTTCAACATATGTTTAATTGTTTCTCCATATTATGATATCGAATCGTGAATTATATCCCATAAAACTCGTTTCTCAACAACTCATGTACTTCTCTCACGTGAAGTGAATCTTTCCCGCCAACTTTGGGTAATTGAAATAAAAAGTTGGGTTCCTTTAACGACTTTCCTTGGGTGCTTTTAGTAATTTTTCTCGGGTGCTTTTATCACTTTTTGAGCCGATTTTTTCCACAAATGTTTACTTAAATCCTAATTATACAGAGAATTAGGAAGAAATTAGTTACAAAAATGTGTCTATCAAATACCCCGAACTTATTATTTGCTAGTCCTCGAGCATATCTAATCTAAAAATAAAATAACAATCCTAACTCACTTTCGCAGGAATCGCGACTACATTTAGCATATGTAATAAGCCCTTAAACCCCTAGGTGTCCCTTGTGGACGAGTTTTGTCTCATGAGGGTTTACAAGAGGTATACCCACAAAACCTTTACTCCAAACCCTAACTACCTGTGAACGATTGAGGGTAAACACTAAACAAGCTATTTAGTTGACATACTAAAATCTTCGGCTATGGGAATCATTACCCTATATGAGTCCAATTGCTATACACGAGTTTGCACTCAGCATATTAAAATTCATATATAAGAAAAAAAAAGCTCTATTTAGATAGTCGTTAAACCACGATACTCAGAATCTATCAAAGTTAAATCACATGAAAATATTTAGAAGATGGATATAGGAAAAATGAAGTTTGCGCATGTTGACTAAGGTGAACGGTGTTTCCCATATCTTTCTGAAGTTCAGTGCCAGGATGAATCCTAATGGATTGAGATATGCTCCCACTGGTCTTAATCCTAATACCAATATCGACTCAACTGGTATATACAAGGGTCCCAGCGATTGATTCATTGAAAATAAAATAATTATTTATTATTAAATATACTGACAACATGATTAGATCAAATGAATCCATGAGCATGCTCCTTATCAGCATCTTACATGATAGTTCTCATGGATCCTGTGTTCCACGCTTGCTTAGGTGATGGAGACAAGGAGAACACTCACATATTGCTATCAAAATAATGGGGCTTGATCTCAAACACTCTACTTCATCCTGATGGCGATAACAATTCGGTATTGGTGCCCCACCAAATCACTTACAGAAACACAAAAATTGCAAAAATAAAAACAGAAGGTGATATAGTCGAGATAGACTCCGAGATATAGTGACGACTACTTAGCTGGGCATACCAATTTCTATAGAAAATGATCTAAGTTTCCATCTACCTAGAATGGTTATTGTCATCCTGAATTGTTTACAAGTTTCTAGACTTTGGAGTTTCATATTTCAACTTAAAAGTTTCACCATTACCCCCAAACTTAAATTTAACACTGTACTCAATGTTCTAAAGATGAATGATTAAATACATGAACAAGGAGAAACTGTTACCAATCGAAGGAAAGGAGTTAAGGAAAGATATTACCGTTTCGCATGAGCATCGGTTACCTCCCAAGAAGTGCTAAGTTTAAAGTCTTTAGTCAAACTAAGAATGAATTAGTCAACTCATAAAATCAATTAACAATAGCCAGAACAACTGTGGGTCATCTGAATCAAATAGTGTTATCATAAATAAAAGGAAACCGCAACATGCCAAGAAAATTAACAAAACGAGCACACCTTATCTAGTTTTTTATTTAATACAAGTACTTCTAGCTGTGGTTCAGTTTCAGGCTCTATAAAAATGTCTAGATAAAATATTTTCATGGGCTGGATTTCCTTATAGGCAGGATCAACAGGATCAGGTTGTAGAGTCTGGAAAAACTCAACCAAGAACTTAGAAGCACATAATAATGACCTGAATAATTGTGGATCCTCAAAGTTAATCAGATTTGACTCACACAGTTGACTACTATGAAAATGGTGGTCATTCTTAAGAAAATGTGTCAATTCTAATTTCCTAAAGTAATTAGGCTTAGTCTCAAAACTTAATAACTGACATATTTGAAATTCAAACGTTCCCACATATGGAAGAAAATATTTTGGAGGGAAAACAAAGTCAATCTTGGTATTATTTCCTGGGTAGACCATATTAACCAGAGGATGGGTCTCTAACAATTGAACTTCTTTATCAACAGGCTTACGGAATCTAGTTTGAAGATGATCTTGTAAAATGGTAGAGGTGCATATGTCAAGTCCCAAGTTAGGGACCTTTCTAAGAGTCAAAGGTAAAGAACATGGAGAATGATAGTCACCCCAAAACTTAGAGTTCCAGTGTCTTAAGATAGACTAGTCATAATTTTCCTAATTTCTAGATCGTCGGATTCTTGAATGATCAATTGCTTCTTCTAGGTTATAATCAGGTGGTGCATCCTTACTCATATTTAAAATCTCTACGGATCTATCTTTGTTATCTAAGATTATTATTTCTAAATCGTTGGACTCTGAAACAATATTCTCAAGATAAACCCGTTCCTCTAAACCATTATCGGCTTCAAAATAAGAAAATTCTACATCGTCTAAAACAGTAGTATCTCTAGTCAAATCCTCTTCCTTTTGAATAAGTGAATAATCATTAAAATTATTTGGATTTGAACCAGAATCATGAAACATAATTGGAGTGACAATTTCCTGATCAACTCTGCCTGTATATTTCAAGTTCTTTGTCAATACTATCCTCATCATCATAATAATATGAAGATGTTTGAACCTCGTCTAAATAAGTAGTATTACCAATTCTATCCTCGTCCTCTTGACTAGGTGAATAATCATCAAGGGTAACACTATATTGGCAATTAAAATCATTTTGAGCAATATTATTCTTTGCAAGACTTTCATTCACACTTAATACGAACCTATTTGTATTCTCAGTCAACTTCTTGTGGGAATCTTCTAGAAAAACAAATGGATCATAAGGAGTCCTAGATCGCAACTGCTCGTGTAATTCTTCTAGAGAAAGAGTTGGACTACTATTTGTTCCTCTCATACTTAATTCAAACCCATGTGTCATCTCAGATAACTTCTTGAGTGATTCTTCTAGAGGCATAATAGGTTCATGATGAGTACTAGATCACAACTGCTTCAATGATTCTTCTAGAAGCATAATAGGTTCATTATAAGAACTAGATCGCACATGCTGTAGGGAATCCCTCCAAGACAAAGAACTCGAATTTTTCTCATTTTTATGTTCATATGACGGGTGTGTATATGAATAGTAATTGGGATCACCCTGGTATGAGAAATAACCTCCAAAATGTTGGTGGTGGTCCCGACTACTATCCATACCATGTTGATAGTACGGATAATATCTATTTTGAAATTCAGTCGGATATTCATTGTATTGGTCCTCATAATACCAGTTCGACATTTTTTTGACAAAAACTTCCTAATATATTTACAAAAATAAACTCTAAAAATAAATCCTACTGGAAGGGGTTTCTAATCAAACACAAACAAGGCCGACTCAACCAAATCAAACCTACTGAATCTAGCAAACAAAAAGCATGATGGCTTCACTTAGATTGTTTCTAGACCAACTTTTATTCTTCCAAAACGAAACTAGTTACATTTTTAGCAAATCTCTTAGAACGATCCGAATTAGATTAAGTCGAATAGAAACAGGATAAGCTCTAAGGAGCTTTGATAACCATGCCTCTTTGGCAACGTTTCCTTGGGTTACAAGGAGGATCGAATATACTTAAAATAATCTTCCTGAAGTTTGAGTTAGGCTAACAGAGTAACCAATACAGTCCTTTTGAATGACTTTCTTATAAGCTCGTTACCCTATCGGTCTCTTTCTAGTCAAATTTTAAGTTTATTTTTGCGTGCGGTAATGTGTTCCTAAAGCGCGAAAGAAAGAAACGGTGATGACTCCGAGTCCTTATCTTGTATGGCCATTTCTTGCCCTTTACTAGAAAAGTAATCCGTCTTCAGGTCCTCAACATATATGCACACGAAGGAGTTCAGAAAACCCACTGACAGGGGATTCATGGGTGGTTAAAGTCTTACCTCCAGTTCCAGACGGGCGATGAACCGTTGAAGTTGAATCAGGCCACCGACTCCTATGTCAGTGTACGAACCCGAGGGGCAGAGACAATATCGTAATTGTCGTCCTTCCTTGTGCAGTTTATATTTAATAATACCCTTCCGTAGGGCTTAAATAATAAATTTCAAAGGCCCAAAAAAATGAAGTTCAAAGTCCAAAGAAAAAGTCCAAGAATAAAAGAAAAATTACAAAAATAATAAAACATTTCCTAATACAATTTTCAAAAAATAAAAATAAATAAAACCCTAAAAATTAAATAAAATTAAAATCAACTAAAAAAGTAAATAAATTTGTCTTCTTTTTCGTTCTTTTCGATTTATCTTTGACTCCAAGTCTTTAATCAATCAATAAAATCTTTAGCTCCAATTTCTTTTTGATCCAAAACCTAAAATACAAAGAAAAATATTAAAAAACGTAAAATAGAACAAATAAAGATAAATTTAAAAATCTAATTAAACTAGCTAACCTAAAATAAAAATAAAAACAAATCTAAAAAAAAATCCCCGGCAGCGACTCTAAAAACTTGATCGTTTCAGAAAAGCGATAAAAATAGTTCGTTCGCTGAGACTTGTGAAGATTCGTTTTAGACTTAATTTTAATTTAAACTAGAAAATAAGTAAAAAAAATTAATAATATTGGGAAAAACTGGAACTCAGGATTCCACCAAAATCACTTTTGAATGATTTCTACAATGATTCTTTAACAATTATAGCTCTTTTATTGACTCTGTTTCTTTGCCAAAAGTAGATTTCTAAAACATTAATTGTAAATCACAACAATGGCGCATCAAAAGATTTTAAGTCCTAGTATACACCATCAAACAAAATTACAACTAATTAAGAAAAATCATTTATCAATTAAAAATCAATACAAAAGTCATTAAGAATCAAAATAGTTACCATTCATTCATGAAATATGGCTTCCTCCATTGTCCCAGTGGTTGGGTTTATCTTATCATGCTCAAAACACTCTCAAAAGATTGGTGCATGGCTCAAAAGGGCTTGAGAAAAAAAAAGAAGCTAAAAATAATAAAGCAGGAAATCTACAACGTTTATAGGCATTACAGATTAACTGTTACAGTTCAAGTTCAAAATAACGTTACAAGCTGAAGATAAACGTTGCAAAGTGAATGAAGGAACCATGACAAAGTGGTTGAAGAAACTGTCGCCTTATCTTCTGTTCTTCGTGCTCTTCACCAGGAGCAGCAGAGAACTTTCCTAAATTGATTTTCTTTGCTTTGTTTAACTTCCTGAGCTCGACCCAACCTTCATCACCTCTTTTCTGACTTGACAAAACCTTTTTCTACACCACAGGAGCAAGGAATCTCCAAGAGAATTCTTCTCTAGAATTTTCGGTCGAAACTCTTCACCTCCCTCTGTCTTCGATCTGTTGGCTTATATAGGTTTCAGAAGACCTAAGAATTATCCTTAATCGATAAGGACTCGATTTCTAATCCAAAACCAACTTCAATTGCGTGTTTATCCAAATCAGGGAGTGTTTTTATATACTAGCACTAAATCGACTTCTCCCCTATTTATAACGGCGTAAAAAGCTCTTTTGACGTGTTTCAACATGTGTTTAATTGTTTCTCCACATTATGATATCGAATCGTGAACTATATTCCATAAAACTCGCTTCTCAACAAGTCAGGTACTTCTCTCACGCGAAGAGAATCTTTCCCGCCAACTTCGGGTTATTGAAATAAGAAGGGGGTGCCCCCAAATCCAAAAGTGGGGCGCCTTTAATAAATTTCCTTGGGTGCCTTTAGTAATTTTTCTCGGGTGCTTTTATCACTTTTTTAGCCGATTTTTTCCACAAATGTTTATTTCCCAAAAATACCTACAAACACATAAAATCACACAATAAGAATAAAATCGAGCACTAATAATACATAGAATTAGGAAGATATTAGACATAAAAATATGTCTATCAACTCTCCCTCTTGGTAATTTTTTTCTGTGTTCCTTATACTCTCATTTGGATACTTTCATTCGTGACAGGAGGATTTCCAATTGTCATGCCAAGGTAGAGTCTTTTATCCCTGTTATGTTTATGCAAGCTTGGCCATGGGAATATTTTCCCGAATATGCGTCAAAGGCTCGACCTTCTTATCCGAGTGTAGGGATAGAGTACGCCAGAATAGTTCGTTGGAGTGGAAATAAACTCTTTTTGTTAGTCTTATTAGTTTAATGTACAATGAGAAGAAAGTGAACTTCATACCTTAGGGTTCGAGGCTTCCGCATGTGATTCCGCTGGAGACTTTTGCTGAGAAACCAAATGTTGTCTTGCGCTCTGGTCCAAGTGGTAAGAGTAATGTTGCTACAGTTGGTGAGGCCACTTTTATGAATAGTTGTACTCTAGGACTCATTCTCGATGTTTGCTCTAATAATTACATCATTTCACTCCTCATTTTTGCACTCCTCATTTTTGCACCAAGGCGCCTTTTATAGACATGCTTCAGCGATTTAAGGTTTCCCATAGCATTTCCGTCCAAAGCATTCCTTTTCTCCAGGACAATAGAAAAGGATGCGTCACTGATGAATATGCTGATTTCTGGAATGCACAGCTTACTCTCCTTAAGAACTTCATGCCGAGTGAGCCTTCTGATATACACAGTGAGCCTTCTGAGGAGGAGTTAGCATCTCGTCCGAATTTAAAGATTACCTATGGAGAAAGGATCGACTTGATCACCAACTTAACACAGGTATCTCAAAGCATTCTTCGTTTAATCACTATCATTTATTCAATAATTAAGTGTTTAATTTATTTCTTGCAGTCGTAGCACCTAGAATGCCCAGTGTTTTGTATCGTGGCAGACGCCATTCCTCAGTCCGGGGAGAAGAGACCACGGTTAATAATGCCTGGAAGTGGAGACCGTCCTTGGAAGAAGGTAAGCGTCTTGTGTTTCCTTTTATTCTTTTTTCTGTATAAAGTAAATCCATACTTTTTCTTGAAAAAAATCTTTACAAAGTTTGGGGGTGTAACTCATCAAGGTGACCTAAGTGCTTATCCCTTCAAGTTTGGTATCCCAGCTTTCCTTGGTATCTCATCACCTTGTGTTGTAAGGAAATTTTCTTTTGGAAATTTCTGAATTGTAGAATCTTACGTCTTGTCGAACTTGATGAATTCTGACTCTTTATGAATAACCATTATTCTTAGACGATTAGCAATACGAATACCTTGACGTCAAAAAGATTGTGGGAAGCGCTGATGAAGAAGATAAAGATGACAAGGGGCCTGAAGGATTGTTCCATACTGTAGAAATTGAAGAATTCAGAGATGAAGACGAAGGACTTGGTGGTGAGTCGCATTATGAAGTATCCTCTGGCTTTGATGACTCGTTGTAGCTCCAAGTAAGTTTAATTTATTTTTTTAGAATCATGATGACATGATTATAGTTCTTTGACCACCAAACGTGTAGAACCATACATGATGTCATGAAGAATTTTGGCGATTTTCGTAGTTAGAAAAATTCAGATTCAGGTCTTCTTGCCGTAACGTCCGTAGAATCTTTATCCGAAGTTGGAATGAGGTGTTTCACCCCTCATTCTTTATATGATAGAAAGAGATAACTTTTTCAAAAATAATTTCTGGATTTGGAATCCATTTGCTAGGTGAAAAGTTTCACCGAGAGTCCAGAACTTTTCAGGAAGAATTCTGTAGATTTTCAGCTGTCATGTAGTCGAGTATTTCGGCCAACCTTATTAGTATATTGTAGTAGACATATATACAAATCATTCGGTATATAGCTCACCCCAATATTCCTTACCAATTAGCGACAGTTTCAGTTCTTATGGAGGGCAGTGCAAAAATGTTTTTGACGGTATTTTTATAAAACGACCCCGTACCTTTCTAAACCATATGCCATGACCCAGAACACTTTGTAATGAATGTTTAGGTTTCTAATAAATATATTTTATGAACTTCATGACTTGTGATTGAATTCCTTGTTCTTGAGATATTTTAACTCATTATATCTATAATGCCTCTGTTTTTAGGGGGTAAGCGGGCCAAAACAGAGAGATGAACTTGTAGATGAAGGATTGGAGATTACCATGTACCATGACATTGGAGACGTGTCTTATACAACTCAGAATCATGTGCAAGATCTTCCTAACGCGATTGTTGAAGAAAGTACTCCGAGTGGTGTCGTTGTACAGAATGCTGACATGATGGAGACTGTTCAGGTAGAGTACCCGAAGGCTGGATTTAACTTTGACTTCAAGTTTGATAGGATCGGACACGAACATGTGTGCATTCTGGGCTTCACTGTCCCGTCCCCTATGCTGAGTTGTATACCAAGATATGGAAGAATTTTGGCCATTTCTTCGTTGGTAATCATGAAAACTATCGTACTCTGGAGAGGAATGTGTCTGTGTTGCTGCTAATTGTGCATGAGATGATTGCCCATAGAGAAATCTCTGAAATAATGCTTCAAGACTGGAAGGATTCCTTGGATGAGGCTGAACGAGATGAGCTTAATGTCACATTGATTTTTTTTCATCTAGAGGCTATGCCAAAGTGTTTGTAGGAGGGGGCGTGTCTTCTAACTTGGAGACGGTCAACAAAGCTAGATGTGAAGTTGAGAGGCTCTCCCGGGAGTTGAAGCTTGCAACTGAGGATCTTGGTCAGGTGGAGAAGGTGTACTCCGAAGGTGCTGAACCAGTTTTCAAGCAATTTGTCTAGATTTTCTAAGTTTTCATAGGTTCTGTGACACATGGTTGTTTTTTTTTTTGGGATTTTGATTAAGTAGAGATTTTTGAATGCTTTTCAAGGAGATTTTTTATAAGAAAATAAATAATACTTTGCTTGATTAATAAATTAAAATCCTAAGTATGAATGAAAGATATTGCAAACATTTTTGGAGGAATTACAAATATTGCGTAAAACAGGGAACTATTGTGAGGTGTTGGTAGAATGCTTAAGCATTGAGATCTCTGATCCACTTCCCATGTATGACCACCCCTTCTAGCTTGTTGATATTTACAAGCTTTTAGTAACCAATGATCAAGGTTTCAATAATGAGATATGGCCCTACTTTAGGAGAGGCATTGATTTTCTCAACCGCATTCCCCGACATGGAAGGAACTGGGTTCAAGTACCTTAATTTCATGACATGTCTTATGGATAATCGTGTTACTAAATTTTTTATCTTCAGCGGAGACAATCCTTACCCATTTGATAAAGTTTTAAAAAGGATCAGATTCCCGTTCACATCGTCGAGTCAGAGGATTGATATCCGGGTCAAGTCCCTAAGATTTGATGGGAAGTGGGATCGATGGTTGCAAAAAAGTTGGTTGAATATAACTTACTTATGCGCGAAACCTACGAATGTATGATATTGCGTCCTCTCCTGGAAGCTGCTTCACATCCAAATTCATTGTGCGATGGAACTCGGCTGATAGGCAGTCCACGAGATTTGCTGGCTTAATGGAAATCCTTGGAGGTGTTGGCGCCAGCGAAGGAGATACGTTTGATTTCATCTTGCTTCTACGTACCAACGGAATCATGTCGTAACTTGGATCATTTTTGATAATGTAAAACTTGGCATGTGTCTGGGCATCACCTATTTTCACCTCAAGAGTGATGTATTCGTATGCGCCCATGGACTTCCCTTCATAATTCTTGATTATAGTCAGTGAGTACGTATAGGTGAAATTTTACATGTTTTGAGTATCAATTTCAGTCTAGTATTCGTTAGATTTCTTATGAATTATTGTATATTACATTTTTTTTTTAGTTTATGTCTTTTATTAGGTGAATCATCCAAAAATAATCTACAAAGTGTTAGATTGTACGAGAAAAGAAGTGTTACAAGTGAAGAAGTTTTCGCGTAGAGAACGAAGAAACGAAACCAACGGTGAAAGAACGGAGTCATTCCGACTTCGTATGAGAAAGTTACGGGAGAAAAGAGGAATGAAGCAAGTCGGTTTCACGGAACTGACAAGTAACGAATTTTAAAAGAGAAAATGCTAAAGGCACCATCGAGTTTTACTAAGGGGTGTCATTATTGAATATCAATATAGGCGCCCGCAACTTTACTATGGGCACCTCATCTTCCTCACCAATTTCATATCGTGAATTATTTAGGGTTCTTCCTGGTGATACATCGGTAATGGCAGTTTATGTTCAATGGTTTCTGGAAGAGAATGGTGGCTGTTGGTGAAGATCTTGAAATGATTCACTGATGGCAGTGGCGAGATGAACAGAGTTAAGAACAGGAGAGGATTAATCATGGAGATGATTTCGGTGGTGATGAAACTCAGGGAAAGAATATGGAGCTTCAACTGTTATTTCCTAATGCTACCATTAATGGTTGTGCTGACGTGAATCGAGTTTTGGTGATGATCATTGATCATTGTTTATGGAACTGTGGTGTTAGTTATGTCGATGACTTATATTGGCATTGACTGAGTTTGGTCATGGTGGTTGATGCTGCCATTGGAGGTGAGTCTATGGATGATGGTTGGAGTTGTGATCGAGCAGAGACATTGGAGAAAATAGTTGATATCGACAGTTAATGGGACTGTGATGGAATTGATAATGGTATTCATGAAGATGGCATTTCGAGTAGTGAGTTAATGGTTTGGCAGGGATGACGAGTTTGATGGATGCTGCTAGTATTGTCGAGAGAAATCAGTGAGGAATCTTCTTGAAGATGCTGAGTCTGGATCGATGGAGTTGCTGGTGGAGTGGACTGAAGATGATTCAATGGCATAGAAGTTACGGAACTTCAATGGAGTTGTTAGGGTTGGATAGTGAACTACAGAGAGTCTGTGTTGGAGGCAGTGAACTCGAGCCTAGAAGTGATGGTACTTGGCAGAGGCGAAGTAAAAATATCTCTTCTATGAGATATTCACGGCAGCTGAGTAAAGGGGATTGAAGTGAATTTGCAAAGTAAAGACTTGGTAGAGTTACAACCAAAACTCAGATGAAAATTATTATGGGTCACCCATCGAGCGGAAAACCTGAGGCAAAACAGAAAAGTCAGATGGAATAATTTTTCTCGATGGCTCAAGCTACTTTAATGGGCTGGGCTGTTCCGTCCTTTATGAGACCGTTAGCTACTTTTGTGACCCATTCTCACGACTAAAGCTTGGCGGTGACTTATTTTAGGCAATTGACGTATTTCGGAAACCGATTCTTACTGGGATTTGAGTATGGGCACTTCTACAACTTGGAGGCCTATATAAAAATATTTAATGTTTAATTTTGGCGCCACTGCCGGGGAGCAGTGGTTAATTGATTTGTTATTTATTTTAGCTTGTTTTAGTAGTTTAGATATTTTTACGTTTTTCTTTAGTGTTTTCATATTTTAGGTTTTCGTGATGTTAACAACTCGTTGAAGGTGTTCAACTCTCATTTGGGGGGTAAATTTTAAAACAGGTTATAAGTATCACTTTTTTGTTTTTTTAGGTCTTAGTAGATTTTTTTCGTTTTTCTTGTGAGTCGTCATGTTTCCTTACGAAAACAACATGTACGGTGCACAAGATCAATCATATGATAGTGGTAACCAATACGGTTTTCAATCTGAATATTATGGAAACTACCAACTATACCAGGGGTATAACCAAACCCAATCTTTTGGCTATGGTTAGTATCCTACGGAACCTTACGGATATTCTCATACATGTAAAAAACGTTATGAAGGGTATGTAAGGGAACAATCACGAGGATGGAAGGATAGTTATATTTCTGATCATATGATTTCTAGTAATACGCAGATGTCAGAGAGTTTGGTATTCAAAACTTATGATACCAAATCAAGACCTACTCCTCTTCATCATGCCTTTCCAAAAGAAGAGATATGGTCTGGAAATTCTATCGTGAATAATGGAGGAAAACATCAGGAAACTCTTTAAACAACACGAGCAACTGGAAGAAGATGGAGCATCATAGGAAACTCTTCAGGAAATTAATAGGGTCATAGAGATGGAATTCCAACGCCGTTGGGATAAAGGAGATTATGAGGTTGACGAAAATTCTGATGAGGATTACGAAGATGAGCAACTTTTGGGAAGTTCTTGCAACAATGATAAAGTTATTCCAACTCTGGATCATAATAAAGATCATTCGCCTATTCAAAGGGAGGAGACTGGATACGACATTTCTGTTGTTATAAATGGTGTAACATACTCAAATGAAGATATTAGTAGATGCACCAACGAACTAGAGGGCTCCGATTCTGATGACGAGAGCGTTGAAGAGATAGAGATTGAGAATGAGACCAGATTAGTTGATTTTGTGGAAGACCCAAATGAGCTTCCCAAGGATAATAATGATGCTAAGATTTCGGTTGAAGCAAAAAATGACGAAGAATGGCTTTCAAGAAGTTTGATAGAGTACCATGATATATAAGTGGTAAATAATTCATTGGATTTCTTTAAGAATGATGAGGATCCCGTAATACGAGAGATTGTGAAAGGTTTGTCTAATCCTTTGCAAATCTTTATATCTTTTGATCCTCCCCCAATAAAAATAGTTCTCCAAAAGGTTGTTAACCCGATTTTTTAGGAGCTACCTCACTTAAGGTTGGATATATGTGCTACAAAATTTCTTAATAATTATTTTGCTTCTAACTATCCAACACTAGATGTGTTTGATTCTAACACTATGTAGGTTCACCGAGAGGAACCCAAAGAAGTTCTTTCATTCTATGTTCTTTATACACTTCCAAGTGTTGAAAAGATTAAGTGGGGGAAACTTCCACCAAATAAAAGTTCTCCTATTCTTATCTTAAATTAACATTTTTGTGAAGCTGTTATTAAAACTGCAGATTGTTGTCTGGGTGGATTCCCAGATTTTCAGATTGTTGGTTTACTGATACGGGCATAATTCATACATATTTACCGCTTAATTTACATTTTTTAGTGCTTTAATTTATACTAATAATACATTTTTATTGCTTTAATAGTTGGTATGCATAAAATCCTAAGTTACGAATAAATACGGATAAAAGAGCTAAATTGCCAATGCTTATTTGCACTGCTAGCTTACAGTGTTGAAAAAAAAAGGTGGAGAGAAAAGTTGGTCAGTGTGTGAGATAGAAGGACGTGTCCTGTTGGGTGGTTGAGATAGCATGGGACAGAGCAGGTGGTTGGGTTAAACAAAATGAAGAAAAAGAGTTGGACGTTGACTGTTGGCTGGACGTGATAAGTGAAACAAAACCAATCGGTTGAAAGAAAAGATGAAGTAGGCTGTGGCGTCATATGTTGGGTGAGAGTAGTAGGCTTTCATCCTGTCACGTGAAGAAAAAGTGGATGAAAAAAAAGGGAAGGCTAGGAAGATAAGGAATACCTAGGAAGCTAGGTTTTTCTTTTGAGGGTGGTACGATAAATAAAAAGAAAGGGAAAGAAAGCGACGTTGGGGGAAGGCTAGAAGGGAGAGAAAAGAGATCTTCTAGGTGTTGGGTATAAAAACAGGATTTAAGAGGAGAGAGAAAGGCACTTTTCTTTTTAGCTTTTATTTTAGGTTTTTGGGAGAGTACGGTGAGGGAGAGAAGAAAAAATGAAAGGGAAAGTAGGTGAAAGGGAGACCTAGGGAAAGTAGGTGGAAGGAAGACCTAAGGTGAGAAAAGGAATTGATTGGAGGAGATTGAGACGTTGAGAGGAGAAGAAGAGAGAAGGTGAGAGAAGTAGGTAGAGTAGGGTGTGAAGGCTAGTGAGAGGTTGATTGCGACGGGAGAAAAGTTGGAAGGGAAGAAAGATGACGCACGTGAAGAGAAGAGTGATTTTTTCTGATATGTGCTTCTGGGTTGGAAGCTATGCAGGAGAAGAAAGGACAACGCAGGCTTTTGGGTTTAATTCTTTCTCTCTCTTCCAGTTAATTATTTTTATGGATTTTAAGAAATCCATCTCCATGTCTTACTAATTTTGTAGCTAGGGTTTATGTTGAAACCACTTAAAAGTTTAGATCAATTAAATCGTATTATTTGATACAGACTATTATGATTTGAATAAGATTAATTCCTGATTTTGATTTATTGATTTAATGAAAACATTAGTTGTTGTTTCACTGGTTATGTACAATACAGTAACCTATGCGCAAATTAATAGGATAGCAAATATATTTGTCTACTTATTCGATATTTCATGCTTGGGTTAAATCCTTTGATGGGGTATGCTTATAATAGCCAGGTATTATTTGTGAACCTATAGTTAGTTTCGTATAATTTTGTCGCTAACGCAATTAGATGGTGTATGCATGAGAATTAGTGCTTGATGCGCCATGCTTAGGGCGTCCCAGTGACATTTACGACTCTAATACATATAATAGGTGATGTCGATAGAAAGAACAATAAATGAATATTCATGAGTTATGTTTCACTTCAGTAATTAAATAGAAATAGTGGTGGATACTGAACTGAAAACCTTGGTTACTGTTTCTCCCATTCGATTTATTTTATTAGTTTAGTTTATTTTCTTGTTTTAACTTTATTCCGAAAATCTAAAAATATTATTTCTGATTAGTTTATTAGGAAAATTGATTGCAGTATTGTCCCTGCTCCCTGTGGGTTCGACCCGTACTTGACGTTATCTGCATTGTAGACACTGTGCGATTGCGGTTTATTTATATAGGGTATTCTAAAATCCTATCAATTTTTAGCACTGCTGCCGGGAAGCGGTTGTGGAATATTGTAATTAGTATTTTTGATTTTCTAATCGTAGTTTTATTTTTTTTATTATTTTGTACAATATTTTTTATTTTATTTTAGGATTTCTTTTTTCTTTTTACTTGTTTTTTGTTTTAGTATTTCTTTTCAGGTACTTTTCCGAGGATGACGACTCCTTCTCAGGAGACGTCATCTAAGATGACACTTCGAGAATATATGAATCGGTCACGGCATAAGGAATTTTTTGCTTCACCTCTGGTAAGTGAAGAATCACCTCTAATGTTATATGAGAAGTATTATAAACACAGACCGCCTAGTTTGGAACAAATATTAAGAGTTCTGGAATGCCAGAAATTATTTGCTGATGATGATCAGTCCTGTAGTGAATCTCTGTTCCATACAAAATAAATAGATGACCCTGTGGATGATTGTGTAGATGATTTGCCTAATTCCATAGATGAATCTATCTCACAAGATCATTCACCCGACTTAGAGGTTATTTCTAGACCCCTAGACTTCCAAAAGTTACCTAATTTAGGGTTAGAATTGTGTGCTTCTTAAGTTTTGTTGGATCACTTTGCATCCAAATACCCAGATGACTTGCTTGTTCCCGACATTGTGCATGAACCAATTGATATTTTCCCGATCCCAATATTATCCCCATATCTAATTTAGGGTTGCCATCAGTCCCCAAGTCAATCAGGGTTTGCTCAAACTTATTATCCTTGAGGAAGGCAGCGGTTAGAAGTCCCTTACTAGGATTCTCATTACGCTTGATGATTATGTCTTCTAAGGCGGGCTCAGGATGCACAATAGCCTTCTTGGAAAAAATTAAACGCTTACCCGACACAACATAATTAAGAGCGGCAAACATATTTTTGCGTTGTGCTTTTGATAGATAAAGAAGCTCACACATGCACTCCATCATGGATTGGACAGTTATGTTGACAGAGTCTCCAGATATAGTGAAGCTCCTGACAGGGAGGGGGTCTTTGTGAACACCTTCAGTCCCCATGTCTAATTCTCCTGAGTCAATCTTTTCCCCGGAGATACGTCTCAGAACATTGCACTCACTGGTGGGATGGTTGGCGAATATGTGGAAGCGGTAATAGTTTTGTTCTGACATCTCTATATCGGTTGGTGGGCGTTGTACAAGAGGAAACTTGATAGTTCTTCCTTGTATCCACATTTCCAACAGTCCGAGGACTTCCTCCATGGGGAAGGGGAAATCTGGTATCGCTGGATTTGTCTTTGGATTTTTTGGGATACGGAGCTTTGGCTGAGCCTCGTCCTTGAATTGGTGTTTGCATCGTTGCTGGGTCGACGTAGGGCGCTTAGTCTGCGAAACCGACTGGGATATGCTTTTTTTCTGGTCCGTTCATCAGTGACAGCATTAATGGACGACTGGACAAAGTATTGCTTGTTGACCAGGCATCTACTCCCGCGGGTGTCTCCACGGTTTTCTTCTCTAGCAGGCCTTGTCTTTTCCAACAAATCTAGAGCAGTTGTTGTTGATCTCTTGGCGGCATCGTGTAGCTCAGAGAAGGTTTGAAATCGTAAATTTTCTAATAAGGCACAATAAACAGAAACCATACTATTAATGCAAAGCTCCACCAACTGTCGTGCAGTTACGTTCTGGTCGTGGCAGTCGAGAGCTTGTGTCATGAACCTATTTACATATTCGCTGCGATGCTCGTTGTTTCTATGGAACATTCTTTCCAAGTATGAGAGAGTGATTTCTTCAGAGACAAAGAAATACTTCTTATAAAAAGTATTGATCATCTGAGAACAACTAGAGATGTTTGGAAAAATGTTATTGTACTAGGTGTAATCTCTCCCCATAAGAGATTTGGAGAATTCTTTGAGCCGCAACACTTGATTATATTCATGCTCTCCTAAAGATTCCAAGAATCGAGAAACATGTTCTCGAGCGTTCCCAGTGTCATCGTACAATGAGAATGGAGGATACGAATATCCTTTTGGCAGGGAGATGATCTGAATCTCTGCTGGGTAAGGTTGTTGGTGCTAATGGAATGAAGATGAATCTTCTTTTCCACGGTTACACAGAAGCCTTTCCAGGTCTTCACGAGTGACAAAGTTTTGTTGTTGATAACTCCTCTCTGGTAAGCGGTCAGTGACAACATGTACCTCATCATCTTCTTTGGCGTTAGGTTCTTATGTGCTGGCTCTTTCGATGGCTTTGGATGCGTTTCTAGCTTGCTCCGTTTGACGATAAAGCTGTTTCGGCGATAACTGCTCTGTTAGGGTCTTAAGATAGGTGAGAACCTCCTTATGAGTAGTGGGAATGGCTACCTGAGTTTCAGCCAAAGTTTCTGCCGCTTCATCAAATCAGTTATGGTTGGTGGTGCCTTCTCCTTATTTCTGACACCTTCAGTGGTACATAGAGTAGTGTTGGTATTTTCAGTGGTAGTGTTTGGAGAACTGATTTCTGGAGTTCCAGGACTGGTGTTTCCGGGGTTAGGAGTGGTTATCAAACCTGAATTAGGATTGGTCACTGAACCTGACCTAAAATCCATAATTTTTCAGATGATTAAATAATTGAATTCATATGGTTGAAGAATTGGATTCGTGACCGAGAGATTGATCTCCCACTGTGCTCGCCAATTGTTATTACCTGAAAATTCTCTTAGGAAAAAAAATATACTGTATAAGTAATTTCTTTAGATTCGGAAATCAAAATATTACAGGACAAACCGAAACCACGAAAGTAGTCGTTTCGTCCTACTTCGGTCACAAAGAGAGAAGATGGGTTGATCTTAGGGGAGGGAAGCAGAAAAAGTTGAGGAAATTGCAGTAATATTGAATTGTGTATGAAGGTGTGAACTATCGAGAATAACATAGCTTGTGAGAATGATCAGCTTGTTCTGTTTTCTGAATAGGCTAAGTAGCCTATTTATAGTAATTGGGAATACACACTACTTTCCTTGTAAATAGTGGAGGTGGTGAAGGAATGGACAAATGTAGATTGTAGAGGTAATGGTATAGCCACGACTGCCATGTTTAGAACGCTAGCGTCAAGGCCAGCACCAGCGCTAGAGCTGTGGGCCAAAGCGCTAGTCCTGCGCTAGCGTTAGCGCTGATGCTGCTTGCACCTGGAGTTGGCGTGTCGGCTAGTTGGTGGTGCGTTGGCGCTGGGAGCGTGGCTAATCCTTGCTAGGGCTGGCACTCGCTAGTGTCATGTCCATAGCCTATTCACTGATAGCGTTAGAACTTTGCTAATGTTGTTGCCATATTTATGGCCTTCTTAAGGTTTTTCAATCACATGGGATTAATGTTGGTATTATGCTTGACTTTGATGCAATGCATACAAAAAATATTCAAGGAATTTAGCCGTGGAAGTTTGCGACTTGGGATGATGTTTGACGCAACTCTGCATTTAGATGGTATGCATCTAATTTGTATTTTCATTCAGAGATGACATAGCATTCATTCCGAGTGTTCATAGTTTTGTATAAACAGTGTGTTCAGATTAATACAGATATTTTGCATGGAAATATGAAATAACTAGGTTTTAGCCGGGTAAAGCCCTGAAATTTTGGAGGCGCATACATATATAAAAGAGCTACAAGATTAATGTAGCCATGAGATGAATATGCATTCTCAATTCTCTTGCGGATCATAAGATAAAAGTACATATCCATAATTCTGATCCCGGGCCAGAACGTATGTACATATACGTTTATTTTATGTTTCTGCAGCTGAGCAAAGGAAATATTATTATTTTCTCCTTTGTCAAAAATCCACCCTCAACACTTGGAAAATATGAAGTTTAAATCAATTGATGTTTCTCAAAATAGTAATAATTTTCTTCACTATAAGATACTAGTCTCTGAAAAGAATATGCAACTCATTAAATTAAGCATTAGGGCACATGAAGAAATTATTATCGTGAATAATCAAGAAAATAGGACTAAGAGAATTGTTTTATAAAAATGATTATAACATACTAACAAACATAGTAGGATATCCTCTTAAATCCTAGATGAGGAGTTTAACTACTCATGGCAAGAAAAAGAGATAAAAATTGATTAAACATTGAATTTATTAATGTGGAAATGCTTACAATTTTCTTTTCTTTTTTTGTCGAATTAATGACAAATCTCTAGAATAGTTGAATAAAGCACTTTCTTCGGGCGTAGTAAAATACGAACTGTCACTGGAGCAGTTGAGAAAAACTGTCGTCGTAGTAGTTGAATGGGAAGGAAATAACTACAGCTTCCAGCGACAGTTCTAGAGCGCAGTTAATTTTTCTTCTTCTTCTTCTTCTTCTTATTCTTCTTCTATTCTCATTGTTGTTTTAGGGTGAAAAAATATGTACTACTAAGTGGTACTTTCAAGTAGGTTCGAGAGATCAAGCTCGAACAGGATGAGCCGAAACCAAGAAACGGCCGTCCACGTCCTGCTTTGATTACAAAGACGAAAAGGATTTTAGTAGGTCTTAGGGGAGGGAAGCAAAGAAGATTGAGAAATATTAGTAGTGTGTGAAGAAAAATTGATTCTCTGTAGAGGAATCGCTAATTCTATAAGTTTTTGGTTTCTTCAGACTTATTTTCTTTTTGTTGTGTGTTTCCATCTTGTTTCGAATAGATGAAAATCGTTTATTTATAGTTTGAAGAAGACACACTGATATTTTCGTAAGTCATTGAAGTAGGAAGAGGTGGAGAAGTGATGATTGTGGCGATTGTAGTGGGTGGTTCCCAAAAAAGTAGGGGAGACCTGTCTGACCACTACTCATCATCCTTTCAACTGCTCTGTAACCGCCCACTTCTTGTTACCTTCTTGTTCGTGGGGGTTGTGTCACCACCCATGATATGGTAAACCGCCATACCAATACCCCAATGAGAATCCCCCCATGTTGTGTTTGATATATCGTGGAAATAGTTAAGTTATATAAACCACTATGGTTTTGATTTAGCCAAGTCAAGTTAAATGACTTGCTAAGTCAATGAGGTAAGTTGTACGACTTACTTGATTGACAACCAGACTGACTAGTATCGAGTCTCGGAATTTTAGTGGTCATGTACTTGTTTAAAAATAACATGGCATATTTAATTGCTAGGTAACATCTTAGAAGTGACTTATCCTAAGTCTGAGAGGCTTTTGAGGCCAGATATTATAGAGGGATCCTCGAGTAAGGAGACTTGTTGGAATTCATATAAGACTAATGTAGGACCTATATTGAGAAAAAAGGCATATTTCCGAGGAAAGTAGATAGTAAAGCTAATAATAGCTACCTAGTTCAGATAATAATGTTCACCCAAAAACAAATGTGTCGTATGAAAAAATGATGTTCTCCGTAATCAAGATTGATTGAGGTGAGGGAATATTCACGTGTTCGTGTGTTATGACCGGCCTAAGTTGTGTGGAGAGTTCGAGGTGGTTTAGTGTATCATTATATGTCATATGAAGAACACGCTTGGCTGAGGTCGAGTATCGATTTGATGACCATTTATCGTAAAGGAGCAAAGGAATGTCATGCTATGTAGAGAGGTTAAGGCTTGGTTGAGGTCAAGTGTTAACCTGGGCGTCTGTCGATTAAATGAGTAATGGCATGGTCGGCTTTGTAGATAGGCTAAGGTATGATATCATTTGTACCGTTAGATGAGCAAGATAAGACAGTGTCCAATAAATGAGCAATGTGTGCCATCCGTTCAGCAAAGACATGAGGCATGGTAGTTCGTCTATGGAGAGAAGAACGCCTTATATATTTCTTTGAGGAGATTAGAGATGTGGTATCTGTCTTTAAGGAGAACAAAGATGTGGTATTTTTTTTTTGAGGAGAGAAGAAACCTTAAATACCTTGTGATGGTCTCATAGACGAGGTTGTGAGCACTGGGGGATGGAATAAACCAGGAATACGCTGGTAAAACTCGAATAAATCTCAGATGTCATGAGCTTAACATTTTGGATTTTGATGTGCTCAAGACGCTTTCTTATGATGTCTAGATGTAGAATCGACTACAATAGAGTGTCATGCATTGACGTGGTTATCATATTAAGACTGAGTAGCGCCTTTGTTGAAGCTAAATCTAGGTTGCATCTTGAGGCTAATTTGATTTTGGCTTGAGATTAACTTCGAGTCTTGTCCTATGCTCAGATCTGGATCTTACCTTAAGTATAAGCTCGAGTCTCTCCTTAAGTTTAGGGTTGAACATTTTTGGATAAGACTAAGCTTCGTCTTGGACAAAGTCTCGTCCCATGCTCATCTGAAGCCTCGTTCCAGTTGGGCTTCGTTGAAGCTTAACCTGATGAATCCTTATCTCAATTAAAGCTTCTCCATAGGCTTAAGCTTTAATCTCGTCTTCGTCTTAGATGAAGCCTCACCTTAGACTTAGGCTAGAACTTTTTCTTATGAAATTTGGAGGTTAGGCCGTATTTACAACACTTAATGCACATTGACCAAGTGAACAAACATCCAAATTGAATTAAGAGAAAAAAAAATAAAATAGGGGCAAATATTGTGGTCGCGAAACCACCTTATTTAGCTGCAAAAAACAATAATTGTCATGTATATTCGTCGTGGAAATTTATGTTGGTCGTAGGAAATAATTTAGTGACGCTAAACTTTATGTTGTTGTAATATCTTGCAACGACTATCAGAGATTATCTTTAAAATTAAAAAACTGTGAAAAATATCTCACTAAAAATAGTTTCGGTGAGTGAAGATCTTTTTCATTAAATTATTTCAATGATAAATTATAATTGTCTAATAATATGTTCAAGCAATCGGATATTTTGTAATTTTTAAATATTTTACCAATAAGTATTTTCGCCCCCAAAAAAACCTTTGGGTGACAGTTATTGTTGTCTTTGAAAACGGTGTTTAAATATTTCAGCCTTTGAAAGAGAGTTTTATAAGTAAAATTCTCACTAAATAAAGTGATAAAAAAAATTGCGACTAGTTCTTTCGTCGTCCATCCTTTTAGCGACGATTCTTGAGACAAAATAGAACTTTTATCACAAAAAAAACAAGTCACGCCAATAAATTTGAATTCGTCACAAGTGAATTTTTTTATTGACAAAAGTTCTTAGATACAAAAACATTTGCCACTAAGTCCTTATTTCCCATTTCATTTTAAAAGAAAAATAAAATCAAAAAATTCAGAAAACCAAAACAAATGGATAGATGAATTGTAATTAAGATCAAAATATTTTTAATATATGTTCTTAAAAGCAAAAAGAATGATTGGATGAGTAGGGGCATCCGCATCACGTAATTTTTTTTAGATACTAGTTCCTGCATAAAATGTTAACATTTATGTTCTATGTACAGCATCCCTACTAGCAAAATTATGAAACATGTGATATCATGTAATCCACATGGATTCCTATGCCTGTGCATTGTATGTACGCTTCTGTTACCGTATAATAATTAGTTAGTTAATCAAACAAAATTCTTATCTTATGGGAGAATTTGATTAGAAAGAGGTGCATGTATTTTTGTTATTAACATGTTAGTGTTTAAGCTAAGGTTACTGCATCATTTGTGAGTGGTTACCTACAGAGAAACTTATAGTAGGTGGTTACACACTTTTCTAGGTGGGTAATAACATTATTATCGGGGTCAGTGGGTAGCTATAGAAATCTAATTTTCTGATTTCCATGATATCTATCGATTCTTTTCCAGGTTTGTTTGTTGTACGTTTCTCAGATTGAATTCAGGTGGTTAATCTTTAGCCCTGTTGCCTTTTTGAATCTTCTTATTTACTTTATTTTTCAATTTCTCATTCCTTTATATATTCTCTTTTTTCTCCTCTCTAATCTTTCTTTCTAAATTTTTCATAATGAAATCTTCTGTTTCTCCCATTTTCTTCACTAACTGAGTTACTGTTAGTAGATTTGGGTTGTTTTCAGGTCTGTGTTATCGGGATTATTCTCTGCTTATCTCGACTTCAGTCCCTGGTTGGTTTCTGTCAAAGTTCAAGTTGTACGGTGGTAGCTGAATCGTCTTCTCAAAAATTCGAATCCCTTGTGTCCGTCTGGATTCCAAGGCATTGATCTTTTACGTTCTCTTGTAACGTAACTCTTTTATTTCCTACATGATCTCGCCCATTTAAATCATTGTATCTTTTCCCAAGTTCTCGCCATCTTACTTTGTTTAACCGTTTTATTCTTTACAATTACTACGTTAGTGGTTGTATCCTTTTTTATTGCCCTTTCCATTTTTAACTAGCCGTTTCTTAGTTTTCGTTCCTACAAATATAAGGCACATCATTCTCTGGTAATTCCATCCAATTCTTTGTCTTCTGTTCTTTGAAATACCATTGTTGTTTTCTCCCAGCAACAATGGCTAGCTCCTCAAAATCTTCTTCTCTTAAGATCAATGAAATTGCTATGAATCTTTCTGAAAAATGCTCTATCTCCTCTAAGGGTACAACAAAATGTGTTGCTATGAATTCATCAGTGGAGAAAGGAAAAGGAAAATTAGAAGATTCCTTATATCTGATTGGGAAAGTGTTTAAGGAAATTGAAGACCATCGTAATGCTCTAAGTATACCAATTCGTGAAATCAATTTTGCAACAACTAAATCATGGAAACCAAAAAGTCTGATGGTTATCAAGTATACTCAAATTCGTATTGTTTATACATTAAAGTTTTCTGTGAAAGAGGACCTTGAAAAAGCTCACGCTGCTGCTTCTAATGCTTTCAAAGGACATCTTTTTGCTTTAAAAAGATTGGAGCCGTCGTTAAAAGTTGAGTCTGTAGATTTTACACTTCAAGAGTTTCTAATTACTTTAATGTTGGAAAAGGTTTGCATGATAATGGATACCCATGGATAATAGCTGCACAAGTTGGGACTGTAATGAAGTTGTATGACCCTGATCATTTTGAATACAAGGCTAAAGTGTTGGTTGATATCAAGCAGCAATTAACAAGGAAAGTTCAACTTACTCTCGATTGTGGCTACAAGCATAATATTAGAATTTTCTATGTTAATCTTCCCTATGCTACATGTAACGCATGTTCAATGATTGATCACATTAAGAAGAAATGTCTTGCACTTTCAAGGAGAGCTGCTAATATTTTTCCTCAACTTACGATGGGTGACAAAGAAGAGGGGGAGAAGAGTACTCCAAATCCTTCGAATGAAGACACAGAATTGGTTGTTGAGGTTGGAAGAGACATAATAACAAATATTGAAGAAAATGACAAGGAGAAGGAGGCTCAGATAATCTTAGACGATAATATTGATCAAGTGAATATTGAAGAACCAACCCCTTTGCCTAGTATAATAGGTAAAAAACGTCTGGAGGATGGAGTGGAAATTTTTCGTACGGAGAAAAGAGCAAAAAATGATCCTGTTTTGAGCTCAAATGTTCTTGGATTGGGCTCTCTAAATTTTAATGTGGGAGTGGATGCAAAAGACGTGGCTAATCAAAGCCCATTGAAAACTTATAAACCTTCTACTGGATTCTACAAGGGTCGGGTATACAACCATTTCAAGGGTAAATAGTATTACAATTTATTCGAGAAACAAAATCGGGGGTCAGATGTTAGTACCTAAAAATTGCTCCTAGGCAAAATAATATATTGTAGGAATATTTATTTTAGATTCGGAAATCAAAATCGTACAGGACAAGTTTAAACCGCGAAAGTAGTCATTCCGTCCTGCTTCGGTCACAAGGAAAGAAGATGGGTTGATCTTAGGGGAGGGAAACAAAGAAAGTAGAGGAAATTGCAGTGGTATTAAATTGTGTATGAAGGTGTGAACTATCGAGAAGCTTGTGAGAATGATCAGCTTGTTTTGTTTTCTGAATAGGTTAAGTAGCCTATTTATAGTAATTGGGAATATACACTGCATTCCTTGTAAGTAGTAGAGGTAGTGAAGGAGTGGAGAGATGGAGATTATGGGGATAATGGTATAACCGCCCATTATATTTGAGAAGTTTCTGCAAACCATTACTCCACCATCTCTTTAACTGTCGTAACCGTCACCACTACTTGTAACTTTCCTATCATCGGGTGTTTCCACGCCTCATGTTGCTATAACCACAAGACCAAAACCCCATGAAGAATCCCCCATGTAATATGTTTTGATTTCTCGTAGGAGTTAGTAGAGTCGTAGACTCAAAGTATGCGAGTAATTGGTAATTTATCGTGAGGTAATGCTACGAATAAGTTTATGCCAACGCAGCACATCAATGGCATATTTGTAGCATGTTTACAACATGCAAGTTGTGCTAGCAGCAATGGTGCATGCGAGTGTTATAGAAGCGATTGAGATGTTGCTAGCACACGCTAGAGTTGTGGCTATAGCCTAGGTGATGGCGCTAGCAGCGAAGGATGACGCCGGCATGAGCAGGCGAAGATGGCACTGCAGCAAGAGGTAAGAATGGCTTTAGCGTTGTTGCTAGCAGCGCTGGCAACGTTGGTGCCGGTGCTAGAGCTAGCACTAGGGTTGTTGTTGGTGGCGCTATCAATATGGGCGAGTTGGTGCTGGGATTATGGATAGGACTTGCTAGGGATTTTCAGTCGCATGAGATTTAATCTTGGCGTAGTGCTTGGCTTTTATGCAGTGTATACAAAACATATTCAAGGAATTCAACCGTGGAAATTTGCGACTTGAGATGATGTTCAATGCGACTCTGCATTTAGATGGTATGCATCTAATCAGCGTTTTTTTCCAGAAATGGCATAGCATCCATTCTGAATGTTCGCAATTTTGCATAATCAGTTTGTTCTGACTAATGCAGATAGTTTGCATGGACGCACATGAAATAACGAGGGTTTAGCCGGGTAAATCCCTGAAATTTTGGAGGCGTATACATATATAAAAGAGCTACAAGATTAATGTAGCCATGAGATGAATATGCATTCTCAATTCTCTTGTAGAATATAAGATAGAAGTACATATTCATAATTCTGATCCTGGGTCAGAACGTATGTACATATACGTTAATTTTATGTCTCTGCAGCTGAGCAAAGACAATATTAATATTTTATCCTTTGTCAAAAATCCACCATCAATGTTAACTCCCCTGTTTAGCGCGGAACAATAATGTTTTGTGGTAAGCACTAGATGGTTATTTTTTACTAACATAAGAAAATAAATCAACAAATTTAGTTGTCAGATATTACTAGGAGTTCTGATTTAGTGACGCTCTAATGATGCCGATTGCTGAAGGAACAATAGTTCATGCAATAATGCTTATAGGATAATAGAGCATCGTCCGGAGAGAATAAATTAGTAGAGCATGGATGATTTGCATGACAGAGAGACCATAATTGACATGTGTGCAGCACGGGACCATGGTTCCAAAGAGGAAATCCTTATTTGACCTAGATTTGGAAACAATTTACTATAAAAAGGAGTAAACCCTATTATTTTATTCTCCCTCCATCACCACCGACGACCATACTCTCTCTCCTCTTCCTTTTCTCTCCCGAGCAGCAGCAGGAAAATCTCACTGGAGTTCCGTCACTGGCCGATCACCACCGCTGATATTTCTGGCAACTTCCGGTTGGCTCCGGCACCGACCAGGTAATTTTTTTTACGTGACTATTGCTTCACGTATTTTCCCTTTCCCTTTTTAACGTGAGTATTAACTCCCTGCTTTAATTACCATTGCTTGCTTAATTGCATTAGGTAAGCATGTTATTAACTTGATAATGATCTTCTCTTGACAGTCTCTTGCAGGTAAACCTTAATTCCAAAAATGTTGTCTCTGATTGCAGAAATCCTTCGTTGATTTTACTGCAGTATTGTTAAGCTCAACCAGGTATTCTTGGATTTATAGCAATCTTCCTTGATACTCGTTTTAATTTATGTATATAAGCATGTATTTGCATATCAGTTGTATATATACATAAAAATAGAACCAAACCTTGTGCATGATTATCCCGTTGTTGACATGAATGTTATTCGAACCCATTGTAGATGTCTAACGATCATGAAGATAATGCTGCTACTGCTTCTAGTTGTGATAGAGGTGAAAGTTATGAAGTTGTTTTTGTTTAGATGACGTACCCAGCATTTATGAAAAATTCTTTTGAGGGTGTTGTCGAAGAGGTTGCTTCTGCTGATTATGTTGGTAGTTTTATCCCGAACATCAATAGCGTCCCTCAACCTCATTGTATTTATCCACAAGCCCTTGTCAGGTGTTGTTTGCAGAGAGGAGATACATGACTTCATTTGTTAATTTTAATACGTCCCAAACTCCTCTATCTGGATGGGTAGGATAGGCTAAAGTTATGCTGAAGAATCCTTAGGTGAAGTTGGTTTTAGAAATGACATAGCATCCATTCTGAATGTTCGTAATTTTGCATAATCAGTGTGTTCTGACTAATGCAGATAGTTTGCATGGACCCACATGAAATAACAAGGGTTTATCCGGGTAAATCCCTGAAATTTTGGAGGCGCATACATATATAAAAGAGCTACAGGGCTAATGTCATGAGCTGAATACAAATTCTCAATTCTCTTGCAGAATGTAGTATAAAAGTACGTATTCATAATTCGGATGCCGGGTCAGAAATTTATACATATTTATTTCATGCTTCTGCCGATGAAAAAAAGTGATATTACAATTTTCTCCCTTGCCAAAAAATCACCATCCATGTTAAGTGCCATGATTAGCGCGGAACAGTATGTTTCGTGGTAAGCACTAGATGGTAATTTTTCTTTTACTGACATGAGAAAAATAAATCAACAAGCTTAGTTATCGGACGTTACGAGGAATTCTGATTTGACGACGCTCAGATGATGTCGAATAATCGTTGAAGGAGCAATAGTTGATGTAGCAATGCCTCTAGAATGATAGAGCATCGTCTGGAGAGTATAAATTAGTGAAGCAGGCTGATTTGCATGATGGCGGGACCGAAATTAATCCGTGTGCAGCACGAGGCCATTGCTCCAAAGAGGAAATCCTTGTTTGACCAAGATTTTAAAACCGATTACTATAAAAGGGAGTAAACATTTGGATACTTTCATTCGTGACATGAGGATTTCCAATGGTTATGCCAAGGTAGAGTCTTTTATCCCGATTATGTTTATGCAAGCTTAGCTATGAGAACATTTTATCGAATATGCGCCAAAGGCTCGGCCTTCTTATCTGAGTGAAGGGATAGAGTATGCCATAATACTTCGTTGGAGTGGAAAAAACTTTCTTCTGTTAGTCTTATTAGTTTAATGGACAATGAGAAGAAAGTGAACTTCAGACCTTGGGGTTTGAGGCTTCCGCATGTGATTTCGCCGGAGACTTTTTCTGGGAAACCTGATGTTCTCATGCGCTCTGATCCAAGTGGTGAGAGTAATATTGCTACAGTTGGTGAAGAAACTTTTATGAGTAGTTGTACTCCAGGATACATTCTCGTTGTTTGTTCTGATAGTTGCACCATTCAGAGTTATAACATCGATAAGACGACTCGACAAATATGATTCAATTAGGCCACTCCTCATTTCCACACCAAGGCGCCTCCTATAAACATGCTTCAGCGATCTGAGGGTGCCTATAGTATTTCCGGACGAAGCATTCCTTTTCTCCAAGTCAATAGAAAAGAATGTGTCATTGATGAGTATGTTGATTTCTGGAACGCACAACTTACTCTCCTTAAGAAATTCATATCGAGTGAGCCTTCTGATGTACGTGGTGAGCCTTCTAAGGCCGAGTTAGTAGCTCGGCCAAATTTGAAGATTACCTCTGGAGAAAGGCGCGACTCGATCACCCACTTTACACAGGTATCTCAGATCGTTATTCGTTTAATCACTATCATTTATTCAGTAATTAAGTGTTTAATTTGTTCCTTGCAGTCGTTGCACTCGAAATACCCTGTCTTTGATATTGCAGCGAGCACCATTCCCCATTCTGGGGAAAAAGACCATAAGTAATCATGCCTGGAAGTGGAGACCGTCCTCATAAGAAACTAAACGCCTTTAATTTCCCTTTATTCTTCTTCTCTACGAACTACATCCATACTTTTTCTTGACAAGCATCTTTATACAATCTGGGGGCATAACTCATCAAGGTAGTACTCAGCCATTCAAGTTTGGTGTCCCAGCCTTCCTTGGTGTTTCAGCGCCTTATGTCATAAGTAAAGCTTCTTTTGGAAATTCATGGGTTGTAGAATCTTACGTCTTGTCAAACTTGATGAATTATGACTCTTATGAATAACCACTGTTCTTAGACGACTAGCCATATGAATTCCTTGGCATCAAAAAGCATCGCCATTGTTGGAAGCGCTGAGGAAGAAGATAAAGATGACAAGGGGCCTGAAAGATCGTTCTATACAGTAGATTTAGAAGAATACAGAGCTGAAGATGAAAAACTTGATGGTGAGTCGCATTACAAAGTGCCTTCTGCTTCCGATAACTTTTTACATCTCCAATTAAGTTTACTTTATTTCTTTAGGATTTTAATAACATGATTATAGTTCTTAAACCACCAAACGTGTAGAACCATGCATGATTTCATGAAGAATTTTTGCGACTTTCGTCGTCAGAAAAATTCAGATTCATGTCTTCTTGCCGTAACAGATGTGGAATCTTCGTCCGAAGTTGGAATGAGGTGTTTGACGCCTCATTATTTAGCTAAGAGAAATACATAACCTTTGTAAGGAGAATTTTTGGATTTAGAGTCCTTTTATTAAGTGAAAATGACATGACACGGAGCGTCCAGAACTTTTCAGGAATAATTCTGTAGGTTTTCAGCTGTCATGTAGTTGAGCATTTCGACCGCACTTATTAGCTTGTTCATCTGATTGACATATCCTTTTATTATGTTGTAGTAGAGATCATTCGGTATATATCCCACCCCAGATTCATTACCAATTAGCGCCAGTTTCAGTTCATCTGGAGGGATGTGCAAAAACATTTCTAACGCTATTTTTGTAAAACGACCCATTCTCTTTCTAAACCATATGCCATGACCAAAAAAGAACTTTGCAATGAATGTTTAGGTTGCTAATGAACATATTTTATGGATTTTATGACTTGTGTTGGAATTCCTTGTGCTTGAGATATTTTAACTCGTTATATCTATAATGTCTTTATTTTTAGGGGGGAACGAACTAAAAAAAGGAAACGAACTTGTAGATAAAGGATTGGAGATTACCATGAACCGTGATGTTGGTGATGTGCCTTTTCTAACTCAGAATCATGAGAAAGCTCTCCCTGACACGAGTTTTGAAGAAAGCACTCCAAGTGGTGCCATTGTACAGAATGCTGATGCGATGGAGATAGTTTTGGTTGAGCATCCGAACGCTGGAGTTAACTTTGACTTCAAGTTTGATAGGATTCAACCTGAACACGTTTGTATTGGAGGTTTCACTGTCCCATCCGCCTATGCTGAGTTGTATACAAAAGTATGGAAGAAGTTTGGCCATTTTTTTGTAGGAAATCCCAAAAACTATCTTAGTCTGAAGAAGAATGTGTCTGTGCTGCATCCAACTGTGCATGCGATGGTTTCTCTTACCCGTAGATAAATCTATGAGATAGTTCTTCAAGAATAGAAGGATGCTTTGGAGGAGGCTGAAAGACCTGAGCTTATTGTCACATGGCCTTGCCGTCACTTAAAAGCTATTGAGAAGCGCTTGCAGGAGGGAGACGTGACTTCTAACTTGGAGACGGTCACCAAGGCTAGACGTGAAGTTGAGAGGCTTTCCTGGTAGTTTAGGCTTGCAACTGAGGCTCTTGATCAGGTGGGAAAGGCGTACTCCGAAGGTGTTGAACCAGTTTTCAAGGAATTATACTAGATTTTTTAAGTTTTCATGGATTTTTGTGGTTTTATTTTGGAATTTTGAGTAGGTAGAAATTTTTGAATGATTTGAAAGGATTTTTTATTTTAAAAAAAAAAATAATAATTTCCTTGATTAGTGAATTCAAGATATTAAAAACATTTTGGAGGAATTACAAATATTGCGTAGAATGCTTAATAAGTCTCTATATAGAGGAATTACAAATATTGCGTAGATATTAAAAACATTGTGCGCATACTTCTGACTTCACCTCATAACACAAAATACTATATTCCTCTTTATATTCCACGGGCGAATTGAGGATACAGTCTCTACAAAAGTATACAGGCATTCCATGCCAACAATGTAGTCAATAATCTCTATATAATAAGTCTCAAGCTCCTAGATGGGTTTCCCACTAGTGCTGAGCAAACTTGTGTATTCTCTGAACAACTACAAACATTCTAAACTGGCCTTGTAGCCTCCCCAATACTCGCAACATTTATTCCATATCGGGCTAGTCTCAAGTCGCATAAATTCCACGACTGAATTCTTTGAACTTGCCTCGAGTGCCCATCGATATTCTGGTAATATCTACCAAATTCAGAATAGCTAATGTTTAAACCCTGAAACACATTATAGCTTAACGCTTCATTCGCAACGAATGCACCTCAAATTGCTCTTCTGAGCCTAAATATGCTACTCTAGCACTTTGCATAAAAATAAGCCACAAATAATACGCCACTCTCTCTCATGCGCCAGAAATGAGAAGCAATGTCATAAAAGATGTATTAAACCTCTCAGTTAGACTAACCCTATTCTTTTCTCATATTAACACCGAGATAGCACTAGCCTTTCGGCTTAGCATTGCATTGGCACTAGTTAGCCACAATTGTCCTAAAAGCGCTAACCCTAGCCCTGAGAAGTGTTAACTAATCAAAAATAGTCTTAGCTAACATGTTTTAGCCTAATAAGGTCTTAACCAATGTACCGCTACCTTTATATCCCAACCATAGCACTAAAATTGCTAACACTATTTCTAGCGTCAAATGCGCCACAAGCCCCATGCGTCGCCCTTGGCTAGTGACAACCTTGGCTATTCTGCCCTTGGTGCTAACTCCCTTTGCAATGACGCCCTTGGTGATAAACGCCCTTGGCTCCTGGCGCTGACGCCCTTGGTGCTAATGCCCTTGGATCTTGGCGCTGACACCCTTGTCCCTTGGAATTGACGCCCTTAGCTCCATGACGCCCCCTGCCCTATCTTCAATGCTTTCCTATCAAAATCCAATGCGCCTCTAGGGATAGCGCGTCCTTAGCCATTCTTAGCGACTTGGTCACGAAAACATTTATGTTAAAGCCTTAGTGCTAACTATACAATTGAAGTGTTAACTCCGAACTTTCTTGGTACTAGCTTTCTATCCCTAGTACATTCGATATTTACTAGAAGTTATGTCTACTGGTCTTATTCCTGAGACATTATCACATTATCCTTCTATGTTGAAAGAGTTAGCACCTTCTTATTTTCGCTAAGCAGGTAGTGCTAGTTTTTCTAACCACTTTCCGCAGAAATATGTCTTTCTTCTCAATAAAGATCATAAATTTAAGTCTTATATGAATTTCACAAGGTCTTCTTGGGCGGTTACAGAGCAGTTGAGAGGATCAGGAGTAGTGGTCAGACAGGTTTTCCCTATTTTCCTGGCGCCACCCCACTACAATATCCACAATCATCACTTCTCCATCTCTCCCTAACTTCCACGACTTACGAGAAATCAGTGTGTGTCCTCTTCAAGCTATAAATATATGATTTTTATCTATTCGAAACAAGAAAAAACGAAACAACCACACAATCAGTCTGAAGAAACCAAAACCTATAGAATTAGCGATTCCTCTACGGAGAATCCATTCTTCTTCACACCACTGATTTTCTCAACCTTCTTTTCTTCCCTCCCCTAAGACCTACCCAAATCCTTTCCATCTTTGTAATCGAAGCAGGACGTGAACGACTATTTCTTGGTTTAGGATCGTCCTATTTGAGCTTGATCTCACGAACCTACTTGAAAGTACCACTTTGCAGTACATTTATTTTGACCCTAAAACAATTGGAGACCACAGCGGGAGATCAACCTTTCGACTATAAAAAGCTAATTTTCAGTTATTTCAACAAAAAATGGTGGATCTTAGGTATGAAGCGGTTACAATTCCTATAGTCGGTTCAGGTAGACGGCTTTGACGTGACCTTCATTTACTTAGCGCACTGGTGGCGGTGATTCTGAAAACACCCTTGTTACTACTGAACCCCCTTGTACCAATACTACTACTACACCTTCTCTCGGTGACAAGACCGCTGAAACTACCGAGAAAACTGAAACTTCGTTCAACATAGCCGATATGATGAAGAGACAAGAAGTCCTTGCCAGAACTCAGGTGGATATGGCCACTTCTCAGAAGGAGGTACTTGCTTTTCTCAAGACCCTGACGGAGAACCTTTCCCCGGAACAACGCCATCGCCTGATAGAGCAGACCAGGACCAACTTCACAACAACCACTGATACTGATACGTCAAAGACTCTAATGGAACAATTCTTCCCAGAATATATCTATCACCAGTTCCATCAAGCCACAATTCCAATCCTACCAACGTCAACAGTGCCAAAATCAATATTCAAGATGATGACCAGATCTGTATTCAAAAAGGACAATCGAGGAGTCAACGATCAACCTTGTCTCACATAAAGACATGGAAAGGCTTTTAAAATTTCAAGTTAAAGAGGGACCGGTCTCACTTTATCACCACCAATCTTTTACCCTCTTGCTGTCCAAAAGATCATTTCACCATGGGGATATATCTCTAGTTATTGTCCCTCTATAATAGGGGATAAAAAATGTTTAGATCTGAAAAGATTATTCCAGATGAACGTTGAATACCATGGGGACTACATATACCGATTCAAGGTCCAAAAGTAGTAGATATATCTTTTGTAGCGGTCGTATGGTCAGTAAACACTATAACATCTAATCATCCATGATGTCCTATCATAACAAAGGGGTCAAGAAGGAGGTTTCATCTCAACAAGCGTCACGAATCAAACGATCACCATCATCTTCAGGACCAGCTCCATCCTCAGCCTCAGGACCATCCAAAAGACAAGCTCTATTCCTTGTCCCATACAAAACTCTACAACAACAACAACAAAAGCCAAAGCGAACTATGACATTCTCAAATTTTCCTTTTCACGTGGAAACCATTTCATCCTGGTCCTTTCACTCAGTCCCTTCAGCAAGGCGCTACCTACTTCACGCTCCCTTGTAGATCCCATATGACGATAAGTCCATGGAATACCAAGATGAGAATTCTCATCTTTACGTACAACTTCTTCCCATTTCGGGGACGACTCAAATTTCACTATGAAGGAGACGAATCATTACAAATCAGCATAAACCAATAAAACGGTATAACCCCCGGTCATAAGAGTACCTTGGGAGGGTCCTACTGAAGAGTAATCAACGACAATACCCGCATTAGGGGATTCAACTAGCATATTCCCTGCTACACTACCATTCTGCACATCAACGTCAGTAAGAGCATCATCCTCAACAAGTACGCGAAGGGGAGCTCACATATGGTTTTCATCATGGGGAGGTACACTATCCACATCAAAATTAACTGGCGCATCAATCGTACAAGTGAATTACGGTTTATGACAAAAACGGCTAGCGGAGTCGAGTCTGAAAATTATCAGGATTTTCCTAGATACTTCCTGAGTTCTATTTTTCATTCGTTTTGACGCCCCAAACAAGATCAAAAAATGTATTTCTTCCTAAAAGGATGCCAGAAATTGTTTTATAATAAAGATAAAGGGGTCAATCATCCAAAAAGGAGGTCATATGAAGACTCTAGAGCGTTTTTCTCAAGCACTATACTTCTGAAATTTTCTAGTGACGGAAATTTATGAAATTCCTTGTGAATTTGAGTACGACTATGCTTATATGAGAATTTTAAAGATTTCACATGTTCTATCATGATAATAAGGAGTAGAAACTTACTTGATATGGGTCCAAACCAACAGAGGAGTCCGTCGTTACTTAATTACTTACTTCTTATCGACATCGGTAGATTCAGATTCTTCACAAAGTTCTTCAGTATGGGACGCTTCGTCCAGATCCTCATCCTCCAGTTTACCCTCATCCTCTATATCCATGGTGTCTCCTAAATCCTCATAAGCGTCAATATGGGAGAGTTATTCGTCGTCCTTTTCTTATAGACTGGGTACTATTAAAAGCGACAGGAGTAGTGTCTACTCAAGACGCACCACACGTACCCGCTGAAAGAAATAAACCAATGAGTCAAGTCATGCTTTGAGTCAAGGAGATTAATGAAGAATGGCTTTGCATCTCAATAGTCTAGACGACAATGATGAGTTCAACTTCAATTAAGATGCTCGCCCCAGTTCCAGCACTTCAACGACAACAAAGGACGGCTCCAACTTCGTGATTTCCCATGTTATCTCAAATCTTGGAAGCATGGACCTGTGACGACACCAAAAATTATCTTCTACCAGGTAGCGGATCCAAGTGAGTCACACTTTGGGACTGACAACTCTTTCACTTTTGAAAGTTTAACACAATAACATCCCTCAACTAGAAGGTTTTCTAAATCAGTACTCACACGACAAGAAGCCTCTGCCTCTTACCTAATCATATCCAGAAAGGTAACCCCACCCTTGTTGCTTCTACTTACTTCAACCACATGATTCTACTGTTGGGCACGCTGCAGGCTCGGAAGCCATAATCATCTCCAACTCAGAACTTCAAGGACACAGTCTCCTCGGATTCAGGCTTCTCCTATCAACTTCTCGAATATTGGTTTACAAGTTTCCAGTCAAAAATCCAGTAATATGCTCATCTTGGAGGAAATGGCACACCTGGTCCTCCTGGTACCTGTCCTGTCTCATGCTACCTGTCTCGTCTCCTGGTACTTATCATGCTTCCTTACACCTGTCCTGTCTTATGGCACCATCTCGGTCCACTCCTCTATTCCTTGATGCTCCTGTCAGTACCTTTTTAATTTACAAATTCAGAAGTCGACAACAATCGGTGAAGAACGGGTCAGAACGTCCTTCACGAGAAGTGTTCTTCTATGTCTATACTTTAACATACCAGAAGGACACCTCTGTCGGAGACCTGAGCTAGGAGATATGGATCTTAAACTAAAGTCTAAAAGATCTGGAAATTCACACGGGATCCCTAATCACATATGTTTACGCCTGGTTGGCTGACCTATCAAACTCCGAATTGAGTGATTCTTTTTGTATATGATAACTTGTTCTCTTGGATTCAAAGGTTGGGGTCAAACGTCAAAATACGACATTGTATGAAACTTCAACATCCTCGGAAGCGAATGGTAAGCGAATTAGGGTTTCCAAACGGGATTCAGAAGACTCAGCCTTATAGAGACCTTTTCTGCCCATGGATTCTCATCTTCTCAGACATACTATCCTGTCAGGTCACATTGCATCTCCCAAGAAAACCTCATCAACCTTTCTACGACAAAAGCACTGGAGTCCACCGCCAACCTCACTTGCAGTTCTGATCTACCATCAGCTTCTTCTGCCGGTTTCCAAGATTGCCAACTTTGCTGCTACCAGCTACAACTCAAAGCATCGTCTCTCGGTGTCCTTTATCTCATTTACTGCCGCTTTGATGACATTATCACTAGCACTTAGTTGCTGCATACTCAAAATCTAAGCTAGAAGCGGAACCAACTACTTGCTTACAAGGAAGTTTAAATCTAAGGCTTAACTCTGCAACAAAGACATTGCCTGGAAGAGACAAAGCTAATAATTTTTCTTGCTGGAAACATACATGAAGAATTGATCCGGCTGACTTGACCCTCTATTTGGGATGAGACGGACCTATTTAGCAAAGAAAGAAACAGAGAAACCGCCAACCATATCCCTATTTTTGCTCACGGCAAGCTGGCATTCCTGACAAGAATGAGGGCGCCTACTATTCCCAGTCAAGGTTCGTGCTAAGGGGTACATATGTCAATCTCGGGTAAGACAAAGCCAACCAAGTTTCTTCCCTGACCAATGGGGATCCTCATAGGCGTACTCTCCATGACCCTGCTGGTAGCTGTTCAACCAACATGACTGGATCAGAAATTCAACCCAGCTATGCTTCACTTGGCTTACGAATTGGAAATTCCGGGAAAGAACGTGGGCATCTACTAATCACAACAAAGACTCACGCTAAAGGGAACTTATCCCAGTACCTGGAAGCCAGAAACTAAGCATATAGTGCGTAGGAAAATCGACTTTGTTTTACCGCAAGCACACAATGTCGAAAGATGTAAACAAGAACAAATATTGTTCGTTCCCACGAGGAGTGTGAATCACTTCTACTAACTAATACTAGTAACTTCGAGTCAAGGAAAATTAATAAAGATATTTTTCATATTTTTAAAATAAAGAATTAAGCCAAAAAAGAATTAAAGAAATTTAATAAAGATTGTAATCAAAGATAGAAAAATCGTTAAGGTTTCAGGAATCCGTTGTAGATTAGGGATTACCTGCGTTCATCACAAAGTTATCAATTTTACTCATGCAAAGTAGCAAATCTATCTACTCATACACGAAATATATTTCGTTTATAATCGTAGAAAAGAATTATCAAAAAGATCGTTTGTTCTCAACCTAAGGTAGAATTTTGAAGTACTAGGTATACGTGGCATAAATAGTCAAAGAATATTCATAAAAGAATTATCGCAAAAGGGTCAACGATTTCTTCTACTAATCAAACACTGTACTATGCATGACATAGAACATGAGAAATAATTGAGAAAGTAAAACATTGAAAAAAAGACAAAACATTGACATTAAGTTTTAGTAGTTGAAAACCCTAGTTTTGAAACACAAGTAAATTTATCTCTACAAGTTTATCATTTCACCCTAACAAAGAGATTTAGCTAGACATGTTTTTCTTAAAAGCCATTAAAATTGATTAAGAAAATAATAAACATAATTGAAATAGAAAACGAAATAGAAATAGCTGAACCCTTCTTTACTATTCATGGCTTCTCCAACTTCAGCGTCAAAGGTGTTCTCGCCTCCAAAAAGTTAAGCGTCCAAGGTGTTCACGACCCTATTTATAGAGTTACATCACCGCCTCTATTAGATATTCAAACGAAATAGAACTCTCAATAGGCTTTTACCCACCGACCAACAACCTTTTCTTGTTTAACATGGACTGAACACGGAATATTAGGGCTGCACAACGGGCGGTCGGTTCAGTTTTGAACCAAAACCAACTAACAAGCCGTCTATAGGCGGTTTTTGAGAATCAAAACTATCTACCAACCCGTCCATAGGCGGATCGGTTTGAAACCGACCCGAGTCGGGTTCGGGCGGGTTCGGTTTTTTTACGGGTTAAACCGTATTAACTGTCACAGAATTTTTTTTCCTGATTCCTGAGTTAAAATCCTGGATTCCTGATAGATCATTCAAGGCTGTTTAGCCTGTTTTAGTACAGATGAAATCAAAATCATGAAATACATTCTACCACATACAAATTGTAATCCAAAATAAACACAAAAGTGACAACTTCCACCTTATTGAATATTCATCCCATCAACAGAAATCCTTCAATGGCCAAGACCCATCTTCTATAATTTCTTTCGTTCTATGGCTTGCTGTTGTCGAATCCGAGAAAAATCTATTTCTCCTAATCAAACAAGAAATCTAATTACCACTTCAGTTCACCATTCTTGCTCAACACACAGTATCCATAATCCCTCTCCTAGTTCATGTTCCACTTTTAATATGTACCTAAAACAGCACCACCATTTTCTATGATTCGAACAGACCATCCATTTCTTCAATTGCAGAGGACTCGGTAGGGGAGCGTTCCGCCTTAGAGGGAAGCCTATTCGCCAACAACAACATCAGAAAACAATTCTTGTTTATTCCTTCCATCACAGACCCAACCTCTCCTTCAAAACCATCTTTCATTCAAGCCAACATCGACCACATTTTCTCTTCCTGTTCTCTCGATCTTAATTTCAGAAACACAAGATTCATCTTCTTCCTTGTTTTCTGGTTACCAACAAAACTCTGTGTTCTTATCCTTACCATTTTTCAAATCCATTTCTAAATTTTTCACTGAATCCCTTGTTGTCCAAAAACCTAGCTTTTCTAATTTCCCTTTCTTCTTCTATTTGTACGGAAAAAACCTGATGCTTGCCGTGTTCGTGTCCCATAATCAACTCGAGCCACATGAATCTTGGTTAGCCGGCAGTGGAGCTTGGTGCAACGGATCCGGCAGTCGAGCTTTGTGTAGCGTCTTGGATAGAGCGGCATCGAGAAGATGAAGAAGAACAGAAATGAGAGAATAGAAAGTTCTAGGTTTAGTTTAGGGTATCTTCGTTTAGATGGATGGTTAGGATGAAACAAAATGATATCAATCAATGGACAAGAAAATTCGGTTTATACGGGCGGGTTCGGTCAGTTCTTATACTAAACCCGTAAACCAAACCATCATGAACGGATATTTGATTTTGAAAACCATATACCAACCCGCTACGAGCGGATTCGGTTTAAAAACCCACGGTTTTGTCGGATTCGGTCGGTTTCGATTTTTCGGGGCGGTTCCTTGCAGCCTTACGAAATATAGCGTACAGCGTACGCGCTTCAATTCTATATTTCCTCTACCGAAACTACATCTTTGTTCCTCAACTAAACTCATCTTCCCTGATTTCTCTCAAATATTCAAACAGACTCAGTTCACCAGCAGTCTCTCCATCTCTCGATCACAGCACAGCCATACGAGAACTCCATCACCATCAGGTTCACGAGCAAAAGCTCCTTCCCAACTGCCAGTTCCACCAATAACTCGAGTTCTTCCCACTGTCTTCTTTTTTTTTTATATTTCTTACTTGAAACTCGATAATCAGACAATCAACCAAACTTCTTAACAACTCCAAGAACTCGCTGCAACCTTTAGAATCAAAAATAATCATCATCAATTACCATCACAATCATGATCATCACGATAATTCAATCGAAGTTAGCCTAAAAACATCACAAGTCGATCTCCATTAATCCTCCTTCCATAGCTTTGTCTCCCACGAGCCACTGCCATCATCAATCACAGACTCGATATAACTCATCACAACCATCTCGAATTTGCCTTTCAACTCACTGATTTTCAATCCTAGCTTGATTTATCCTTGTTGACTTCAGCCATCACCGAGAATGATCATCTCTGTCATCAAGGTCACTGCAACTTTGCTCTACCGATTCACAAGCAATAATCCCATCACCAGAACCATTAATGACAGTTGAATAAACTCGAGCTCAATTCCAATTCTCGACTGAAACTCTAAAATCCACAACAAAAATTTCAATGATCCCCAATTTAAACTTGAAAAAATCCATCATCCTTGAGTCTGTCGAATCATGATCATTAATCAATCATGCCATGATCATGCTTTTATCGTTACCAATAGCATCTAGCTCTGTTATTTTCTCATTTGAAGTAATGGAGAAGAAGGGGATGGCCCCGATCCAATTGGCTGGTGTCTTTATGACAATTTAAATAGTTGGCAGCCTTTATCAATTCGCCTGGCACCTTTAGTATGATTCAAAACATGTCTTCCCTTATCATATGACGAAGTGCCAATAGTTGTTTCCCTTGAAATGACCATTTTTCCCTTATTTCTTGTTTTGCTTGTAACTTCTTTGTACGACCTCGGAATGACTTCGATCTTTCGCTGTTGACTTCGTAATTCAATTTCCTACAAGATGATAAGTAGAAATATTGGAATAGACTGAGTTCCACTGGGTCTTTAGCAATTCTTCCCTTGTAGAGCTCAATTTTACTTCTTTCGCAAATGTAACCTAATAAAACACATAAACTACAAAAGTAATAATAATACACAATAATTCACACAAAATATAGAAAATAAGTATAAGAAAATGATATTTAGATTCTGTAAATTATGCACTTATCAGTATACCTTCTTCTACTCTTACAATTTAAATTATGTGTATATAATTATTATAAGCATACTGTCACCATCTAGTGCTTATTGAGCAACATTATTGTTCCTCACTAAGCAGGGGACTTAATGTAGATGGTGAGTTTTTGACAAGGTTTAAAATTATAAAATCTCCATTCTGCCTAGTTGCAGGAATATACTTGTGCGCATATTTCTAACTTCACCTTAAAACAAAAAATATTGTATTTCTCCTTATATTTCGTAGGCGAATTGAGGATACAGTCTCTACAAAAGGCTACAGGAAATCCATGCCAAAAATGTAGTCTATAATCTCCATATAATAAGTCTCAAGCTCCTAGATGGGTTTCCTACTAGTGTTGAGAAAAATTGAGTCTTCTCTGAACAAATACAAAAAATTTAAACTGGTCTTGTAGCCTCCTCAATACGCACAATATTTATGCCATATCGGGATAGTCTCAAGTCGCATAAATTCCACGGTTAAATTCCTTGAAATTGCCTCGAGTTCCTATCGATGTTCTTGTAATGTCTACAAAATTCGGGATAACTAATGCTTAAACCCTGAAATACACTATAGCTTAACGCTTCATTCGCAACGAATGCACCTCAAATTTCTCTTTTGAGCCTAAACATACTACTCTAGCATTTTGCTTAAAAATAAGCCACAAATAATGCGCCACTCTCTCTCATGCGCCACAGTTGAGAAGCAATGTCATAAAAGATACATTAAACTTCTCAGTTAGGCTAACCCTAGCCTTTTATCGTATTAAAACCAAGATAGCACTATCCATTAGGATTAGCATTGCGTTGGCACCAGTTAGCCACAATAGCGCTAAAAGCGCTAACTTTCCTGACGCTAAACCCTAGCACATGAGAAGTGCTAACTAATCAAAAATAGTCTTAGCTAACATGTTTTAGCCTAATAAGGTCTTAACCAACGTACACTACCTTGGCATCTCAACCATAGCATTAAAAGTGCTAACACTATCTCTAGCGTCAAATGCGCCAGAAGCCCCATGTGTCATCCTTGTCTAGTGATGCCTTTGTCTCATGACGCCCTTGGCTATTCCTCCCTTGGTGCTAACTCCATTGGATGTGACACCCTTGGTTCTAACTCCCTTGGTGTTGACGCCCTTGGCTCTTGGCGCTGACGCCCTTGGTGCTAACGCCCTTGGCCCTTGGTGCTGACGCCCCTACCCTAGCTCCAATGTATTCCTAGAAAAATCCAATGCGCCTCTAGGACTAGCGCGTCCTTAGCCATTCTTAGCGACTTGGACACGAGAATATTTATGTTAAAGCCTTAGTGTTAACTATACAAATAAAGTGCTAAGTCTGAACTTTCTTGGTACTAGCTTCATAGCCCTAGTACAATTGATTTTACTAGAAGTTATGTATATTGGTCTTATTCCTGAGACTTATCACATTATCCTTTTATGTTGAAAGAGTTATCACCTTCTTATTTGCGCTAAGTAGCTAGTGCTAGTTTTGCTAACCATTTTCCTCAAAAATATGCCTTTCTTCTTAATAAAGATCAGACATTGAGTCTTTATGAATTTCAGCAGGTCTCCTTGCTCAAGGAGCCCTCTACAACGTTTGGCCTCAAATGCCTCTCAAACTTACAATAAGTCGCTTTTGAGCTAATACTTAACTATTAAACATGCCACATTACTTTCAAGAAAGTACATGGCCACTGAACTTCCCAGACTCGACACTAATCAGTCTGACTATCAATCCAGTAAGTCACACAACTTAACTCACTGACTGAGTAATAGACACATTTATGTGTCTTATTTGAACTCATATCTAGAATAACCGAGAATTCTCATGCACTCGATAAAAAAGAGAAGCTTTGGATAACTTTCCTAATCTCATGTCACATCGTTTAAATGACTTTTATGAGTATTTTCGAAGATCAGGATATCTATATAAACATGCAGGAACATAAAGAAAAAAAATCAGATCGTCATTTGATGATGGCGGAAAAATCAGGTCTGATAAGCAAACTAAAAATCAAAAGAATTTTTCCATTGAAAGAACAAATTTTAGAAGATATGAAGAAGATTTGTTGTTGTAGTATATAAACGAGTCGAGTTTGAGCATCAAGAGGGGGATGGCTCTGCCAGAAACAAAGAAATCAAAAATCAGAAAAATCCTGCTTGTGATGAAAAAGATGAAGAAATCGTGAAGAAAAGGTTGAAGGAACTGTTGCTAAATCTTTAAACTAAGCAACGTTTATCTTCAGTTTGTAACACTTAATTTGTAACAGCGAGTCTGTAACATCCATACACCGTTGCAAACTCGCTGCTTTTTAATATTTTCTCTTCTTTTCACCTTTGTAAACACTTTGTCAGCTATGTACCTATCTTTTGAGAGTGTTTTGAGCATGATGAGCTAAACCCAAACACTGGGATAATGTAAGAAGCTATTTTTCATACTTGTTTGGTAACTATATTCGATTCTTTATGACTTTTTGCACTTATTTAAATTGTCTCATGATTTTAATTGGTTGTCATTTTATTTGATAGGTCATGCTTAGATTAAGTATTTTGATGGTCCATGATTAGGATTTACAATCAATGTTTTAAAAATCTACTTTTGGCACACAAAAAGAGTCCATAAAAGAGCTTAAATGGTTAAGAATCAATATTTGTACCACATGAATGTGAAAATCGATAGAATTATGAGTCCCAGTCCCTTGTAATTTTTTCATTATCTTTTATTTATTTTCTAGTCTAAATTAAGAGTAAGTCTAAAACCAGTCTTCACAAATCCGAGCGAACGATAATTTATTTACCACAACACTTAGCAAGTCATTTGACTTGACTTGACTTAATCAAAACCATAATGGTTTATGACTCCAGTATTTTTCATGAGATATCAAATACAACATGGGGATTCTCATTGGGGTATTGGTTTGGTGGTCTATGGTATCGTGGGTGGTAACACTACCCCCACGAACAAGAACGTAACAAGGAGTGGGAGGTTACAGAGCAGTTCAGAGGTGAGGAGTAGTGGTCAGACAGGTCATCCCTATTTTCTAGGCGCCACCCCACTACAATCTTCACAATCATCACTTCTCTTTCTCTCCCTAACTTCCACGACTTACAAGAAACCAACGTGTGTCCTTTTTAAACTATAAATAGATGATTCTCATCTATTCAAAAAAGACAGAACGAGACAACCACACAATCAGTTTGAAGAAACCAAAACCTACAGAATTAGCGATTCCTCTACAGAGAATCCATTCTTCTTCACACCACTGATTTTATCAACCTTCTTTGATTTCCTCCCCTAAGACCTACCCAAATCCTTTCCATCTTTGTAATCGAAGCAGGACGTGAACGACCATTTCTTGGTTTAGGCTCGTCTTGTCCGAGCTTTATCTCTTGAACCTACTTGAAAGTACCACTTTGCAGTAAACTTGTTTTCACCAAAAAAAATAAAAATGAATGACCGAGTTACTAATTTCCTTATCTTCAGCAGAGACAGACTCTACCCATTTGATAAAATTTTAAAAAGGATCTACTTTCCATTTACATCGTCGAGTCAGAGTAGGGTTGATATTCGGGTAAAGTCCCCAAGCTTTGATGGGACGTGGGGTTGATGGTTGCAAAGAAGTTAGTTTAATACGACTTACTTGTGCGCAAAACCTACAGACATATGATGTCATGTCCTCTCCTGGAAGCTGCTTCACATCTAGATCCATTATGCGACGGACTTTGGTTGATAGGAATTCCTCGGGATTTGCTGGCTTGTTGGAGAGCCTTGGAGGCATTGGCGCCAACGAAAGAGATACGCTTGATTTCATCTTGCTGCTACATACCCATGGGCGTCCTAGAATCATGTTGTAACTTGGATCTTTTTTGATAATGTGGAATTTGGCATTTATCTGAGCATCACCCAGAATTCTTGATTATAGTCGGTGTGTATGTATCTTCGTGCTTATAAATTCCCGTAGTCCTCAGAGTCTTGATGGTAATGATGTTGACATCAGTCCCCGAGTCGATCAACGTTTGCTCAAACTCAGTATCCTTGAGGTTGGCAGTGGTAAGAAGTCCCTGGTCGGTTGTCATCCAAGCAAAATTATTTTCAAGTTCTATACTTCACAAATAGGGTTTTAGAATATAGTAGTAAGAACAAGTTCGTTCCTCAAGGATATATGGGTTGTCAAGTTATTTTGATTACTTATAGAAACAGGGGGGGTTTTGATTGTGATTATAACTAAATTATACTAAATAAGAAAATTAATATGAATATCAAAGGTAAAGATTACTGGTTAGAGAATTCATCTTTCATCTTCTAACATGTTATCAATTGAATCATATTTAACATTCATTTAATCTTAATATCAATAACCCTAAAGCATCATATCGCAGGTCTACTCCGGCAAAACTCATATTATCATCAAAGGCGCAAGAACCACTATTTGAATCCTTTTCAATGAATAACTTGGCGTAAGAGCCAGTCAAGTTTAACCCAATGAAAGCAATAGTATTTGTGAGTTGAGATTATTCTAAGCAATCCGGCGCAAGAGCCACACAGATTTAACCTAGGTCACGCTTTTACACATAATTGTATGGTAACATCCCGTCATTAACAACTATGTTATGCTACTTGTAACAAGGATCTTTTGACAATTCCGGATCTCAAACCCTAGTTTAGGTATAGATATCAATGCATTCTTATCTAATTCACGATTTAAATAAACTAGTAATCAATCATAAAAGTCGTTGTTAATGGTAGAACATAAGCGATATTAAAGAGATTATGAACATATGAGAATGAATACTTCAATTAATAAACATAGTTTCAGATTTAGGACTATATCTCTAACCAATAAGAAAGGTCTAGTTACTCATGGATTTCTCAAAATCCATGTAAAATATTCAAGAAAAAAATTAAAGCAAACCCTAGAAATCGTGATGATCAATTGCAACTCCAAGCCCTAGCTCCTTGTTAACCTTGTTGTAAAGTGTCCAAGTTCTTATCTTCATGTCTTGGGAGTATTTTTATATAGTTCTCTTGATATCTAGGGCTTAGATTACTTCCGGTCCCGTGTTCTGCCCAAAATGGAGTAAAAAACATTTCAAAAACGTCCCAGAACAGTGTCAGGTTCGGCTAATAATTGGTATGGATTACTGGCCGAACGTGACAACTTATTTTTGCTCCAGACGAGTGTTAGGTTCGGTTACTAATTGGATTTGGATTAGTGGCTGAACTTCTCTCTGTACACTTGTTATTTTTCATCGAAAACACACTCCAAAGTTCGGCTACTATCCTTGTTTCATTTATTGGCCGAACCTTCTCCAAGAAAATTTGTCCAAAACTCATTCTTAGGTTCGGCTACTATCACAGGATCCATATATAGACGAACATATCTCTGTAGACTTGTTGGAAAACTTGATTTTTAAGCTCCAGGTTCGACTACTATTTGAGTTGGATGATTATCAGTTGAACCTCTCTCTGTATACTCAAATCTTTCAAACTTGTTTTTCCCATAACTTCTTCATCCGATGTCGGAGTGACCTCATTGTTTTTTAGTTGACTTCGTCTTTCAATTCCCTTAAATATAGAGTGAAGAAATATTGGATTTTAATGAGTTCAAATTGGTCCTTTCTCTAGCTCCAATTGTAGTACTTTAGTTCCTTGTTCATTTATTGTCATAGTGAACTCCTTTCTTCTTCTTTGGTTGAATACACTTCAAAACTCCTAAAAACTCAAAAACAAACAAAATCAAAGAAAAATGATATGAAAACTAATAGGAAATCAAAGAATTAGAGTATCAAACTAATCCAAATAATGCACCTATCAAATTGCCTCACACTTTCCTTTTGCTAGTCCTCAAGCAAACAACCTAACTAAACTAAACTAAAATCCAATAACTTCATTTCTTCATATGGTTAAACTTAGCATGTGTAATAAGCCTTTAAACCCCTAGGTGTCCCTAGTGGACGAGTTGTAGTCTCGTGAGGTTTTACAAGAGGTATACCCACAAAACCTAAATCTAACTTTCAAACATTCTAGAGCACATGCATCCAAAGAGCAACAAAAAAATAAAGTTTCTTCACACTAACAATAAGAAGTTACAAGTATAAAGAACATTATTCTCATGCTTAACTCTTGAGTTAGGAGAAAACTACCATATGAAAGAATCCAGCCTCAAGAGCGATCGAATGTTTCTGCCTCACCAATATGGTTTTATGAAATTGATACTCAAAAGATGCAATTTATGGTTCTCATGTGTGCAGGCAGGAATGAAGAAAGAAATCCTACACACGTTGAACGATGGGAAGGAAAAAAAAAACTTCTGAATTATATGAAGATGTTATCCCATAGAAACGTGGAACGAAAAAGAACCTTTATTTTTTATCTGATGACCTCAAAGAAAGGAAATCAACCACTATATAAGGGTGGGAACTCTTACTTACCTTCTCGCACGATTCACAATCATCACCACTCATAAAAACGTCTTCGTCTTCGGCTTTAACTGTAAATGATGAACTCTTGAACTTCCTAGAATTTCAACATATTCTAACTTTTTTCTTCTCAAATTCTTGTTGCTTAAAACTTATTTATAGATTTATTCTTTCCCACAGCCTTAATGAATAAATACAAAAAATAAATATACACTAAAGCGATATAAAACATTCGTTTTTTTCTTTTTCCATTTTTTTTTTATATTTTTTTTCTCTTTTATAATGATATTAAAGAAAAATAGAATAAAAACTACAAAATAAAGTAAACAATGAAACTACTATGGCCATGGGATAAGGACTTTACCACTTGATTCTTCATAACTTGTATTGTCTCGATATCATAGATTTTACTAACTCTCATCTTTTGATTTCTTTCACTCTTGTACATAAGTATTCAACATGTATATATAAGTATGGTCATTGTATTGTTGCTTGTAAACTTTGAACGTCTTCAACTTTCTTTCAAATTTTTGATACCCCCTTTTGGATGATAATAGTGTTTCTATGGACCTGTTGTTTTCAAGAGAATGGTTCCAACTGCAAACAAGACTACACGATAGAGTTAGCAATTCTGATGAAACCTCATGATTGATAGAAAAAGCACTCAAGAGATCAAAAAGTAATGCTGAAATTGGTGCAAAGTTGGGTAGCTCATTATAGTTACTCTAAACGGAAAATTTAGAGAGGTACAAAGAATTAAAGGTTTGGTGCCTCACTCATGGGTATTGAATGATCATCTTCTTAATAGTATATTCTCTACCGGCGGTTTAAGTCCCTTTTTGTTAGCTCCAGCCTCTCAACAACTAAGCAACCCAAATGTAGTGCTCTAATACTTCTAATTTCAGTTATTTCGGTGATAACTCTTTATGTAAACTTCACTAGAAGTATACTAAGTGGCTCTAAAATCTCTAAAAGTTGGAGGTTTTCATGCAAATATATAGAAAAAAAACTAAAAACTCTATATGCTAAATGCTACTCCTCCAGAGGGAGTGCTGCCACTAAGTTGATCTCAGTCGTCTCAGGTTTAAATGATTCATAATAGGGCTTCAAGCTACGAATCTCTACCACACCATGAGTAAAACGCTAATCACAACAAAGGGCCCTTATCCAACGAGACTTCAATTTACCAGAAAATAAATGAAGGCGAAAATTAAACAGGAGGACTTTCTGTTCAACAATAAATTGTTTTTCTAGAAATCCCACTATCATGAAAAGCCTTTGTTTTCTCCTTGTAGATTCGTGAACTTTCATATGTATCATTATGAATCTCTTCTAGTTCAATTAGTTGAATCTTCCTTTCTTTACCATCCCCATCCATCTCCGTATTACATGTTGAATATCCTAAAAAGCCTTATGCTCGATTTCAACAGGAAGATGACAAGGTTTACCGTACACAAGCCTATACGGAGACATCCCAATAGGCGTCTTGTATGCAGTTTTGTACGCCCATAATGCATCGTTGAGACATAAACTCCAATCCTTCCTTGATGGATTTACAGTTTTCTCCAGGATGGATTTCACCCCTCGATTAGAAACTTCTGCTTTCCCGTTTATCTGTGGATGATATGTTGTAGCAATCTTTTGAGATAGGTTATACTTTTTCAACAAGCTCTACAAGAACTAGTTTCGAAAGTGTGATCCCCCATCACTGATTATGGCTCTTAGAGTTCCAAACCTTGCAAAAATATGATCTTTAACAAATCTGTAACTACTTTAGAATCATTAGTAGGGGTGGCTTTATCTTCCACCCATTTCGATATATAATCAACAACGAGTAAGATATAAAATTTACCAAAAGAATTAAGAAAGGAACCCATAAAATCAATGCCCCACACATCAAACACTTCAACGAAGATTATAAATTTTTGTGGCATCTGATTTCGAGCACCTAGATTGCCCGCTTTATCATCTATCACAATTTGTACAGAACTCATACGCATCTTTGAATAAGGTAGGCCAATATAACCGACATTCAAGTACCTTCAAAGTGGTTCTCTTTGGTCCAAAATGTCCTCCACAAGCGTATGAATGACAGAAAGACAAGATAGAATTATATTCAGAGTTGGGTACGCACCTTCGTATAAGTTATTCTGAACAATGTTTCCATACGTGTTGATCATCCCATATATATTGGTTTGCTATCTTTTTAAGTTTTTCCTTCTCAGCACGAGACAAATTTCTTGGGATTTGTTTAGACACTAATATTTCACAATATCAGCATACCATGGTTCTGAAACTGCAATTGAGGAGAGTTGCTCATCTGAAAAGCTTTCATGCAACAGGATAGCTTCTTCTTCTACAGTAAGATGACTCAAGTGATCCCCAACAGTATTCTCAATGCCTTTCTTGTCTTTAATTTCGAGATCAAACTCTTGTAAGAGTAATATCCACCGGATGATCCTTGGTTTCGCCTCTTTCTTTTCAAGTAAGTGATCGTTTCAGAAAAGTGGTAAAAATAGTTCGTTTGCTTAGACTTGTGAAGATTTATTTTAGACCGAATTTTGATTTAAACTAGAAAATAAGTAAAAGATTTTAATAATATTGGGAAGAACTGGAACTCAGGATTCCACCAAAATCACTTCTGATTGATTTCTACGATAATTCTTTAACAATTATAGCTCTTTTATTGATTTTGTTTCTTTGCCAAAAGTAGATTTCTAAAATATTAACTGTAAATCAGAAGCATGGAGCATCAAAAGCTCTTACGTACCAGCATACACCATCAAACAAAATTACAACTAATTAAGAAAAATCATAAATCAATTAAAAATCAATGCAAAAGTCATTAAGAATCAAAAATAGTTACCATTCATTCATGAAATATGGCTTCCTCCATCGTCCCAGTGGTTGGGTTTAGCTCATCATGCTCAAAACACTCTCAAAAGATTGGTACATGGCTCAAAAGTGCTTGAGAAGAAGAAAATAAGCTAAAAATAATAAAACATAAAATCTGCAAGGTTTTTTTGGCGTTACAAATTAACTATTGCAGTGGAGCTTGAAGATAAATGTTGCAAAGCGAAGATAAACGTTGATGATGGGTTGAAGAAACCATTGCAGATGAAGATAAACGTTGTAAAGCTGAAGATAAACGTTGCAGAACGGTTGAAGAAATTGTTGCCTTTTCTTCTGTTCTTCGTGTTCATCAGCGGCAGCAGTAGAGAACTTCCCTGAATTGATTTTCTTTGCTCTGTTTAGCTTCTTGAGCTCGACCCAACCTTCCTAACCTCTTTTGTGACTTGATACAACCTTTTTCTACAACACAGGAGCAAGGAATCTCTAAGTTAATTCCTCCCTGGAATTTCAAGTCGAACTCCCCTCCTCCCTTTCTTTGATCTGTTTGGTTTTATAGGTTTGGGAAACCCTAAGAATTAATCTTTAATCGATAAAGACTCGATTTCTAATTCAAAACCAACTTCAATTGCGTGTTTATCCAAATCAAGGAGTGTTTTTTTTTATTTCCGGCAGTACGAGTTTTTCCACCATCTTTTACGGCGAGAATCACTCTTTTTTGACGTGTTAAAGCCAACTTTGATTTGTTTCTTAACTTTGGGATATCGTACAACTTCCCAATTCCCATAAAACTCGTTCTCAACTAACTCAGCTAACCTCTTCACGCGAAGAAAATTCTTCCCGCCATTTTACGATTTTGAACCAAAGAAGGAGGTGCCCTTATCCGACGTGCAGGTGCCTATATCCAACTCCATGGGTGCCTTTATCAATTTTTTGAGTTCCTTTAGTAATGTTTCTCGGGTGCTTTTATCACTTTTTGAGCCGGTTTTTCAACAAATGTTTATTTTCCAAAAATACCTACAAACACATAAAATGACAATAAATACAAAATTGAGAACTAACAATATAGATAATTAAGAACAAATTAGACATAAAAATTTGTCTATCAAATACCCCAAAACTTATTATTTTCTAGTCCTCGGGCAATTCTAATCTATAAATAAAATAAAAATCCTAACTCACTTAAGAATCGCGGCTACATTTACCATATATAATAAGCCTTTAAACCCATAGGTGTCCCTATCGGACGAGTTATAGCCTCGTGAGGGTTTATACGAGGTATGCCCACAAAACCTTCTACTTTAAACCCTAGCTATCTGTGAACCATTGAGGGTAAACACTAAACAAGCTATTTAGTTGGCATACTAAATTCTTTAGCTATGGGAATCATTACCCTATATGAGTCCAACTGTTGTACATGAGTTTGCACTCAGCATACTAAAATTCATACTATAATTCAAAACTCTACTTAGATAGTCGTTCAACCACGATACTCAAAATCTATCAAAGTTCAATCACATGAAAAGATTTAGAAGATGGATGTGGACAAAATGAAGTTTTCGCATGTTGACTAAGGTGAACGGTGTTTCCCATATCTGTATGAAGGTCAGTGCCAGGATGAATCCTAATGAACTGAAATACGCCCCCACTGGTCGTACTCCTTATACTAATATCGACTCAGCTGGTATATACAAGGGTCCCAGCGATTGATTTATTAAAAATAAAATAATTATTTATATTATTAAATATACTGAAAATATGATTGGATCAAATGAATCCAAGCGCATGCTCCTTATCAGCATCTTACATGATAGTTCTCATGGATCCTGCGTTCCACGCTTGCTTAGGCGACAGAGACAGGGAGAACAGACACATGTTTCTATCAAAGTGTCAATACTCAAAAAAAAAAAAATCAGAGTCTAAATAACCTCAAACACTCTACTCCATCCTGGCGGTGATAACAATTCGATATTGGTGCCCCGCCAAATCACTTAGAGAAACACAAAAAAATGTAAAAATAAAAAACAGAAGGTGATATGGTCGAGATAGACTCCGAGATATGGTAACAACTATCATGTTATTTCTAACACCTGAGCTCGGCATCCTTTTATGAATATACCATTTAGCTGGCCACACCAATTCCTATTGAAAAAGAGCTAAGTTTCCATCTACCTAGAATGGTTAGTGTCATCCTGAATTGTTCACAAGTTTCAAGACTTTGGAGTTTCATATTTCAACTTAAAAGTTTCTCCCTTACCCCCAAACTTAAATCTAACATTGTCCTCAATGTTCTAAAGATGAATGATTAAAAACATGAACAAGGAGAAACTGCTACCTATCGAAGGAAGTGAGTTAAGGAAAGATATTACTGTGTCGCATGAGCATGGGTTACCTCCCAAGAAGTTCTAGGCTTAAAGTCTTCATCCAAACTAAGAAAGAATTAGTCACCTCATAAAATCATATAGCAATAGCCGGAACAACTATGGGTTATCTGAATCAAATAGTGTTATCACAGGCCAAGAAAATGAACAAACCGAGTACACCCTTATCTGGTTTTCTGTTTAAGACAACTACATTTAGTTGTGGTTCAGGTTCAGTTTCTATAAAAGGGTCTAGATAAAATATTTTAATGGGATGGATTTCCTCATAGGCAGGATCAAAAGAATCAGGTGGTAAGTCTGGAGTAACTCAACTAATAAATTTGAAGAAAATAATAATAACCTGAATAATTATGGATCCTTAAAGTCAATCAGATTTGACTCACACAGTTGACTACAGTGGCAGTGGTGGTCATTCTTAAAAAAATGTGTCAATTCTAATTTCCTAAAGTAATTAGGCTTAGTTTCAAAACTTAATAACTGACATATTTGAAATTCAAACGTTCCCACGTATGGAAGAAAATATTTTGGAGGGAAAACAAAGTCAATCTTGGTATTATTTCCTGGGTAGACCATATTAACCAGAGGGTGGGTCTCTAACAATTGAACTTCTTTATCAACAGGCTTAGGGAATCTAGTTTGAAGATGATCTTGTAAAATGGTAGAGGTGCATATGTCAAGTCCCAAGTTAGGGACCTTTCTAAGAGTCAAAGGTAAAGCACATGGAGAATGATAGTCACCCCCAAACTTAGTGTTCTAGTGTCTTAAGATAGACTAGTCACAATTTCCCTAATTTCTAGATCATCAGATTCCTGAAAATAGTCAATTACTTCTTCTAGGTTATAATCAGGTGGTGCATCCTTACTCATATTTAAAATATTTAAGAGTCTATCTTTGTTATCTAAGAGTATTATTTCTAAATCGTTGGACTCTAAAACAGTATTCTTAGGATAAACCCGTTCCTCTAAACCATTATCGACTTCAAAACAAGAAAATTCTACATCGTCTAAAAAAGTGGTATCTCTAGTCAAATCCTCTTCCTTTTGAATAGGTGAATAATCATTAAAATTGTTTGGATTTGAACCAGAAATAACACCATCATCATGAAGCACAATTGGAATGACAATTTCTTGATCACTCTGCCTGTATATTTCAAGTTCTTCATCAATACTATCCTCATCATCATAATAATATGAAGATGTTTGAACCTCGTCTAAATAACTAGTGTTACCAATTATATCCTCTTCCTCTTGACTAGGTGAACAATTATCAAGGGTAGTACTATATTGGAAATTAAGATCATTTTAAGCAATATTATTCTTTGCAAGACTTTCATTCACACTTAATGCAAATCTATTTGTATTCTCAGTTAACTACTCGTGTGATTCTTCTAGAGAAAGAGTTGGACTACTATTTGTTCCTCTCACACTTAATTCAAACATATGTGTCATCTCAAATATCTTCTTGAGTGATTCCTCTAGAGGCATAATAGGTTCATGATGAGTACTAGATCACAACTGCTGCAATGATTCCTCTAGAAGGCATAATAGGTTTATTATAAGGACTAGATAGCACATGCTTTAGAGAACCCTCCAAGACAAAAAACTCGAATTTGGCACATTTTCATGTTCATATGACGGGTGTGTATATGAATAATAATTGGGATCACCATGGTATGAGCAATAACCTCCAAAAAGTTGATATGGTCCCGACTACTATCCATACCATGTTGATAGTACAAATAATGTCTATTTTGAAATTCAGTTGGATATTCATTGTACTGGTCCTCATAATACCAGTTTGACATTTTGCGACAAAAACTTCCTAATATATTTACAAAAAATCTAAAAAAATAAATCCTAACAGGAAGGGAGTTCTAAACATACACAAACAAGGCTGACTCAACCAAATCAAACCTACTGAATATATCAAAAAAAAGCATGATGGCCCCACTTAGATTGTTTCTAGACCAGCTTCTATTCTTCCAAAAGGAAACTAGTTACAGTTTTAGCAAATCTCTTAGAATGATCCGAATTAGATTAAGTCGAAAAGAAACAGAATAAGCTCTAAGGAGATTTGATAACCCTTCCTCTTTGGCAACGTTTCCTTGGGTTACAAGGCGGCTCGAATCTACTTAAGATAATCTTCCTGAACTTTGAGTTAGGCTAACAGAGTAACCAATACAGTCTTTTTGAATGATTTCTAATAAGCTCGTTACCCTATCGGTCTCTTTCTAGTCAAACTTTAAGGCTTAGGTTCGCGTTTGGTAACGTGTTCCTAAAGCTGGCAAGAAGGTAACGGTGATGAAATCCGAATCCTTATCTTGTATGGCCAGTTCTTGCCCTTTACTAAAAAAGTAAATACGTATTCATTCCTCAACATATATGCATTACAAAGGCGTCCAAAAAACCCACTAACATGGGATTCGTGGGTGGTTAAAGTCTTACCTCCAGTACCAGACGGGCGATGAACCGTTGAAGTCGACTCAGGACACCGACTCTTATGTCAGTGTACGAACCTGAAGGGAAGAGACACTATCGTAATTTTCGTCCTTCCATGTTGCACTTTATATTTAATAACCCTTCCGTAGGGTTTAAAAATAATAAAGTCCAAAAGAAAAAGTCCAAAAACAAAAGAAAAATTATAAAAATAATAAAAGATTTCCTAATACAATTTTCTAAATAAATAAATAAATAAATAAAACCCTAAAAATAAAATAAAATTAATTAACTAAAAAAATAAAATATTTTTTTTTTATTTTTTCATTCTTTTCGATTTATCTTTGACTCCAAGTCTTTAATCAATAAATATAATCTTTGGCTCTTGTTTCTTTTTTTTTCCCATACCTGTAATACAAAAAAAAAACGTAAAATAGAATAAAAAAAAAATCTAACTAAACTAACTAACCTAAAAAAAAACTAAAAACAAATCTAAAAACAAGTCCCGGCAGCGGCACCAAAAACTTGATTGTTTCAGAAAAGTGGTAAAAATAGTTCGTTCACTGAGACTTGTGAAGATTCATTTTAGACCTAATTTTGATTTAAACTAGAAAATAATTAAAAGATTTTAATAATATTGGGAAGAACTGGAACTCAGGATTCCACCAAAATCACATCTTATTGATTTCTACAATAATTCTTTAACAATTATAGCTCTTTTATTGACTCTGTTTCTTCGTCAAAAGTAGATTTCTAAAAAATTAACTGTAAATCACAAGCATAACGCATCAAAAGCTCTTACGTCCCAGCATACACCATCAAACAAAATCACAACTAATTAAGAAAAATCATAAATCAATTAAAAATCAATACAAAAGTCATTAAGAATCAAAAATAGTTACCATTCATTCATGAAATATGGCTTCCTCCATCGTCCCTGTGGTTGGGTTTAGCTCATCATGATAAAAACACTCTTAAAAGATTGGTACATGACTCAAAAGTGCTTGAGAAGAAGAAAATAAGCTAAAAATAATAAAACATGAAATCTGCAATGTTTTCTAGGTGTTACAGATTAACTGTTGCAATGGAGCTTGAAGATAAATGTTGTAAAGTGAAGATAAACGTCGATGATGTGTTGAAGAAACCGTTGCATCTGAAGATAAACGTTGCAGAACGGTTGAAGAAACCGTTTTCTTTTCTTCTGTTCTTCGTGTTCTTCAGCGGCACCAGCAGAGAACTTTCCTGAATTGATTTTCTTTGGTCTGTTTAGCTTCCTGAGATCGACCCAACCTTCCTAACCTCTTTTGTGACTTGATACAACCTTTTTCTACACCACATGAGCAAGGAATCTCTAAGAGATTCCCTCCTTGGAATTTCTGGCCGAACTCTCCTCCTCCCTTTCTTCGATCTGTTTGCTTTTATAGGCTTAGGAAACCCTAAGAATTAATCCTTAATTGATAAGGAATCGATTTCTAATCCAAAACCAACTTCAATTGTATTTTTATCCAAATTAGAGAGTGTTCTTTTATTTCAGGCAGTATGAGTTTTTCCACCATTTTTACGGCGAGAATCACTCCTCTTTGACGTGTTAAAGCCAGCTTTGATTCGTTTCTTCACTTTGGAATATCGTACAACTTCCTAATTCCCATAAAACTCGTTCTCAACTAACTCAGCTAACTTCTTCAAGCGAAGAAAATTCTTCCCGCCATTTTACGATTTTGAACCAAAGAAGGTGGTGCCCTTATCCGATGTACATGTGCCTATATCCAACTCAATGGGTGCATTTATCAATATTTTCGATTTCCTTTAGTAATTTTTCTCGGGTGCTTTTATCACTTTTTGAGCCGATTTTTCCACAAATGTTTATTTCCTAAAAATACCTACAAACACATAAAATGACACAATAAATACAAAATTGAGCACTAACAATATAGATAATTAAGAACAAATTAGACACAAAAATGTGTCTATCAGTAAGTACCTAAGTGTTGCATGATCAGAAAATGCAATAACTTTCGTACCAAGAAAATAAAAAAGAAACTTCTCCATTGCAAATACGATTCCTAACAACTCATTTTTTGTGGTCGTGTAATCCTGTTGAGCATCATTCAACGTTCTGGAAGCATAATAAATAGCATGGGGTAGCTTCCTAGTACTATGTCCTAATACTGCACTGACCGCATAGTCACTGGCATCACACATTAGCTCAAAAGGCTTGCTCCAATCTGGTGGTTTAATGATAGGGGTTGTTATCAAAAGTTCTTTCAAACGATTAAATTCCGCCAAACACTTTTCATCAAAGTTAAAAACCACATCTTTTTGTAATAATTGGCATAATGGTGATGCAACCTTGGAGAAATCCTTGATAAACCTACGATAAAATCTTGCATGACCAAGAAAAGCACGAATCTTCCTCGCCATAGTGGGAGGGGTAAGAGCACGAATAAGATCTATCTTAACTTTATCAACTTCCAAACCTCTATAATATATAATATGGCCTAAAACAATACCATGAATTACCATAAAATGACACTTCTCCCAATTTAGCACAAGATTAGTTTTAACACATCGTTTAAGAATCAATGTAAGGTTATCCAGGCATAAGTCAAATGAATCACCATATACACTGAAATCATCCATAAAAACTTCGATAATGTTTTCAATATAATCTAAAAAGATACTTACCATATACCTTCGGAAGGCAGCGTGTGTGTTACACAAACCAAAAGGAATCCTTATGTATGCAAAAATTCCGAAAGGACGAGTAAAAGTAGTATTCTCTTGATCATCCGGTGCTATAGCAATCTGATTGTAACCTGAATAACCATCAAGAAAAAAGTAATAAGATTATCCTGATAATCTTTCCAAAATTTGAACCATAAAAGTTAAAGGGAAGTGATTTTTTCTAGTGGTTTCATTAAGCTTTCGATAATTAATTCAAACTCTTCAACCGGTTTGCACTCGAGTTGGGATAAGTTCATTGTCTTTATTTTGCACCACTGTAACGCTCGACTTCTTTGGTACAAATCGTATCGAACTTACCCACTTTCTATCAGAAATGGGGTGGATAACTCCTACATCTACTAACTTAAGAATATATTTCTTTACTACTTCCATCATTGGAGGATTCAAACGACGTTGAGCTTCCCTTGTCGGCTTTGTTCCCTCCTCAAGTAGTATTTTATGCATGCACGTAGAATGGCTTATTCCCTTGATATCAGCAACTGTCCATCATATAGTTGTTTTATACTCCTTTAACGCCCGAAGAAGTCTTTATTCCTGCAATTCAGTTAGTTCCTTAGAATCTATTACCATCAACTCATCATTATCACACAAATACATGTATTTTAGGTGATTAGGAAGAGGCCTAAGTTCTAGTTTAGGAGCATTCAAGATAGATGGCAACAATTTTTCATTAGTGCATAGTAAAGAGATAAACGAAATACCATGAGTTGGTGGGCACTGTTGCAACGAATTGAGTTCACCAATAACTTCCTCAAATTCATCCCATAATTTAAGCTCAGTTGTGGATCTGTAAGATATTTAAAACCCATGCTCCTCGTGATAATAGTCTCCAATGGATCATTACTCCCCAAATAAATCATCTGTTGAGCTAAAAAGTCAATAACATCAATGGAGAAACAAGAATGGACATCACTAGGATATCGTATCACCTCATAAATGTTGAAACATATTATTTCTCCATCAAATTCCATTGTCAAAGTCCCACTATAGACATCAGTTTTTGTTCTTGTCGTTCGCATGAATGGACGTCCAAGTAGCAACGGTATAGAAAAATTAGTTGATCTATCTGTCATCTCTAGTACGCAGAAATCTGCTGGAAAGACTAGCTGATTAACCTGCACAAGTATATCTTCAATAATACCTCTAGGGTATACGTTAGAACGGTCAGCTAGTTGTAAAACAGTTCCAGTTTCTTTTAAAGTTCCTAAGTTAAGAGATTCATATATATATGAAGGCATAACATTAAATGATGCTCCTAAATCAAGCATAGCCTTATTAAATATTGTGTTACCAGTAACAATAGGAATGTCAAAACTACCGGGATATTCATATTTGAGTGGGAGTTTCTTTTGCAAGATAGCCAAAGCGTTCTCCCCCACTCTCATTACCGGTTAATCTTTCTTTATTGGTGCACAAGTCCTTCAGAATTCTTACATATTTGGGGACATTTCTAATCGCATATATGAGTGGAATATTAACATGAATCTTCTTAAAAATATCTAAGATCTCCTTATCTTGTTATGCCTTCTTAGAGTTAGCAAACCTGCGAGGAAAAGGTAAAGGAGGAACATAAGTAGAACAGGAGGTTTAGAGTTTTCTTTAGGTACCTCATTGGTTTGGGAAGAGTCAGTAGTCTCTTTCTCCAAAACCGGCCCCTTAGGGTCTTTGTTTTTCTCAGTATCTTCGGGTTGCACAGTTTGTGTACCACTTCTCAATATCACAGCATTAACATTCTTCCTTGGATTAAGAGGTTGAGAAGGGAGTTTCCTACTATTCTGTGCATTTAATTGGTTTAAATCACTTGCCATTGACCCCACCTGTGTCTGTAGCTCCTTGATGGCATTATCCGTCTTCTGTTGGCTCTGTTGAAACATAGATGTTACTGTGTTGAGCTTGTCATCCGTGCTAGAACCCTGGTTAGGTTGTTGGTGTGACTGAAATTGTTGTTGTTGATACCCATTCTGGCGGTTGAAAGTAGGTTGTTGAACCGTAGCTTGCTTTTTTGCATAGCTAAAGTTGGGGTGATCATTTCATCCTGGATTGTAAGTGTTTGAAAAGGGATCATACTTGGGCCTCTGCTGATTAGGAAATATTGTATTGGATTGTTCATTACCCTCTTTGTAGATTGAAGAAGATGATGGTGGCAATACTACAACTGCGATTTGTTGCATCATCGCCGTTAGGTTGCCTATTTGTTGACAACTTCAATAGATTCGCCAACTTCATTAACTCTCCTGGTGAGTGGTTTTGAGCCTCGACTTGATAATTGTTGAGAATTCGCTTCCATGTTCTCAATTAACTCTCTAGCTTGATCTACTGTTTTGTTAACTAATGCACCACCACCTGCAGCGTCAAGGATTTTTTTTTCACTTGCTTAAAGACTATCGTAGAAGTACTGGATGATCAATAATTCACTGAATTTATGATGTGGACATCTAGCCACCATTCCAAGTTGTGACACTACTAGAAGGTAAATAGTACAACCAATCCTTAGCAGTGTCCATCAAGGAAAATGGAAAAGCTCGTAACATAAACCCATTTGCATTTGTATCCTTTGGTAGCATGGCCATACTATATTATAAAAATCCATCATATGTTTGTTTGGATCTTCATTATTCATTCCATAAAACTTTGGTAGCTCACGGATCAACCATGACTTGATCTCAAAGAAATGAAAATAGAAATCCTGCACACATTGAATGGTGGGAAGGAAAAGGAACCTTTTGAATTATATGAAGATGTTATCCCATAAAAACGTAGGATGAAAAAGAACTTTTTTTTTTCTGATGATCTCTAAAAAAGAAAATCAACCACTATGCGAGGATGGGAATGTTTCTTACCTTTTCGCCCGATCTACAACTAGCACCACTCTCACAGTATCCAATAGAAACGTCTTCGTTCTTCAACTGTTGACGATGAATTCTTGAATTTCGTAGAACCTTGACAATTGTAACTTTTTTCCTCAATTCCTTGTTGCTTGAAACTTGTTTATAAATTTCTTCTTCCCCACGACCTTATTGAATGAATACAAAAACAAACGAACAAACACTAAACGATATTTATTTTTTTATTTATATATATATATTCTGTTTTTTTTCTTTCTTTTTTTGAATTATAAGAAAAGTAGAAATTAACTACAAAATAAAATAAACAATGTAACTACTATGGTCGTAGGATAAGGACTTTACCACTTTATTTTTCACAACTTGTTTTCTTTTGATATCATAAACTTCACTAACTCTCATCTTCTGATTTCCTTTGCTCTTATACATAAGTCTTCAACATGTATATATAATTTTGTTCTTTTTCTTGTTGCTTCACTTGAATATAAAATTTGCTCTTTCTTGTACCGTTGCTTGTAAACCTTTAACGTCTTCAAATTTCCTTCGAATTTATGATGCTCCGCTTGTTGATGATAATGGTGTTTCTATGGACCTTTTCTTGTTTAGAGAGAGAATGGTGCTAACTGCAACAACATTACAAGAGATGTTGTAAGTTAGGAATTCTGATGGCACCCTCGTGATTGAAGAAATAACACTCAAGAGATCAAAAAGTATTCCTGAAATTGGTGCGAAGTTGGGTAGCTCATCATTATACCCGAAATTTGCGTATGATGACATACACTCTAAAACACAATTTTTAGATACAAAGAATTGAAGGTCTGGTGCCTCGCTTGATGTAATGGGTAGTCTCCACTAATGATTGATCAACTCCTTAATAATGTATTCTCTACCGACGGTTTAAGTCCCTTTTTTTCAGTTATAGCTTCTCAACAACTAAGCAACTCGAATGTCGTTCTTTATTACTTTTAAGTTCAATTATTCCAGTGAGAACTCTGTATGTAGACTTAGCTAGAATTATACTAAATGACTTTAAATCTCTAAAATTTGGAGGTTTTCATGCAAATATATACAAAAAGTTTAAAAATTCCCTACAAGTGAATATTAATAATTTAAATGCTTAACCACCCCACACATAAAATTTACATTGTCCTCAATGTAAATTGACTTATCCAATATAAAATCAAGGTAGGAAATCGTATGATATGATATGCAAACTATAAAAATAAAAATAAAAGAGATAGAAATACAGAACCAGTGGGTTTCTTCCATTCAGCGTTTAGTTTAACGTCCTCAGCCTGACCTTCTGTTTATTGTTCGTAAACCAACAATCTGAAAATCTAGGGATCCGCCTAGATAACAATATGCAATTCTAATAACAGCTTCACACAAAAGCATATGATAGTACTTGTAAACCATTATCATAAAGAAGTTACCCACACACTTATTTCTTCTATACTTGGAAGTTTATATAAAACATAGAATTCGGGAACTTCTACAGGTTTCTCAAGGGTAACCTGCATAGTGTTAGAATCAAGCATATTAAATGGTGGATAGTTAGAAGCAAAATGATTTATTAAAACTTTGGAAGCACATAATTCCAATCCTAAGTGATGTATTTTCTTAAAAGTTGGGTTAACGACTCTTTGAGAAACTACTTCAATCAGGGGAGAATGATCACTAGAAATAGAATTATCAAAAAGATTAGACAAACCTTCCACTATCTCTTGTATTGAATTATTTACCTCATGTGTATCGTGGTCCTCTATCAAACTTTTTAACCAATCTTCATTAGTCTCTGCCTCAACTAAAATCTCGGTATGATTGTTATCATTATAATGCTTAGCAAGCTCAATTGGGTCTTCCACGATATTAATCAATTCGGTTTTATCCTCAAATATGGCATACTCCACTTCTTCTTCATCTTGATCCCAGAAAGATTCCATTGTGAACCTTTTGGGGATGTCACTATGAATTGGTTCAAATAATGCATTGTCGTACTCATCATCACTATATAGCTAATATAAGGTTGGTCATCGATGAATTTAGTGCGTCTAATCTCAATCTCATCCTTTTCAACATTCTTTACTTCAGGATCATATATTGTTATGGACTCAATTCTAGCTGCAAGGAATTTTCTTAGAACACTCATTGCATCATCATCAAGATCTACCTTTTGAATATGTGCTTGATCATTAGTAAGATCAAGGCTTGAGTAAGATACACTAGTGCCATCAAATATCCCCAAAGATTTGTCTTTTTCAGAATCACAATTAATCACATATTCATTATTATGCACAAGAACGTTAGAGTGGTTTTGGATTTGAGACCGAATTTCTTCTTCTTTCATATCTTCCTCATATCGATCATGCGCGTCCTTAAATTATCTGCACCTTTTTGAAGTTCTTGAAGTGATTCATGAATGCCATGTTGGCATAACTGAATTTGTTGTTGAAGTTCTGCTAACATGGTGCACATGTATTTTTTTAAACTAGAGGAATCATTAGAAGTATAACTATCCCCCCGTCCTTGGGATTGCTCACTTACATACCTACCATAAGGTTGTTGGTATGTATGAGAATAATCAAAATGTTATGTGGAATATTGATCAAAACCAAAGGATTGGTTATGATTATACCCTTGGGATAGTTGGTGGTTATCAAAGGATTGAGAAATAAAATCAAATTGATTACCATTATTATATACTTGATCTTGTGCACATACATGTTATTTCCCTAAGCAAACATAGTGACACACAAAAAGTAAGGAAAACAATTTAACTAAAAATCTAAAAAGAAAAATAAACGTGATATGTACAACCTGTTTCCAGAATCTACCTTCCGCTTTTAACGGATGACGAATTCCACCAACGAGTTGTTTCCACCACGAAAACCTAAAACCTGAAAAACACTAAGAAAAAAACGTAAAATAGAACTAAAAAGAATCTCAAACAAAAACAATTGTCAACTGCTCCCCAGAAGCGGCACCAAAATTTGATGCATGTCGTACATGCAACAAATTACTTTAGATGTTTCCCACTAAACTAACAAGTAGTATAGTAGTAGTGAGTATCGTTCCCACGAGGAGCTGTGAATTTTTATTTGTTTTCAACTTCTTATGTAACCAAGTGAAGATTGTAGTGAATTAAACTAAAGTAAACAAAATTAATAAAGTAAAAACAAAATAGATAAATAAATTAAATGAAAGTAAACAAAATTAATAAAGTAAAAAACAAAAAAAAATATTGAGATTAAGGTGAGAAAATACTGGTTATAGGGTTCATCTTCCATCACCAAACAAGATCGTCAATATATTTGAGTTGATGTTCAATCCTTCTCATATCAATAACCCTAGAGCATCATATCGCAGGTCTACTCCAGAAAAACTCCTTGTATTATCAAAGGAGCAAGAGCCACTCTTTTAATCCTTCCCAATGAATAACTTGGCGTAAGAGACACTCAAGTTTAACCCAATGAAAGCAATGGTCTTTGTGAGTTGAGGTTATTCTAAGAAATCTGGCGCAAGATACACATGGATTTAACCTAGGTTAAGCTTCTACACATAATCGCATGGCAACATCCCATCGTTAACAACTATGTTGTGCTACTTGTGATTAGGGTTCTTCGATAATTCCGGATCTCAAAGCCTAGTCTAGCTTTAGATATGAATACATGCCCATTCAATTTGCAACTTAAACGAACAAATCTTCAATCATACATGGCAATATAAACAGTAGAACATAAGCGATAAAAGAAACCATTAACATTAAAACTAACCAACCATATTCATTTACATGTCTAGGACTTCCAACTACATCCCCAACCAATAAAATAAAGTTACCTACTCATGGATTTCTCAAAACCCGTGGAGAATATACAAGAGAATAGGGAGAAGAAGAAGAAAGTGTCATGGTTGTTCCCCTAAAGGGGAAAACCTTAACTTGCTCCACAACTCTTTTTTATTTTGTTGTAGATGATATGATATTAAGATCCATAAAAAAGATCTAAGAAGTCTTCTTATATAGGAAATCAAGTATAGGAGTGCCCGTGCTCAAATCCTGGTCATACTAGGTTTTGGAAACTCAAAAATAGCATAAAAACCCGTCAAAATACCTAACCCGCGTATTTGCCTCGGCCACCTGACCCATCAAGAATTTTGATTTTCTCGGTGGCTTGACCCGTCGAGAATTTTTTTTTTCTCAATGGCTTGACCCATCGAGAAAATTATTTCTTCCTGAGTTTTGTTTTCTCGATGGCTTGACCCATCGAGAAAATTCTGAACTTATTTTTTTGTCATTACTTCTCCATACAACGTTGGAATGACCTCATTCTTTCATCGTTGGCTTCGTTTCTTCATTTTATTCAATATGGTGACAAAAAATCTTGGTTTGGATGAGTTTCACTTGGTCTTTAGCATTTTTCCCTTTAAAGCACTTCATTTTCACTTCTTTTAGAGATGTAACCTAACAAAAGACATAATATACAAAAGTAATAATAATTCATAGTAATTCACATGAAATATAACAAATAAGTGTAAGAAAACGATACTCAAAATATGTAAATTATGCACTTATCAGTGATGGCGCTAGCAGCGAAGGATGATGCTGGCACGAGCAGGCAAGGATGGAACTGCAGGAAGAGGTAAGAATGACGCTAACGAGAGGTAAGGATGGCGCTAACAGCGCTGGATGGTGCTAGTACCAGTGTTGTTGGTGGTGGCACTAGCAGTGTGGGTGCGTTGGTGCTGGGAGCATGGCTAGGACTTGCTAGGGATTCTCAGTCGCATGAGATTTAATATTGGTATAATGCTTGGCTTTTATGCAGTGCATAAAGAACATATTCAAGGAATTCAACCATGGAAGTTTGCGACTTGATATGATGTTCAATGTGACTCTTCATTTAGATGGTATGCATCTAATCAGCATTTTTATTCAGAAATGGCATAGCATCTATTCCGAATATTTGCAATTTTACATAATCACTGTGTTTTGACTAATGCAGATAGTTTGCATGGAAACACATGAAATACGAGGGTTTAGCCGGGTAAAGCCCTTAATTTTGGAGGCGCATACATATATAAAAGAGCTACATGGCTAATGTAGCCATGAGCTGAATACACATTCTCAACTCTCTTGCAAAATGTAAGATAGAAGTACGTATCCATAATTCTGATGTCGACTCAAAAATTTATACATATTTATTTCATGCTTCTGTAGCTGGGCAAAAGTGATATTACAATTTTCTCCTTTTTCAAAAAAACAGCATCCACATTAGGGCACAGATGAATCAAACTACTGATAATGGTGGAGAAAAAGAGATTGAGAAGATTGTTGCTGCAAAAACTTTGACTTCCAAAAAAACTCTAGGGATTGATGGAGATGAAGCTATTGTTTTTCCTCCTGATAATATAGATCTTGTAACTTCAAAATCTATTACGAATTATTGTATATTATGTACGTTTGTTTTTGTTTATTTATCTTTATTAGGTGAAATCATCCAAAAGAAGTGAATCGGCACTTAATTGGGCAAGAAAATAAGTGCTACAAGTGAAGAAGGGCCAGATATCAGGTTTAACTTATCCAATTACATATTTTCTTATCATTATCACGTAGCAAACGAAGAAACGAAGCCAACGGCGAAAGAATGAAGTCATTCCGACTTCGTATGGAGAAGTAATGAGAAAAACAAGTTCAGAAATTTCTCAGAGGGTCAGTCCATCGGGAAAGACAATTATTTCGGAGTGTCAAGCCATCGAGAAAAAACTCAGGAAGAAATAATTTTCTCGGAGGTTCAAGCCATCGAGAAAAGAAAATTTCTCGGAGGGACAGCGGGTCGAGGCAGATACGTGAGCTAGGTATTTTGACGGGTTTTTAAGCTATTTTTGAGTTTCCAAGACCTAGTATGACCGGGATTTTAGCACGGGCATTCCCATACTTGGTTTCCTAGATAAGAAGACTCCCAATATCTTTTTTATCTATCTTTTGACATCATATATTCTACAGCACAAGAAACAAAGGAGTTTTGGAGCGAATTAGGGTTTTCTCCTTTATGGGAAGAGCCGTGACACATTGTTCTTCTTTTTCTGCTTCTCGCGTATATTTTACATGGATTTTGAAAAAACAAGAATTTAGACTTGTCGGTTCCCCGAACTGACAGTTCAATTAAGCTTTAATGAAGAGTTTGATAACTCAAATGGAATTCTCAAGAGTATTTAACTCTTCTATATTACTCTCTCTGAGTTATACATCAAACAGGATCATTATGTCTTTATATAGGCACCAAATAAAAAAGAAATTAAAGGCTAATAAATTCTAATAAAAGAAATAACATCTTGGCCTTGAGTTACACATGCATGTTCTTGACATTTCATTTTATTCATTAACTTCTAAGTTTAATACCCATTAACTTTTAAGTTTATTCAAACTTAAATGCTTCTACCATCCATCATGCCGATCATCTTCTTGAATTTTTCGAAAAATACTTTCGTAGCGGTTTGGTGAAGATATCCGCAACTTGAACCTGACTTGCCACATGAACCAATTCCACATTTCCTTCCTTAACATGATCTCGGATAAAGTGAAAACGAATATCGATGTGTTTGCTTCTTTCATGGTTCACTGAGTTCTTTGCTAACTCAATTGCTTATTTATTGTCAACTTGAATCACGGTTGCACCTTGTTGCTTTAGCTCCATCTTGCTCAACAATTTTCTAAGCCATATAGCATGACATACACACCAAGATGCTGCAACATATTCAGCTTCATAAGTCGAGAGTGTCACGATCGGTTGCTTCTTTGAAAGCCAAGTAAATGCAGTATCTCCCATAAAAAAACACATATCCCGCGGTATCGATCGTCTATATCTCCGCACCAATCGCTGTCGGAGTAACCAACCAACTTGTAATCTTCTGCTTTTGAGTAGAACATCTCGAGTGACATTGTTCCTTGGATGTACCGTAGGATTCGCTTCAACGCCTTCCAATGTGAATAAACCGTCTCCTCCATGAACAGACTTATGATAGACACATTTTACTGTCTAGATTGCACCTTAGTTTCTATTAAGTTAGTATTCGATTTTGC